>BMAV01007336.1:570914-582771 GCA_019973955.1 Trichonephila inaurata madagascariensis
TATTCTCACTTAAAGAAAGTTGTTATTTAGAATTAAGTAATTTAAGTTATTCTTAATAAAGTTGTGTTAAGAATCACAAAATGTCTCATCTTTTAGATAATCCCACACCTCTAGCTTACGCGGATCCCCCAAGACATAGTTATCGTAGGACAGCTATGTCTCAACTTGACCACGGTTCAAAATTACGTGGTCCGTCGCCAAAAGCCCTCGTGTAGCTGAACAGTGCTACGTTAATTTTCAATCAATCAGTCAATCAGTCGTGCTTATTACCTGACCGAGGTTCAAAATTACGAAGTCTGTTCCCAACAGCGCTCGTGTTGCTCACTTTACATTTCGTTCTGAAATTTTTATTTTAAGAAGAAATATGAATGAATATTTGAAATAGGAGATAAAGTCCTTTAAAAAAATTTAGAACAAAGATTGACGTCTCTTGTTCAGGGGTACTCAACCTTTTCTTGTACCTGGCCGCATACATAAGACAGCTATTTCACACGGACCGCAAAATGAGGATTAATAGGGTAGAGGGTGGGGAGAGAAAATGCTTTTAAAGCAAGATAACAAAAGAAATTGAAAATATGGAAAATTGACTAAAATATTAAAATTTCTATTTTACTTTTATTCATTATTATTTTTTATATTTTTTTATTTTTGTGTGTGTTGCAGAATTTATCAAACATTAAATTGGAAGTAATTAAGAAACACTCCTTTAAAATTTCTGCATCAATTAACGGTTTCATACGATTACCAATAAAGTAACAAATTTCATAGCATGCCTTTGTTACCACTGTGAGTTTACCACTGATAAAACTCTTTGTTGCTGTTGCAAAGATTGTTCGAGAAAGCCTATTCATTGCATCTTTAAAGAGATCCCTGAGGCAAAGTGTCATTGAACAATTCATGTTTATTGGTATTTTTTTTAAATACAATACTTTCACGACAAATCAAACAATTGCTGATCCATGTTTTTTTTTTCTATAGAATTGTCAACTTCCTATTGTTATGAAATAAATTATTTTCTTAGAATATTTTTCACTTGCAAGATATGAGGGATAGTTAAAAATTAATTTCACCCATAAAACGTTCACTACTCCACTGCTGTCATTTATCATTAACAATTACAGTTACAAATAGAAAAAAATATATCAGTTTAAATCCGTACTATATCCACAAAAAGAAAGAGGGGGAAAAAAGAAAATTGATATATATTTGATTTCTTGACTGAGAGAATTCCCCACCAAATTTTTAACATATTCTTAAAAAATGAATTTCCTAGAACAATGGGCCATGACCGGGTCACTTAAGGTATCCTACAACGTTCGGAAACGTGATTTTGCAAAAGAGTATAAATGGATAATATTTATGATCTTTAGTGTCACTTAGATTAGAAAATGTATATAAAATTGTTTTAAGAATAGTATTACAATAAAAAATTATTTAAGTACAATATTTTGAGAAAAGATGAACATAAAATGACCCATTTTCAAAACGTACTCCTTTTATGAAAAATGCTTCTATTATAATAATATTTTGCCTGTATAAAGCGCTGACCGTTGTACAGAGGTTCAACTAGAAGTTTTGAAATATATAACTTAGAAGTTGATTTATCCGTATTTTACTACAACAGAGGGTAGAAATTTTAAGAAAAAACGCCGATAATGATTTCAATGGGTAATAACTCTGAAAATAATGTGAATTTTTCAAAAATCTTAGTTGAGACCCTCTGGAGAAGTTTTTACTTTATATAAGCACACACACGCACGCACGCACACACACACGCACACACGCACACACACATGCACACACACATGCACACAGTATTATTATTAAAGAAGAATTTTTTATAGGAGAACATTTTGAAAAAAAATTANTAAAACCTATCCAGGCTCAAAGTCTTCTCATGGTCACCCATCCAGTATAGTGGCTAGTGACACTGATTGATGTGCCGTTGTGCTTGGGTTCGAGTCCAGGAGAAGACATGGATGTTTGTAAATGTACAGTGCCTTTGCGGGAGGTGGTACTCCAAATAGCCGTTGAGACACAAGTACTCTCGTGAGGTTGGCAGAAAAGGAAGAGAAGTGGGAGGCCTCTGACCTCCAGGGTTGTTTTCCCTCAAAATTAGGGTTAACTCCGAACCAAATCGTAGTGTCACTTGAATTGTGCTCAAAGCTAAGGATAACGACAGAGGTACACCTAGCCCTTTTTCGCGATGCATTTCGTGGGCCTTGATATGACACCGTTAGACAGATGGTATTAATAACAGCAATAACTCTTTTGTATGTTGTGGACGATATGAAATTGTGTTGCCAGTTCTGTGCCATCCTCATCACTTAGCCAAGTTTGAATGACGAAGTCTGTCACCAATAACACCTTAGCGTACCTTCGAGGCGCAAAGCAAATAAACATTCACTTGCAAATATCACAGTTCTTTCACAAGGCGATTGTCTCATGTAAAACAATGCCATTAAGTAGCGCCAAAGGTAATATAAAGAAAATTCACTTGATTTACTGCTATAATACAAATAAATAGAGATGACTTGTGATAAAATTTTAATAAAGAACAAAGACATTTTAATTTTAATCAATTAATTAAAATAGATAAAATAGAAACGAAACACAGTTATAGCGAACATTCAAAGTTGAAGCCTCGTATTTTACCTTAACAACTTAGGGTAGAATTTTCTTGTGCAACAACATCATTAAGTGATTAATTAACTTTAAGTTTTTTTTTTTTTTTTTAAAAAATAGATTTGTATTGAAATAATGTTTTTCGAAGCAAATTGTTATTTAAAAGCCAGATGTTTTTTAAAGTTTTAACTGTGGAAATTTCAACAACTTCAAGAGAAATTCGAAATTGAACGCTTGTGACGCAATGAGTAAAAACTCTGAAAATATTTCTATGAACAATATTTTTATGCTGAAATTATTTCTATTTGTCGCCAAATGTCGCGATATGAAGCCAATAGTGGAAACCATTTATGCTCATGTTCAAGCACAATTATATCGATGATATAATTTGACAACATTTTTCATTTCGTGAAATTGGTCGATGGTAACCTACGTAAGTATTATACCTTTGACCACCCCCGTACCACCAAAATATAATAGAAATGTTAAATTATTAAATTTATTCCGTTTGATTCTGTTGCTCATGATGTGAAATGGGCTTTTAAAGAACTTCCCTTCGTTTGGTGTAATGTGCCTGGGTATATATACCCCATCTAGGATTATAAAAGTAATAGCATTCTAAAGATAGTGATTTACTGTTGTGTATATATTTATTCAATAAACAAATTAATTAAGAATATTCGACCCAAAACTTAAAATATTCATTTCTAAGCTAACCATGAGCTGATTAAAACCAAGATTTTAGGCTGAACATAATATTTTCATTCTCACTTTGTATTTTAAATAGGAAAAGTCTAATTTTTATACATTATCTATTCCGAACTAAAAGAATGTTCAAGGATATAGTTAGCCAACACATATCTGACATGTAGAAAAAAAAAATCTCCGTGGTTTTTTATAGTGGTACAAATCTTACATTTACATTAAATTCATGTACACAGGTGTAGAATCTGCAACATATATATAATATAATACATTTATTGAATTGCTATCTCGTAAACTATACATAATAAACCATTAGAAATGAACTTTGTTATTTCAAATTAAGTTTAGATGATGGACTAAACATTTGAGTTTGTAAATCCTTATCACATATCAAATTCCCGAAGCCGCTATATGCATTCCATGCAGAGCTCTCATTACTCGCCAATGTGCATTTGGTGAATTCATTCAGTCGTATTCCTCTAGATATGAAGCCACAGTATTATAGCAATTCCATTGTATACTTTAAAACTCATTCATTCTCAATTGCACTTTTAAAATCGAATAATATGCAAATACGAAACTTTTGAATACAATAAACTTGCATCTGGTTAAGTCGAACTTAAGCGTAAAATCTAGGTATTTTGTGGTTTCATATTTTGATTCTGTACTACTAATTCGACAGAATTGTAAAAATTAATAAAAAATAAAGTGTAGATATATATTTTTAACAAAAATAAAATCTCAAATATTATCCAATTTTATAATGTATCTCAAATAATAAGTAATAACTTTTCACGATCAGAAAGTAGATTGACCATCAGATCCCCATTCATAATCGGGTAACCGATACGCTATTTTATCAAATAATTTGTACGAAATAATCAAAAATTCTACAGCTCACAACTTTTTTAAGAAGAGTAGGAAACCTTTATACAGACAATGTTTAATTTGCTGTTTTCTATGTACCTTTTCTCAAAATCTGTTATATGTATATGTTTGAAATGTTTCATACAATTACATTTCTCATTATTCTGAAATGAGCCTTTAGCTAATTTTGAATTATTTCATAATTTATAAAATATTTTATCAAAGATAGTGAAATTTGACGCCTTTTTCATACGAAAAAATTTGTAAAATATAAATTTTGGGTTTTTTACAAAAAGCTCCTTTCAGTATATATTAGCCATCATTATAAAAATATCAAAAAAAATTTGCATACCTGTGAACAGTTTTTTCCTAGAAAAGGTACATCGAACATCAAAAATTTACATTTTGAGATAAATTAATTTTAATGTATACTGTGAGACTTCTAATTGGTTATGAAATAAAAGAATAAAAAACTCAATTTACAATAAAAGATGCATGTTTTGGTTTATATCAGACGTTCAACTTTAAAAAGCAAATCAACGTACTTTTTTTTAAACATTTTTCGCCATTCAAATAGGCATGGCTCAGTTTCAATGATTATTTAAAAATATGTTTTAGGGGTTCCTAATTACCCTAGAGGTTAAAGTAAGATATTTTTAAAAAGGTTAAAATCTGTAGAATTTGAAAATGTAAAAATCTCAAATTGTCAAAAAGATAGGATTTTAGCTTTCCAACACGCCTGAATCTTTTTATGAATGAAACAACAACCATATTTCCTCGAATGTAAGCTATACCATTTTTCCAGTGTTAAAGCTCTTAAAAATTAAGTTCGGCTTAGAATCGAAGGTCAAAATATTCGTTGGATGGAAGAAATTGCGTCTCAATCTCTCAAAAAGAAAAATGTAATCGTCCATTCTGGCCTCTTAATCAATGACTTATCTCATTTTGCAGTTTATATCCAATGTAATTCAGTCTATCCTAAACATCCAAGATTTCGGTAATAGCAACAAGACGAGATCACTATATGACGCAAGTATGAAAAGGAAAGCAATTCTATTTAAAGAAAGGAACAGAGAAGCGAACATTGAAAACTTGACGCTGATGGAACAAATACACGTGGAAGCGTAAGCAAAATTAAATAATTTTTATTTTTAAATGTTGAACCATCTTTAATAATCCTTTTGCATTCTTCTACAAAACATTATTTTTACAAAAAAATGTTGCATATCAAAGGCATTGGATGGCATAGAAGACGACATCGTGGTGGAAAATGGCGACGTCAACACTAATTCCGAAGTCAGCTGTGACGAATGGGAGAGAGGAATCATTTTGGAAAAATGATACTGATGGTTAGAGTAAAAAAAAGTTCAGGTATGTATTTAAAAGTTTTGAATACTGGACAAATGAATAAATTATTAACTTCTTATTATTTCTTACTAAAGGTTTTTTTTTTTTTTAATTTCTTAAGTATCGGATATCGATGAACCCTATACAGAATCTTGGATGCGGCTTAGAATCGATGATAAATTTCTTTTCACAAAATAATTTTGAGAATTCGGGTGTGGCTTAGAACCGATAGCGGTTTGGATTCGAGTAAATACGGTATACAACGGACGTTCCTGAATAGCAATCTGCATTGTGTGCTAAAATCTGCTTAAATTAAATTCTTTTTTTTTTTTCATTTGTAATTGAACAAAACTCTCTTTCAGATTATAAACAAGCTTTAGATTATTTTGAATGAAGGTATCTGAATATCTACGTATGCTTGAGGTAATCACAAAACTTTCTGAATTAAGAGGATTGGCTAATTGTATATGTCGTAGGAAAATGATGACATTAGGAACTTTTCATGAAATCCCTATAGGAGAGGATCAATTGACGGGAGCTGTTAAAATAACGTCTTTTCAATGTCATTTCCCTGATAAAATAAGGGATTTGAACATATCCCCGATATGTTTCAGTGAAAGGGTGAAATAATATTGTCAAGAGTTTAAAAGTGTTTATTTAACAAATATAGGGTGCATTATTAAACGTAGAAGTAAGTAATACAGCAATAGTTAATGAAATACAAATTATTTATCCGAAAGTAATTAATAAATAATTAGAAAATTAGGCTGGTATTTTTTTATGTGTAACATCGTTTCTCTCGGTTGCTTACGCGCTAAAATATCAATCCCTATGTTAATCCTCTGGTGCCATTTTTTTAAAGATATGGGTTTGATATTTAGGGGATCGATATTACTACCTGTATGGTTAGGAAGTACAAGGACTCGACCCCCCCGGTGTCTTCCCTCCTGGACATTATTGTGCCAATGCAAATCCTGACTAGTTCATTTCACTGACACAGTTCAGGTATTTAATAAAATCATTTACTTTTCATCAGGAAAATAACCTTGAAGAGATGTTATTTTAAAATCTCCCGTGAATTGATAATATCCCTTGAGGATTTGATGGAATTCCTAATTTCGTCATTTTCCTGTGACATATACATGAAGTTGACATATTACGGAATATTCCAGTTCCACCTCCAGTCTGAACCCAATCATCAAGCATGTTTGGGACTATGTTGAAATGATTCTCTTCCAAGGTCATTACTTCAGCTGAGACAATTCTTCGCTTCCTGTTTCGATGTCTGAAAATTGATCGACATCATGGACATTTGACACCTCCTATGCATTGCAGATAAGGATGAATACATGACTCTTTAGAATTAATTTGTGTGTGCTGTTTTCCTCAAAACATTGTGGTAGCGTGCTTCTTCCGAGAATGGATTTCCCTGTAACACAAAACAAAAGAAAAGTATTTCGGTTTTTTGTAAATTATATTTGTATTAAATTGAGGCAAGTATCTGTGTCGCATTCAATAAAAAAATAGCTTATTGTGTGTTGTCTTTTCCAAATTCCTTATTTCTACGTTAAGTAAATTTTATAAAGTAGACGCAAAAACAACGATACTAAAATCAAAACATTTTTGTAGTCATCTAAAATAAAGATAATAAATAAATTTACAAAATCAGTTAGAAGAAAATGAAATTCCTTAATCTTTATAGATTCATGTCAAAACCGTTTTCAATCGGTTTTCAAAGAATTTTCGAACAAAATGTAACAGAGAGAAAGAAAGTTTTAATCCACACTTTTCATAAATGAAAGTTTCTATTATAATTATGTTATTTAAGTACAACACATTCCTATATTTCCTCATTAAATGTTTAATTATAATACTTTTTGTTATATATTTAGTTATATAAACGTGCTTCGTTTAACAATTATGAGTTGTGTATTCATATTTTGACCCTACTTGTGAATGGCCTTGTTAATTCAAATTGAGTTAAAATTTGAAATCTGTGACATTACTATGTGTTCCGGTCACTGCTTTCACCCCTGAAAATAGGCGATAAATATTAAAGGCCCATGTAGAGATAAGATCCTTAAGTTACAGGATCTATCTCAGGCAAAAATACTACTTCTCTTTTACAAGTTTTTATTTAACTTGCAATGTGGAATCTTGCAACTCAATTTTGAAGATGATGTCTTCAACCGATTGAGAGAGAGAGCTGAAATTATGTATACACGTTTAGTTTGGATGACATCGCATATTTTAATGATTTATATTTCAATATCGCAATTAGTTAAAAAAATATTAATTAAAATTTTACCCCTGTTAGCTTTTTATTCTGCCCAGCAGCTTATCGGATTGAGCTTAAAGAAGTTCCGATTTTCCGAACTTTTTTCAGAAACCATCTTATTGTTTCTATCAAACTGAGACAAAAATAATTATCTAATCGGAAAGTTCATTTATTTCACCACTATACGGTATAATTTTTTTTATAAACAAATAATGATATTTTCTATTTTTCCAAAATGAGTCAAAATCTATGCGTTTTTTTGACAATGATTTCTAAATCGTTCCGTATGAATTTTTTTCATGTTATTGAATTGGTATTCTGCAGTAAGAAAGTTCAGGCTTTTCTCTTTTAGAATCAGTGATTTAAAAAAATAAAATGCCTAAAAGGTTTTTCTTAAGATTTTTCTAAATAACACTTAAATTTTTAATAAAACATTTAAAAACTTCGTCATCTTTAAATATAATCGCACGAAAATATTTTTTCGTTTGTAGAATAGAAGTATGCAAATTCTTCCCAAAAATTGAAAAAAATGGTTTAAAATTACGGATTTAAAAAGAAATTGTGTTTTTCGTTTTTAATATAGTATTATAGTCAAAGCAAATAAATGTAAATAAATAAGTTTTAATTATATTTTAATTAATTTTGCTTGATCCAATGTTGTTTTAGTTTAACAGTGTTTATCCCCCCCATTTCCTTTATCCTCTTGTTGCGGCCCGAATGAAATATTTATCATATGTATTTGGCCTGGGGGAAAAAAGGTTGAGTACCACTTAGCTGGACTGTTCAAAATTAACCGCCAAATGACCTTGCAACAATGATTTGTTGAATGAGGTTAACACACTGAGAAACCTCTGTCCAGAGATAACTAAAAAGTTAAAAAAAAATTAAAAACTAGCTTTTATTTAAATGCTCTAAAAGAATAAAATAAAATTTTCTTTTAAAACAATTTTTGCTATCAACTATAAAATCGTTGCACAATTCATGATATATAAGCTTGTCGCGACATTTACCTGTGTAGATAAACAAGCAAATTAAATAACTTGATATGATTGATTTGAATTTTTAAAATTGTCAAACTAAGTAAATACGAATACTTAAATCTTGTGACGAGCTTTTATATCATAAATTGTGTAACGACTTTATAGTTGAATAGCAAAAAAAAGTTTTAAAAGAAAAGTTTATTTTAATCTTTTTAGAGCATTTAAATAAAGGCTTGTTTTTTCTTTTAATTTATTTCGCTACTTTATAGAGTTTTCTTATTAAATAAAACATTTTTAGAAGATGTAGTTGTTTAATCATTATTTTTAATTAAAACTCTTGTGTTAAAATTAAGAAACTAGAATGTTTTCGTAACTTTTTAAAGTAGCATTGTGGCATAAGATTAATAATCCTTCGATTAAAACTTATTTTGAACTGGATATATTTACTAGTTTTCTACAAATCAAAATATTGAAAATCTTTAGTAAAAATATGCAGCGTCAACTCGAAAAAATATTATTGTGTGGCTCAAGAATCAGAGAATAGTGCTAAAAGTACGTACACGCTTTCTTAAAAAACATTTTGCTTGGAAAAACTTCCTAATTTTCTTTGCTTTTCGAAATACGTCACCTAAACGTCTGTTTCAAAGTGATAAACAATGATTTGGGAGTTTATTATTCTTTCGCAGCGAAAGAGAATATTTTCCTTTGCTTATCTTCCACTCAATACGCTTCTTACTTGGAAACCTGCAATTTCCGATAAATATGATTCTAATCATGCGGTCTAAATTTTCATTTCACGAATTGAAACTTTTTGCGAGTAATATCTTATTTTGTACTTAATTTGTTCTATTCCTTTTCACAATTAATTTACCTTTGCCAAGAAATGAATAATATTCATTCTCTTGTTTTTGCTTTCCTATATTTTTTCATTCGAATCTTTTATTTGGATACTTATTTTGCTGTATTTAAAAATTAAAAAAAAATGGCTGGTTTTTAAAAAGAAAATATTTACAGAAGTTCAAAAAACACAAAAAATACTACGCTAATTTTACAATATTTTTTAAACGTCTCAACGATTTATATTTTGCCAACAGAAGATTATAATGCACATGCTTCAAATATTACTCCTTCTTTTCCCACTGTTGGCCATTCAAAATACAATGTCATAGTAAAGCAGCCACACAAAATGCAATTTTTACCGTCTGTGTACCGCTAAGAGACATTGAACCATTATATATGTCAGCACTCATGAACATGCTAGACGCCTATTTTGCCACCAAAGGGCGTATATAGCAGTTCTTTTCAAAGTTTCAATATTTACGACCCAATATTCAATCAAAATTTCACCACATCCCCACTTCCATACCATAACATTGTATTTAATTCAACAATACTATACTTTGATGCTAAAACTACAATATGACTTTTATCTCTAAAGGTGCACCAGAGTATATAAATGTCTCACTCAGACAAAGCGTTAATTGCTACAGACATATAAACTCATAGACAAAAAAACTAGCGCAACGGGAAATAATTGCGGGATCGTAACGCAACTTGGCATAAAGGTACACGTTGGAAAGATATGCAAAGGATTAGAAGTGCAGCGTGATTGGGCATTACGTATAGCCGGTAGAGGGGGTTTAACGTCGTTCTCCATGGAGTATAAAACAGGTTACCAAAGCTTGTTTGAGAGTGTGCTGAATCAATTACAAAGGAAGAGCTGAGGTAGACATGCCATTACGCCGTTTTCGAAGAAAATGAGAGCAGCTGTCACAGTGGGAGAGGGGGAGAATCGTCGCGCTGATGGAAGCTGGATGGTTAGTTAGGCGAGTAGCTCGTCAATTAGGCCGCTCTAATTGTGTTGTGAGGAGTGTTGGGACCAGTGGATCCGAGAGATGACATTTACACGAAGACCAAGCTCAGGACGCTCTCGACAGACCAGTTGGCGAGAAGACCGCCACATCGTAAGAAGTGCACTCCTACAGCCAACTACTTCATCGACCTCCATCCCGGCACAGGTTTCACCTTCTCTAGAGGCCCCTGTGTCTCCTCGAACCATACGAAGACGCCTGGTTGAAGGGCATTTCGGATCGCGGCGCCCTTTACGTGTGTTGCCCTTGACGCCCACCCATCGACACCTCCGTTTGGAGTGGTGCCATGCGGGAGGAAACTGGACTGCAGCGGAATGGAAACAGGTCGTCTTCAACGATGAATCCAGATTCAATCTAAGTAATGATGACAATCGTGTTCGTGTGTATCCGTGGTGAACGCCTCAATCCTGCCTTTGCTTTACAGTGACACACATTTCCACACAGCTGGTGTGATGGTATGGGGTGCCATTGCCTACAATACAGGGTCACTCCTAGTATTGATCCGTGGCACCATGACAACCCACTGGTATGTCCATGACATCCTGCAACCACATGTTTTGTCACTCGTGCAATGGCTCCCAGGAGCCATTTTTCAACAAGAAAATGCTTGGCCTCCACGGCAAGGGTGTCACAAGACTGTCTCCGCACTGTTACTCTCCTTCCTTTTCCTGCAGGATCACCAGATTTGTCTCCAATCGAGCATATCTGGGATCATTTGGGACCGCGCGTTTGGCATCACACGAGTTTGAATGAACTAGAAGCAAGTTTACAGCAAATATGGAAAGAAATGTCTCAATACATCATACATAACTTGTATGCCTCAATGCCGATCCTATCGCATCGTGCATTCGCTGTATAGAGGGTGTTCAACAGGTTATCAAATCCTCCATTTTTTTGCCTTTTTCTCTGAAATAAATGGACCTTTTTCTTTATTTTCTAATCATTTACTTATATTGAAGTAGTCATTACGTATGTAAAATTTCGTTTCATTTTGTCGACTCCTTCTTGGTGCGCTAATTTTTTTGTCCATGAGTGCATATACGTCATTTTTCAACGTACGATCTTTTATGTGTACAGCTATCCATAAAATTATTCCGAAAGCTTGGGAATGCAATAAAAGGCCCTTGACAGTGTGTTACGAAGGATTTACTTATTTAAGAGGATTTGCTTATTGATTCATTTTC
>BMAV01007336.1:588397-600242 GCA_019973955.1 Trichonephila inaurata madagascariensis
AAACTTTTTTTAATGTTTTTAAATTAAAATTAAATAAAGGTATATTTTTGAGTAAAACTGCATTAAATGTTTAAACAACGTTATTGACTGAACTATAGACTGAGTGGTCAAATTATTATGAACACCTCTTCAATATAATATAAGACCACCCTCTCTGCCTTAAATAATAAATGGAGTTTTCTTGGCATGAACTCTATGAGCTGTAGGTAAGTGGTTTGAGAAATTTGGGACTATATCTGTTGAATTGCTCTCGTACTGGTTTAAGTTTCCAGGTGGCCTGTTTTATTTCATCCCACAAACTCTGAATTGGACCTTCGCAGTTATTCCTTGATTTCAATTTTCCGCGACTTGTAGTGCGGCTGCTATTCTGTTGCACTAAACAGCTTTTGCAATTCTCCTTTCCTAGCAAATTTTCAGTAGCCTTTGACGGACACAAGACTGACATTGAGACTCGGTTTTCTCTGCATGGGAATCTACTCTTCGTATCGAACTATTTACAAGTCCAACCGTTTTGGTGTTACTAGTTCCGACGCTTGGAGCCCCCTACGATCATCCCGCGTTAAAACTGCTATATAAATCAAGTTTTTTCCCTATTTCTTCTTAAAAAACACAGTACATATTAATGCTTCAAGGTTCCTACATTTACTACCTGTAGCTATCCCACCCTGTAGTTGCAACTACCGGGTGTTTCAAAAGTCGCACACATCTACGTGGTAAACATTGTTGCATAAAAACCAAAAAGGTTGGTTGAGATTTTCGTCACTAGATGGCAGCAGGGGTCCCATCATAAGAAGTTTTGAACGTTTTAGGCATCAATTTCAAAATACTTGTCAGTTGTATTCAGTTGAACACAACGGGAGGTGCATGATGTTTCCCAAGAGCAGCCATCGTGGAATTTTATTTCTGTACAAAATCTCATTGCCGTGTGATAAATGCATTTCACCAGAAACATCCAGTGAAACATCAACAACTATATCAACTGTAACACATTTAGTGCAATGATGCCGTGACACAAAGTCTGTTGCAGACAGGAAGCGATCGGGTAGAGCGTTCACAGTGAAAACGAAAGTGGCAGATGTGGAGACCACTTTACAAAGAAGTCCAATGAAAAGACCGTCCATTTACATAAACATCATTACGGAATTCATATCCTTCCTGAACAGTGATGAATGGTACCTTGGTTGCAGCAAGACGGTGAAACATGTCATACATCACGGGACAGTGTGGAAGTTTTAACTGAATTTTTCGATGATTGTGTGATTTCCGAAGGGCTTTGGTCACCACGTTCACCGGACTTGTCAGTTCCGGATTTTTTCCTTTGGGGATATCTGAAAAATGTTGCCTTCAGGAATAATCCCCATACACTTGATGAACTTAAGAGTAACATCCTTCAAGTAGTTTTGGACATTAAATCTTACACTCTTCGTAAAGTGTTAATTAATTTGGAAAAAAGAGTTCAAATGTGTGTCCAAGAAAACGGACATCATTTTGAACATTTACTGTGATTTTACCATGTCTGACATCTGACAAAAAGGATAACCATTCAACCTTTGTTTGTCTGTTATTCTGTTTGTTAACATAATCCATCTGACTTTAAAACTCAACCACAAAGGTTGATGTGCGCGACTTTGAAGTTACAGCTGATCTCTGTATAAGTGTCAAGTGATCATAGTAATTGGATCACATATTTAAACACTAATAGACTTTTAAATTACCGTAAAATCCGGGATATAAAAATGAGAACTTTAATTTTTTTAAAAAAAGAAAGATAAGCATAGAAAAAAATTAGACTTCTATGTGAATCAAAAAATACTGTTTATTTGAAAGAAATGAGACATTTATTATGATCTTAAAGAGTTGTTGTCTTAGACGTATGCTATTTTTTTCTTCTTAAGCTTGGAATGTCCCTCAAATAAATGACTTAAAAACATAAGAGCATTGTATACTAACAATTCAGATTTCTTCGTAAAAAAGGGGTTGTGCGTTATACGGCGAATTTACCTAAAAATTAAAAATTGTAGCTTGAAAGTATAGGTGCACGTTTTACGGCGGTGCGTGTTATACGCCGGATTTTACTGTAACTAATAAATAAATAAAAGAGAACTGTAATACTTTTTCTTATGGATTCAAGAGAATGAAATATTATTTCAGTGGGAGAATTGTATCGTGCCAACAATATAATTATATAAAAAATTATAATAATTCTTTTGTGTGTGTGTGTATAAAAGATAATTATAATTTATAAGGATAAACAAGTTCCTAATACAAATTATTTTACCTAACAAATCATATAATGCATACTTTTTTAGAAATAATAAACAATTAAAGTTAATATATACATTTATTTAAATTATAAGTAGGATTATATATTTTGGTCTTTTTGTAATTTTTTATGTGTATAATCTTTATCATTTTTATATGATTCCTATAATTCTTCATTCTGAGCATAAAATGTGTTTTATTTTATTAATAAAATACTGCTTGATGTTCTGTAATATGTTATTTCAACTTAAAGACAACTTTATAGTTACGATAGTAGCTTAACTTGTCAATTTTCCTTTGGATTAAGACATTACAAGTTTATTGCTCGCAAATCATTTGATTTAATTTACGATCATCTGTTAGTCTTCATTTTTTGTTTCATAATAGCAGTGCGTAGGTAGTGGGTATTATGTGATATACTACGAATGTCATCCCATTTTAATAGGAAAAGATAAAATTTTGCAATTCTCTTCGGTGATTCGAAAGAAATTGATATCTGCATTTCGTGACGAAAATGTAACTTATTTTATTTTGACTATTAAGTCAGATTTATGTAATATTTTATGGGAATTTATACCTTTTTGATACATTTGAAGGGAGTTTATTTTTTATTTTAGATTTAAATAAAACTTTACATGAAAACAAGTATTGTTAATGTGAAACTTTCTGCAAGTTATATTTTTCCTTCTGAATTTTAATAATCGGCTAAAAACAGTATGAAAATGAAAGGGAGCGTATTTATATTTTAAGTTGAAAAATATTTTAAGGAAATTAATTTGATATGCAATAATACAAAATCATGTGGTCAAAAGTATTACACGTACATGAATGAAGAATGTATGAAAACTACGTCAAACTCACCAAGTTTATATGCCCTCCACATATGTCCAATATGTGTCCTTTTGGTGACGCGACACTCGTCCAGAAGATAATCGAGGTCATTCCATACATTTTGTAGCATTGCCCTGTCAATTTTCCGCACAGCAGCACTGAAGCAATCTTTGTTCTCGACTAAGGATTGCTGTTAGGAGAGTATGTAAACAATATCCTTATCGTACCTCCACATGAAAAGATGCAGGGTGAAGATTCAGTGCGGACTGGGAGAGCATGGGAACTAAACTAGGTCATTTTCATCAACACTGTGATGTCCCCGGTCTCTTTTCTCTGATTGTTAGAAGGTATGCTGACAAACGTGAGAAAGACCCATTCATTTCCCTAATTTCTGGGGAAAAGTTGCGTAAATGGGTAGTCAAAAATTCTGACCCTTTCCTACGGGAAATCTGAAGGTTGAAAAGGACTCCTGTACAATGTGTTGTTCGGGTTCCCAAGCATTTAAGACGGCAACGCGTCTGGATAAGAGTGCTCTTACTATGCGCCGAGACAGACCCCGCGCTCTAAGGGGCCTACAGGCAAGAGATCAAAGGAATAGGCGGTGAGTGACCATAGGAAACCTGGAGGTTAAAAAGAGAGAGCGAGAGAGTTTACGATGAATTTTACTTGAGATAATCCGAAAGGGCCTCTCAATCAGCGATATTAATTACAAGGGACTCCGCGAATTAACGAAAACGAAGGCGGACGTAGAACCGAGTAGTTTCGAATCAGCAACAGCATGGTAGAGATAGAGCCTGTGAGCTCACAAAAACTCAGTGTGGAATAAGCAGAAAAGCGAAGACTTTCTCTAGTGAACTGTGGACCCTTTGGCGTATCGAATGTGCAGGGCATTTTCCGAAAGAATCACTTTAATTAATATGTTTATGTGAGCGGTATAAAGACATTACCCATAAAAGAAACTCTATATCTGCGGACTCATTTTGCAGTTAAATTGTACTGGAATATTTTTCATGTGTTTCATGCTATAATAAATAGTTTAATTCAGAGCTGTTTGAAGTCATTTCAACACAATCCAGCAATGGGAAAAATTCATCGTTTAGGTAAAAATCCTTTAAGTCAACATTCTTTTGAGGGAATAATCACAAATGCAACATATCTAGGTAACATTTACAGGTCACAGTTTGCTTTGCGAATCAAAATGACCCATATATCTTTGTGACACTGAACAGGAAACATTAACCTTTGTTTAATCTCTTTAAGTCCTCACGAATGCACGTGGGTTTTTCGTGCCCCAGAATTGCACATTATTACGATTCCTGTTGCCAGATAAGTAAAATATTGCTCCTTTGCTAAGTACGGACTTGGCGGAGAAATCTTTTCCAATTCCTCCTGAATGTTGACACAAAAATCTAGTCGACGAGAGTAAACATGGTGAGCTTGTAGTTCTTTTCATATATTTCTTATGTGTGCAGAAGACAAAGGTTTTGAAGTATAGCGTTCTGAACACGAATGAATCGCTTAGGTAGGCCTGTATTTTTTAAAAAAAAATCTACCAATTTATTATTCTTCAAATATTTATGAAAAAATAGAAAATCTCATACTAATCTTGTTTGTTAGGGGCCTATTCAGGATGAGTTTTTTTCTTATTTCCTAAGTTATTGCATAAAAAATGTTTTATAAAAATAATAAAAGTTATCTTGCATTTTTTTTAATACGTTACATGAATTAATATTACTTTCCCAGTGCATACAATTCCGAAAACAATACAAAGAAAGAATATTAGGTTCCTACATTAAAATTAATGTTGCAGGTAGTTACTATTAATATAGTCTACAAACACTTTGTATTAACTTAACTGCTAATTAGTAAGATTTCATTATACGAAATCAATAAAGCACTTTTTTTTTTTAAAGATATGAATGAATCTTTAAAATATAGCAGACTATACTTAAAATTAGAGTACTACTTAGTACAAGATTAGAGTACTACTTAGAGTAGACACTTAGACATATTATAAAATACTATAGCAGATAAAAGTTTTGCTGCTTGTAAAAAAACTTGTATAAAAACTTGTATTTTTCAAAACTTTCAAGTACCAAAATTAAATGTAAAAGCTACACATTGAGAAAAAGCGTACAGTTTTATGTAAATGGGTTGAAATTTTAAAACTTTATCTAGATATTCCATTTACAATCTTTGAATCGTAAAATTCAGATACTGTATGTTATTTGAAGTGTTATTATAAACCCCACAGTCTGGAAATCTTTGACATGGTTTGATATTTGAAATTATACATTTCATTCAGTTCCCGAAGTTTTGAATGAACTTAGTATGATAATATTCCTTGCATTCCTTATTAATATTACGAACTTAGAAATATATCTCATGAATCTAGAGCTGAGATATTTCAAGGAAAAGCTTTGACAATTCCCTGTAAAAATTGTTTCGAATACATACTTTTCACTCTCTGCTCATATTCATACACAAGCAGAAAAAGGTTGTAGATTGAAATTAATAAAGCAAGTTCACATTTCATTACTTTAAAACGCTGTATCTGAGCTATGATTTTAATTATTTAACAAAAGCTAAAAATTAGGCTTAATCTAATGGTATAAATTGTGTTTTAAGAAATATTTCCTTACCTTTAAAGAGCAAGAGCTGATTTTGCTTTTTTTACACAAATTATCTATACTAAATATATAGTGAATACACAACATTTCATTATTGTTTTAAAATTGTTTTGAAGATAATAAAATACATGTGGTTGTGTCCAATATTTGTTTATTAAATTACTGAATCACTGTGTTCGATTAAATGTATCAACAAGATGGAAAATATTTTAGAACAAAAGTGTTTCGCGCGCGCGCGAAATGAAGAAACACATAGCAGAGAACAAGTCTAATTTTTTTGCTCAGATCTCAAAAAATTTTTAATAGTATTTAGTACATATTATTCGATATTTTGATACATATACCTTTTAAGTAAAGGTTGTGCATTAATTGATAGATGTGTGTTTCCCTGCCTCTGTTTAGTGAAAGTAAAAGTGATCGACAAATATTCTTTTAGTAAAATCAACACGCACCTTTACAAATTTTTGTTATTCTTCTAAACTGTGCTTTATAGGTAGCAATAAAACAAAAAAAGCTCAAAGTGACAATTTGAAAAAAAGGTTGTCGATAAGAAAACGAAAACTTCTGAAAACCTTTCTCACTTTTCTTTTTTCTACGTATTTTTTTAAAAGTATCAGATTTGTATACGTTAAAATGCCTGATGGAAAAAAAAACATATATAGGCCAGATACTTTCTAAAAAAATAAGAACGTTAACTATTAATAAAATATAAAATAACGTAAGGTATTCGAAAGTAGAATATCGTATAAAACTATTTTTCACTGAAAAAAGAACGAATTTTTGCAAAAAATATTTCTTCATAGAGGGGGAAATAAAAGATTCCTTTCCCTTAAAAATTTGGAAAACATTTATAAATGTTTGAGTATTAAAAATTTCACAATATATAATAAACAATAAATTAATTGAAGAATTACAGTAATCGTTTAAAATGAATACGTTTAACACAAAAACGCTTAAGACGAAATATCGGATAACGGGATATAATACAACGGTTAAGACAAACTACCTTATATTTTGATACATTTTTTTTTCTTTTAACACGAAATGAAAATAGCTTTACACGAGAAGATTTCCCTTCTGAGAATGAATAAAATACGGAAAAAACACCCGTGCAGTCGAGATTTAAGAGGAATGTGAAATGAAAGAAAGGTGGTTTCACATGTTTCGCAGAAAGGAGGCTAACTTGGTTTTGAAATACCCTCGAAATAAACGGCCAATGACTCGAATGACCCTCGGAATATAAAACTCCTAAAATACACTGTGACAGGAGTCAGTATTGAGTTTGTTCAAAAAATATCATTAATGCAGATTCTGAAGTTGA
Organism: Trichonephila inaurata madagascariensis; assembly: GCA_019973955.1. Classification (NCBI taxonomy): domain Eukaryota; kingdom Metazoa; phylum Arthropoda; class Arachnida; order Araneae; family Nephilidae; genus Trichonephila; species Trichonephila inaurata. Next base: position 595,442 of record BMAV01007336.1, read on the forward strand.
AAATTAAATGAATAACGTAGCTTCTGATCCCACGTATAGAAAATAAGGAACATCATGGACAGTATGCGCAGTTATTCAGAAGCACATTCCAATGGTGAAATGGTTAACAAAATGGACTATCAAACAATTTTTTTTATGTTAAAGGAAGACAATATAGAGAAAAATATCAAATATTTCTATTTTAATATTTTATTTTTCAAAAAACTTGAAAATCTAGTGCTAAATTTCATTAAGTTCGTGTTCAAGTACTTTTTCATTGATTTTTTTATTAAATATATGCATGTATACATATCTATGTTAATAAAATGTACTCTAACAAACTTAACTTTGTTAAATGGATGTTTATTTTTATTTATTTATTTTTTTTTTGCAATATCCTTTAACACGAAAAAATATTTCAGTCCCTTGTTTCATGTTAAACGATTTTCCCTGTATTTGATTTAGATGCATTTGAAAGAAAAATACTTCTTCCAATTTTTTTTTTATTTCACGTAAAATGGTGCGTTTTATAAATTTTAATTTAATACTTTTATATTTTGCTAAAATTTTACAGAAATATTCATAGTTCATAAAGGCGTATTAATACAAAATTTGATCAAAGTTACATATTTTGATGAAGATTGTTTCAGAATAATAAAATGTATGAATAAATATTTCCAAAGTATAAATTGTCTGTATATAATATAGTAAAATAATGGTTCCTTTCCTTGATGAATGCATTAGCTTGTGGTTTTTTCTTAATTGGTAGGGCTTCAATGCTTTTAATTTAGTTTTCCCTTGCACTTTTCGTTATTTTAATCAAGCATTCTATTAACAATAGCATACATGCTAATTGTTTATTTCTTTGCTCTTTAAAACATATTTAATTTTGTAACTTTTGATGTTTTGTGAGCACTTTGTTTTTAACTAATTCTTCATTGATGGAATGACATTTATAGACTCTAAAAGACAGTCGGATGATTTCTACTTTAAAAATACTGTAAATCAAGAGTTTTACTAAGAAATAAAATAAATTTTATTGCTCTATGGCAAAAATACCAAAATAATGTGATAAGTTTTTATATAACAAATATTCTTTGAAGAATTAAATCAAAATGATAAATATTATTTTTAAATCATGCAATAGGCTTTAAAATAAAAAAAAAATAATTATAAAAATGCACATAAACATTGAAGAAACATTATTTAAAGAAACACTGCACACTGCACATAATAACTAAAATTGATCTAATCCTTCCTTTATGAAAAAATAATAATTGTGTATCTAAACCATATAAATGCTCTAGGCACAAATAATATTAGAGAAAAAAATCAAACAAAGAGCTCATTACTTAGATGGATAAGAAAAAAGAAAAACTATTTTTCTTTTGTCAATTCCTGCTGTGTTAGTCCCCTCTCTACCTCTATGTATATATCTTGTTCAAATTTTCAATCTTTAATAAAATACATTCTATTAATCCATTCAAGTTCAAATACATTTTTTTAAAACTTGTATTGGATGGTATTTGATGTTAATTCAGTGTTTTCAAATATTTATTCATTAATCAAATTAAAAACTTAATAAATAACAAACAAAAATAAAAGTCCTACAGCATATAAAGAAAAAAAATTACTTTGTTGTGTTCCTGTAGCGCAATGGATAGTGCGTTGGACTTCTAATCTAAAGATCGTGGGTTCGAACCCCACCTGGGATGGCCTAATTTCAAATAATGTGATTTTTACTGTACTATTTTATTAGACTAACTTAATTTAATTAATGAATAAATTGTTAAAAGAGTAACAAAAAATAATCCAACGCGCGGCATATATAGAATGGAAAATGAAAAATTGCAAGGACAATCGCTTTATATTTTGTCACTTAATATTGGTATTCTGTCATAGGTATATACATATTTACATTAATTATAACTATTTAATAAAAAGTAACTAAAAAATAAATTTTTTCTTTGTTGTGCTAAATAGGAATTGACTTAATTCTTTTTTCATATTACTTGTTTATTATTAGCTTTTTGGAATAAACGAGATATAGTCTCCTACTCGCACAAATACGTTCTTTAATATTAATGTTCATTACTCATTTTTTCCCTAATCTTAAGTATATCTGAAATCAAGCATTGTTACGTTGTAAATTAAACATGTCTTTTAGATGTGTATACACACTTCTGTAAGCTTAAACATTTTTATAGCAATGCACATGTTTTAATTTTCAATATTCACGTTTCAAAAATAAATGCAAAATTTCTTTGAAAAATGTACTTAGCAATCATTGCATCACATTTTTCTGGAGTTTTAACAATAGTCAGAATTTTGATACAGAATTAAAATAGATTAGCGTATACATATAACGAGCAAAATGACATGAAAAATGTGAAGGTATCTTGAAAAAAAAATACATTGGTATATACATGCTCATTAACTGGCTTATGCAGTATTTTAATAAGGATTGCCTTGAAAACTGTAGAATGTTCCATTTTGCAAGAAAGAGCAAAGGAAATGTAGAATTACCAATTATTGTATTTTATATTTAAGCAATGTTGTATTTATATTCATGTAAAATGCTGTTTGTAAAAAATGCAACACCATGAAGGGTTGATCGAAGTTAAATTAATTTTAATGCACACACGACGTGTATTAGTAAAAAAAAATAACGAAATTTCCAAAAAAACACAACAATATTTAATATTTGAAATTAGTATTTGGTGTAGCTACCACGCTCTGCAATAAGTACTGCTATTCGACGTGGCATGGAATCAAACATGTTTCGAATGTTTGCTTGGGGAAGAGAATTCCATATTGCTTGTATGCGCAGAGCAAAAGTTCGTCTTTTGCAGCTGCAGGACGCGGATCACGAGCGAGACACCGACCAGCCAAATCCCACACGTGCTCAATAGGCGACATATCCGGCGAATAAGCAGGCCAAGGAAGAAGTTGCACGTGTTGGGCTGAACAGAAGTCTCGAACCGTCTTTGCAACATGTGAGGGTGCATTATCCTGCTGAAAGATAGCTCCAAGGATGCTTTGAAGGAAGGGAATGGGCTGTAGGCATTTCATGGACGTAACTGTTGCTATTGAGATTACCCTCAATTCGAAGCAAATTGGATCATCCATGATACGAAATAGCACCCCCAAACCATAACTACAGGTGTTAGAGCACTATGTTGTTCGATACCGCACTCTGAAAAGCAGCATTCACCCGCATAGCGTCTAACACGAATAGTTTCATAAATTGAAGCGTGATTCATCTGAAAAAACAACTTGGTTCCAATCAACTTGCAAGGGTCTGTACGCCTGAGCCCATTACAGAGGCAGCCATTGATGGTTTGCCACGACGGGGATCTTGTATAAAGGCCTCTTGCACCAATCCACTGTGCAGCAGACGTTGACGAATTGACGAAGTATGTAGCAGTAGATCAACGTGCTGCCAACTGCCTAGAGGATACTGTACGTTCAGTCACCGCCATGCGGAGCAGGCGTCGATCGTCACGCGCTGACTTCACCTTTCGTCGTCCACTTCCAGTTTTTCGAGTTGTTCGGTACTCGTAGGTCCACTGCTTCCAAACTTGCATCACTATTTAACCTATCCACTCCACACGAGCTCCTATTACGAGATAGGAAAATTTTCCTTCTCAAAGGACGATAATCCTCCCTTGTTCAAACTCCGTAAGTTGTTGGAATTTCTCCTTATTTCATCGTGGAGGCACACTTAGATCTCACTAAGCGTTCACCATTAACAAATAATCAATATTTGTTATTTTCAACGTCCAGCTACAGTCATTTATTTATACGCTTTCAGCATCAGTTCAGAGAGCTGCGGCTCTGAAACTTCACTATTTTACGTAACATTCTATAATTAATATTTGCTGCATAGTTCATTTAATTCTGATGATTCCTTCATGGTGTTCCATTTTTTCACAAATAGCCAGTCTAAATGTTTTAAGTTATGTACCAGTTTGAAGCTGTTTTATAAAAATTTTTTAAATTAGAATACTTTGTAAAATATCTAACTTGGTTGAAAAAAAAATTTCTTCAGATTAATGAAACATTTAATTGTATTTATTTATCAATTTTATACAAATTTTAAATGAAAATCTGACAATGAATTTGTACTTTTTCTTCTTATTTTAAAATCAACTGATTCAGATGTAAGCTTGGAATGGAAGGCTGATGTTCACTTTATATTTTCCCAATGATCGTATTTGATTGTATTATTAGAACTGTAAAATAAAGAAAATACGGATTGATGATGATTCTCAAATATTATATATATTTTTCTATTATAAGATTTATACATTAACTTTTTTATTTCCCCATTTGGTTGCAAAGGCAACATAGTATGTAAGGACAATGTGTTCACAAATATTTTAATAAATTTTAAAATCCCACTTCAAACCGGGGTAAGATATAATACATCAGTTTTCCATTGCCACAGAACTGGCTGTTCCTTTAAGATGTATTTTAGTGTCTTCTGCTAAGGATCAATACAATTTCTAAAATTTGATTTGAAACAGAGAAGTACAAGCAAATCAGATACCTGCATTATTCATGTATGTGACCCCGTTTCTAGAAGATTAAAGGTCCCCGTATTGATTCACAATTCCTTGATTACAAGAAAGATTAAAAAAAGATTTAAAAATATAAAACACTGCACTTTTCATTAAAATTTATGATAAACTAATATTTTTTGTTCCCTTCTTTTCTGATACAACAACAAAAAAATGGAAATATTCTAATTCGAACCACGTTTTTTAGAAATAAATGCCCCGAAAAGGAAGTAATAATCATTTATCAATTGATTAGTTTT
>BMAV01007336.1:601029-618894 GCA_019973955.1 Trichonephila inaurata madagascariensis
AGATTTTTAAATTTTAATAAATATCTACATGTTTAAATACCACTTCAAATTAAAAAAATATAGTAGAAGTATTTTTAAATAATTTTAACATTACAAAGAATTACAATAAAAAAATTTATAGTGTTAATTTGTAAATAACTGGCATAGCAACAATTCTTTAAATAATTTTAAAATCTGATGGAAAATTTAGGTTAGTGGGATATTTGACTTTGTTTAAAAATTCAATTAATACAAAGTAATTGAGTACGTGCATCAAGCTTCAAAACGTGAAGCCTTAGTTAATACTCTAAATGAGCATCTTTGGTTTGCGTTCTTAATGTAAGTTTAATTTTTTCTTAAGAGAAAATATATATATATATATATATATTGACTCGCTGGAGTAAGTACAGTTAAATCTGTTTTTGTGCGGTAGATAGGGACCGCATAAAAGAAATCGTACAAAAGAACATTCGAAAATTTCATAAATACTTACATATAACAAACAACTTTGTCGACATACTTCAAGAACCTTTTTTTATGCGGTGGAAACGACCGCATAAAAAAGCCTCTCTTAAAAGATATGTCAGTTATTTACGAAATTTATGAGAAAGTACTTCCAAACAAAATAAATAATGAAATTCTACATGGAAACATTTTAAAAATATTTGATTTCTCTTTGTATACAAGGAGAAATTTTCAAAATGCTCATACATAATTCACTGCTTGTAATCGTAATCCAAAGCGCTCATTTTCATGTGATAAATAATTTCAAAAACGGTTTCGTCACTTGAAGATACAATTTCAATTGTTTATTTTTTGGCACCATAAAGTATTTGATAAGTTTTTGTAACGACGGTTAGTTGCTTGTGAATGTCACGATAATCAGATATGCATGATCGAAGCTCTCTCTTTTTGGAAATTCGAACTCCTTTCAGAATAGTATCTGTTTGAAGAAAATGCTTTTCCGCTTTGTTGGAAGACTGGATACCAGCAAATATTGAATCCGCTGTCAAAGGATCCGGTTTTTCATGTCCGTCTTCACAATCTATCAAATTATTGATAATGTCACTCAGTAGCGTAATGGAGAGTATTAGGGCCCCCCTGCAAAGCCAGGTTTTGGGCCTTAATACCTAATATGTACTAAACGTCAGTGAGGTCTTTGGGTCCCATTGGAATCCCCCCCGCGAAGCGTCACTGTACGTTAAGCCGCTGATATGCATGCTGCTAGTGTGTTGGGAGAAAGCATTGGAACGCGCGTTGTCGAGAGACTGTTTATAACCAATAAACAGAGCGTCTTGAAGTGTATGTATATTCTTCGATAGAAAACATTACAGGGGTGCGAAAGCCGTTGACATTCATATACCGCATAGAAAAAAGATCGCACAAAAAATCGTACAAAAATAAAATCGCACAAAACAAATCCCACACAAATAAAATCGCATAAAAAAGGACCGCACAAAACCAGGTTTTACTGTACTGACTTCCAAAGCCGGAATATAAACTGTGTGCATGATTTCATAGGCATGGATATTCAACAGTGTCTTTCCAGATTTGAGTTGGATCCTTTTTAGCGTCAGAAAGGGCTTTGAGGGTATTATCTTCCCTCAGTTCAAATAACTTCATTTGTTATTAACTTCAATATTCACTGTTGGAGCCATGAATATATGTACTGAATGAGGTTCCAATACCAGTTTCATATCAGGAGTGTGCTTGTTAAAATCTAAAAATCATTTATTATATCTTTATATTAAACATTCCAAGATACCTACATATTCATCGAATATTTTATTTTCACATTTCTGCTCATTCAACATTTTTGGTAGCTTCGGAAAGTGATCTATACGTCCGAATGAGAGAGGTGGTGTTTCTATTATTCCTAGGAGAAGATTTAACATTTGAAATGCACAATTGGCAATTCCCAAAAGTATTTATTGAAACATACATATATTCATGCAGTTCTTTATTTAACTCCATTTATTTTAAAATTGTTCCAATCTATATTATTAAATATTAATTAATGCAAATGCTAACTTTTATAGAGGACGCACAAGAAATTCACGGAGGCCACAACGATCTTTCAAGATGTTAAACCTTTAAAGGGGGTAAAAAGAGAAAAATTTGGTTCCAATGCTTTTTGAAAGGAATAAGATGCGTGTCATCCTTTTTCGAAGCACCTCTAAGTCGGACAGAATTACGCTTGCATAACGCTTAGAGAGTTGAATTACAGTAGAACGTCGTTTATCCGAACGTTTATTATCCGAAACGTCAAATATTCGAACCAATTTTTTTTTTTTTTTGTCAACTACATGTACTGTATATGAATACGTTTTCGAACTGTGCAATTCCCAACAGTTGTTTCACGTGAGGCCAAAAGTGACGTTAAAATCCAAGGTCAGGGATATTTGGGGAATTTCAGTTGTGCGATTTGGTAAACATCTGGACAGAGTATTAGTTCAGCTTGTTTCCAAATGAGGGGGTCTATACGTGCTCTTTTGTTGTTGTTGCTCATGCCACCTGTCTGACATAGTCAAATCGAGGCCCACGAAATTCATTGTGGCAATGGGCTAGAAGTACGCCTGGCGTTAGGCTTTAGCCTTGAGCACCATACAGGTGACAGTACGATTTAGCTCGGAGAAATTCCCGAAGGAACGATAGATGGCGACACCACCTATCTCCACCTCCACAATTTAAGCATGGAACTGAATTGCAGGGAAATTTTCTCCAGTTCCCCGCATTTGTGATTCAACCCACAAGACTTTCAGATAACCCTGATTTAACGAGCACGTACTACGCGTGTACTCGGAAGGTATTTGGCGATACGGGCATCGAACCCAGGCCTTCCGGTCCCGAGTGCGGTGCTCTAACCACTAGGCTACCCACGGTACGTTGCGAACTGCTATGGCTTCGAATTCAAAACGGAAGCGGAACGTCTTGAACATACAGACAAAACTTGAAATATTAAACAATATCACGAAGGGAGAAAGTGAACCGTCTCTAGCACAGTTTTAAAATGTTGGAATGTCAACAATTTCTGACATAAAAAAAGCTGAGAAACGAATTAAGTTATGCCTCAAAACTACTCAGAAGATGGCTCGAAGAAAAGAAAAACTGCTGACTCATTTTCTGCGTTAGAGAACGTTATGTAGTGGTACGAACCACATTCAGAGTGCTGTTCTACTCGACTGCTGTTGCTTGATAGAATCAGATACCTTGCAGAGAAAAAAAGGTGTAAAATGGTACAGCGAAAAATAAGTGATTATTTTCCACAATAAAGGTAAAATTGCGACATTTTGGGCCTATTTTGCTTTTTCTCCAAGCACGTTCCCCGAATGTGATAATTTTCAATATTCGTATAATGTCCGGTTTTATATACTGCATGGATCGCATTCGGTTTTCGGTTATCAGAACGGTGTTCGGTTCTAAATCTGATTCGGATAAAAAACCTTCTACTGTATAGGAATAATTTTCGCGTGTGGTTGAAAACAAAAATGTTATTCCTCGGTGATTATATACTAAGAGCAAGATAAGTTATTCATTACATTTTTCATTCAAAAACTAAAACTCATAAAATATAAACTCTGGAAAAGCTAAAAAGTCTTAATAACAAGATAAACGAGCATTAACTATAAATAACAAAGAAAAACTGTTATGTGCTTACAAAATATTTGAATACTTTTCCTATAAAGTATGGGTGAAAAAAAGTGTTTTACATGCATCGTTTATTTCACGTTTTACGAACATTGAAAAGATTCACATTATATAATTTTTCGTGTCATACAATCACGTGCGTTTCTAAGCTGAGTGCTTATCTGCTCGGTTTCAGGCATCTTTTGTAATCAAGAAACTGCTATAAAGGCTATTTATTTTGAAGCAAAGCGTTACCATAAAGTGATTTATGCACCTTCTTATAGAAATATAAAGTGATATAAATGGATCCAAAGTATATATTTTGTGTTATCTAAGCATTTTACTAAGTGAAGGGTCAATATTGATAAGTGTGTATGAAGACTGAAACCGTTGAATACTTAATATGAAACTCTTTCGATAGAAAGGCAGTTATGAATGTCAGGGAACAATTTTTTCAGAAATCAATATTTGTTCTAAAACTAAATATTAATACTTAAAATAAAACATCGATTTAGCCTCTTTAGAAAACAGTAAAAAGCTTTTAACCTTTACCTCCCCCTTCTCTTGCTTTTAAAGCTGAGTCCTAAATGCTTATATTTATTTATTTCTGTATACATTCTGAAATATTCATAAGTATTTTAAAGCATTTATTAACATAATTGAAATTTTGTTATTCTAAGTAATTCTTCAAAACTATTTAGTAATGTATTGCTTAAAAGTTTAAATGTAACAGCCTTTAACTTAAATAATTAGATTTTAAAAGCTTTAGATTGATTTTTTCCATTAAAAACCTTTCATTTTCATGTTATATTTTGGACTTGTTTCAAACTCACTCTTCGTAAGTGTTGCAACCTCTAATACCTAGAGAATGTGACACATCCTTTGTTATCTTAAATTGGACTTTTATATTTTTAATTCACAATTTAAAACCATTACGCCTCTACTTTACCAAACAATTTTAATAATAGTGTAGATATCCGTCGTACAAAATAAATAAATAAATAAATAAATAAAAATGCATGTATTTTTTTTTTTTTTTTTGAAATTTTTTTTTTTTTTTTATTAAATTTATTACATTTATTTGAAATAAAATTTTAAAGATAATCTGGACTGTACATCTTCAAGACAGGAGGGGGGTGTAACAAACAACAAACTGGACCCCCCTGGGGGGTAGCTAATAATTTAACAGCTTTTTTCTCTTTTTATTTGATAGAAAAAAAGGTCAGATTTAAAAAAGGTCATGAAAAGGTCAGATTAAAAAAAGTTGAGGCACTACATTTTTCCATTCGTGTATCTTTTTTTTTTGCAGCAATTTTTATTCTCTCTATCACCTTGAATTGCACTTGCAGCAGCCGCCATTTACGAGAAAAAATACGGTAAATGATGAAAAATGAATGCTGAAGTGTAATGGTTTATGATTGGGTTCTGGCGCGTTTCAGTACTCTTGTACGTAATTGGCTGCATATGAACCACGTCAGGCACTGGATCGGTCGTGAGACTTAGGCTCTATGACTACCACGATCACCGGACTTAATACCAGTCGAATTTTTCTTATAGGAAAATATCAATGATATAGTGCAGGTGTGGTGAACCTTTATGGATCAACGAGCCATTTTTTCCAAAGAAGTGCTTAATGAGGAATATATGTGCCATCAAATACTTTTGACTTGTGATTATTGGGAAAATAATAAAACAAAATACTAACAACACAAAATTCTTTATTTACAACAAAAAAATACCTTTTGATCTGTATAGTTTTAAATGTTTTAGTTATACGTGTAATTCAAATTAAAGTAAACATTAGTGTGACTTCTGTTGTTGCGGATTGTGTGGATGACAAATAACATATATTAGGATTGTAAGATGTTATTTTTAGTAGAATGCATGCTGAATTAAAGTCATGTGTGAAACGTTTTCTAAGCAATTAATTATTTTTGTTGTGTTTTACTTTTTTTGACTAGAGTATTTGTGATTTCTTTCAAAATGCCGTTTTACCGACGATTTTCTGCATATTACTATTAAGACACACGCAGATTTGTCGCCTTTACCAATAATGCCATATTTCTAGACTCATAAAATTTTAAATTCTCTCTTACACTTACTATCTTGCACTTTTGTTCTTTTGCTAAACTATCCATTTTGAATCTCAGTTAAAAATCGCAAATATAGCACACAAAAAAAAAACAAAAAAAAAAGTATGGGTGAACTTACGTACGCACGTAAGAAGTTATACTTCTTTGGCTTAACAAGATTGAAATCTTTCTAAAAATCTTTAGCAGGGTAAGCTTGGGCCAAGGACGAAAGGCGGTCACGAGCAGAGTTGAACGATACTAACCTTCAGTCAATCGGATCAGCCAAATCTGAGATAATCACGATTTAAATAAATTTAAACACCCCCGCACAGGGACAATAGGGCCAATAATATGGGGAGGGGGTCGAAGGCGGGAATGATCTGTCTCATTCTGCATATTTCTAATCAAAGCATTTTCGTATCCGTTCCTACGGAACACAAAGCAAAGGTTCGTTGACGCGAAGGGGTAGCACAGTGGTAGAGCATTCGACTGCACATCGAGTGGTCCTCGGTTCAAACCTGGGAGTTATCTTCTTTAGGGAAGTGAAGAGAAATTTTCTTTTGAGATTTTGAAGGTGGGATTTATCTGTCTCATTCTGTATATTTCTAGACAAAGGATTTTCGCATTCGTGACGGCGTGCATCACATCCGTGACGGGTTGCGCGCGCATTGTAAAAATTTACCCTCATCTTATTTCTCTCACACCCCAAAAGAAGTATAACTTCAAAAAATTTTAAAGTACATTTGTGTGTGTGTGTCAATGAAATTGACTATGTGCTATGCGTAGACAAACTTTGCATCATAAGCAATTGTAGTCCACGACGCGAACTAAGGAAAGACAATAATAAATTAATGTGATTCCCACTACACTCCAGACCGATCACTCGCATTTGTTTGTATTACTTCATAGTAAACTTTATTATTCTGAAATAAAATGCAAACCATTTTGAACGCTGGCATGCCCAAAATATTGTGTCAAGTGCAGACAATGGCACGCGTACCACTGGTTCGCCTTTCCTGATATAGTATTTGGAACTTTGAGGCTATATAAACGGATGAAGTTGATCGTTTGCATGTGCTAATTGTATTTCGGTAATCTCCTCACAGCCGTGACGTGGGTACTCATCCTTTCCGTGTCTCGACCAAGCCTGCCTCGATATCCAATAATTACATGGACACTTAACCTTTATAAATATTTGAAAATACTGCAGCTGATGTGTCCTTTACGTTGTTTTTACTGCGCGTTCTTTATGTTGTTGCACTGTCATAGTTTATTTTTCTCGTAAGCTATGGATCCTGCATGTACAGCTCTTTGACATTTTTATGTACTCTCAATAAAGAATCTAGATGTATAGAGTTTAGTTGCAATTTTTTGGATACCCCTTATATATGTATATGCAGTCGAATTACTGTATTCGGACCCCTGGCCCAACACACAAAATAACTTGCTTTAGCATTTAAAGAATCAATTAGGATATAGGACCCGGATTCAATATGTGCGTAGCAGATTCACTGGAATATTTTATCATGAGAATCGCAGAACATCACATTACTCATGAAGATTCAAAGTATGTGGGTCTTGTTGCCTGATGTGCCAATCCAGATATTATTTCAGATTCAGATCTGGAGAATTTATCAGCAGTAGTAGTAAGCGAAAGTTTTCACCATGCTCCTAGAAACATTTGTTGACAGTTTTGGCCACATGATATGCGGTAATATTCTTCTGAAGAAACCCATTCTAATGAAATGTAGGAAGGTACTTTGTGACGTATCTATACTCGTTTTTCCAATTAATCTTCTTTGGAAATCTTTGTGCTATCAATTCGTGTTATTCCTAACCAATCCTTCAGATGAAGAGAATCGTGATATTTAAATTAACTTACTATATACATTTTGGTGAGGTTTTCTAGCTTGAGGAGAAAGTAGGAGGAAGATAAACACGAGTCAAGTGAGATTGCTACTGAAGGTATAATATTAGAATTATTGTGATTTGAGATTTATTAGGAGTAAACCTTAAAGTGACAATTGTTCACTAAGATTGTGAATTGATATTAGATTAAATCGAATGATAGGTTAGATCCTTTATTAAGGTAAGGGTCAAGTTTGATAGTCTCCTAATCGTTCGTGTTTAACCGTCGTTGCTCCACTTTTGAGGTTAACATTGAGACATTATTTTCCTATTATTATTTGAAATTGTGTCTGCTCTTCGTGTGGTAACTAAATAGATTAATTCGATCATATCAATTGTTTCTTCCCTCCCCTCCACACATTTAGGTGCCCGAAAGAGAAGTCCGAGCCTCTCACAACTTAATCCGCTATAATGAATAAGTGCTCATAATAATTTTCATCGGAATTAATGAGCCGAAAACCTGCCCCAGACCATTCCACTGCTCTCTTCTCTACTTTGTTGTCTTCTAGTAATGGTTTGTGGGAGGTTAGGTTTTCTGTTGTCTATCAGCGAAAACGCTACCATCCATCGAAGCGATGCAGAGGAATACTAGACTTAGCAATTTTTTCCCTTTATTTTACGATAAAATAATACATATCCTTACAAATGAAGTAATTCGGAACAATTATCTCCATTTTGGAGGAGCTTTTGAAGTATTGAAATAGAAAAACTTCATTCAGTCATGATTTGCATATTTGCACATAGAATTTCTAGATTGAATAGGATCTCTCTGGAAGAATTATTAAATAATGCAACACAAAATATCCTTCAAGAACATATTGCTTAAATAATTAAAGCAGTGCCTCTCAAACTTTCAACATTTGCAACCCAGTTTTTAATCATAATTTTCATCGCACCACCTTCCATACGATAACAATGCATTGAATTGAAAAATGATCTTTGATGCTAAAGCTACAATACGATCGTAAAAAATATCAAGATAAGTATTACATTTTGTATATGAAAAGCCCATGGAAGTCACTGTAATTACTAAACTCGTTTTTAACTTAATATTGAGAAATTAATTGTTAGATACATTGAACAGTTCTGGTGCATTTATAAATATATTATATCATTGTAAATATGTATTTTTGTTTTTGTTATGTCAGAAAGAATTTTATTTTTCTTCCTTTCAGTAAATTAATAATTTTTTTAAAAAATAATCTTATATTTTCACCTTTTCGATATGCTCTCAACCTCTACATAGAGATATCCCGCCCCACAGTTTGAGAAACGCTGGTTTAAAGTGAAAAAAGATTTCACCTTGCCTTCGTAATGTTCTTAATACGTATTATCATTTTTTTTTTTTAATTTCTTAAACATGCAATTTTTGCAGATATTTTACATAATCGTATCAATTAATGAATTAAGATTTTTTTTTTACAATCTTAAATTATTTAAAAGTGCGGTACATACTTCCTAGCAGTATCAACATTATGTTTGATGATATGGTACCTGCAATAAGCAAAACTGATCACAGACATTCTGGAGAAAAGGTTTGATGGTATAAGGCTCGAGAGAATTTCCCTGTCCTTTATAGTGACCACCATTCAAAACCATCACTAAACTTCTCAAAACATGAGAAAAGTAAAACATCTCATTAAATGAATTATATAGGGCTTCAACAAATAGCAAATTTCTCGAAGTTTTGAGGTTTGTATTGAGCTTTATTTAATTAATAACATGACAACTCTTTTCTAAAGCAAAATACAATATGTGAAAAAAAAAATATTTCCTCGGCATCACACAGTGAACCTTTCAGTAGAATAACCATGGTGAATGTTCAAGACATTTATAATAGAATATAGGGGGAGTGAATCCTAGTGGCTTATAGGTAGCGTATCTCTCTTTCCACAGGTCCGGGGCTCAAACCCTGAGTAAGGTCGATTCCGACTTTCATCTCTCCCGGGATTCAAGAAAAGAGTGCCCAGCTTGCGTGGAAATAAACACTGGGAGTGTCTTGTCAGACTGACCACCTAACCGGGACATCTGTTTATGCCAGTGCTGCTGAAAGTTGCAATATTCGCGACCCATTATTCAATCCTAATTTTCATCGCACCCCCCCTCATACAATAACAATGTATTGAATTCAATAATTGACACTTAAACTGCAATGCGACTTTAACCCTTTAAACGCTCCCAGCGTATATAATCGTCTCGCTAAGCCAACACCTTTATTTCCCCGGACGTATATATACGTCTTTTCTGTGCACTGCTATCCATAAAATTATTCCAAGGGCTTTGAAGGGCAATAAAAGGACCTTGACAGTGTTTGTGAAGGATTTACTTATTTCAGATTATTTGCTTCCTTATTCCGCCCTCCCTCACGAATGCATCAAATACGCGCGCCTACTTGGAAAACGGTTAGCATTGGAAAGCGAATCGCATAACTTTTAATCGGCAGTTAAGAGATTAATTATAAACCATACAAATTATTACGACAAGTGTTAATTTTGTTTTTAATTATAAAAATGACAAGCCCATGGGTCACTGGTAATTAATAAATTGTTCTTAACTTAATATTAGTAAATTAAATACAAAATACATTATGCAGTACTGATACATTTATAAGTGTACCATATCAGTGTAAAAGTGCATATTTTATTTTTTATTATGTCCGAATGTATTTTGTTTGTTTCACTAAATTAATATATTTTTAAAATAATTTTTCGTTGTCTACTTTTCAATATGCTCGCACCTCCCTCGTAGAGTTGTCACGCCCCCTAAGGGGGACGCGCCCCACAGTTTGAGAAACGCTGGTTTATGCACTTCAGTTCCAAAGGTCATGAAAACTGAGATGGTCGCAGTAGGCCTTGGATCATCTCGAGTGTAGCTCGCACGTGGTGAAAATTAACAGTGCAATTGATCTTTTCCAAATTATTTCACATGTGCTTTTCGGGCTTTCAAATAATTGCAAAGTACCACTCCGTGGAATTTTCTGTAAAAAGAGAACGACCTTCTACTGAACATCCCGCCAACAGAGAAAAACTAATCCAACACGTCAGTGTATTATTTGCTGTTCAAAGATAGATAGTAAAGGGAATAAATTAAGAATGGCAAAAGATTCTACTGTTCACAGATTGCGATATTGGGATACGTACACTACTGTGTTTTTGAATGTATCATACACGATCAAATTTTGATTAATAATTTTATAATCATTTATGTAAATGCAAAAAATGTAAATTAAATTTGTAATTCAAGATAAATGCTAGGTATTCGAAGAAACTTTATTAATCCAGTTTGTGTGAATTGACTCTTAAGTCTAATGATTTCCGCCAGAAAGCCAACTTTACAGGTAAATGACTCATTTATTTAAATAGATCTTTTGCATTAATTTTAAGGAAATCTCCTATGTGAATGGTGTTATTATGTTTAAAAAGATATATATATATATATATATATATATATATGCGCATAAAAAATTGACATTTTGGTGGAGTTAAATCGATATAAACCAGTAATAGCCATCACGTGAAGACAAACGTTTTGGCGTGATCGCTCACTAAAATACTCGTTTTCGGAACATAAGGTGCTCAGATTGAATCTTCCTTCCGTCATATATGTTAATAAATTAATAAATTAAAAGCAAAGTAAGTTTAAATATTTATCAACAATCATTGTACTAAAATAGAGCTTCCGAAATGTTTTTTTCTAATTTTTTTCTAACCAATAAATAAAGAAAACCAAAACCTTTCACCAAATAAAATTCTTTTTTTTTCCTAAAGAGAACTAACATGTGCATGCCAACTTGAAAGTAAATAGCAATAATCATTCAAATTTCTATCGAATAATCATGAGAAAATCTATTTATTGTAAGAAAACTTTTTGGGTAAAAAGACTGAAGTAAAGCAATATACAAAATACCGGAAGCCCTTTTAATTTCGTTACCCTGACGTAACTTTAAGAAAATTTCATTTTGATAAGGACTTTTTTTTTTCTTGGGAAAAAATTTACAAGTATTTCATTTTCAGATAAGTTGATTTAATTTCAAAGTACTTATTGTAAAAGTTTAAGAAAGATCAATCTTTTAAAAGATGTTTTTTAGCTTAATTTGCAATTAATTTTAAACATTAAATTTTTTTTTCCTTATTTTAAACAACATTATTTTTATTAACTGGAAGAATATTTTTTCATAGAAAATACCCACTATAAATGGAATTAATACTTGAAATTAGAAGTAAAATATCTTAAGTGTGACTTTTTAAACATTTAAACTATAGAATATTTTGTATTACTCTAATTTTCTCAATTAAGTAAGGTAATATTTTATACAGGTTAGTGCAATTTTTCACATAAAAATGTTAATTTTTTTTTGTAACAAAATATCCGTACTTACTTTCAAAAATGTATTCCTATTTAGTGCTGTTCAGAAAATATTAGGATGTGTTGTTTGTTTTATATATTTTTTATAGAAATATATACTATCTTAAACAAATATATTCCTGTTTTATATTGCGCGAATCAATCTTCTCAATAGAAGTAATACTTTTTGTATTCATATATTTTACAGAAATGCTTATATTTATCCAATAACTACTTAATTATATCTATGAAAAAATTTAGTGCATACTCTTGTCCAACAATTAAGTACCTTAAAATAGGGTAAAATGTTTTGAATTAAGAATTTCTTAAAAAACAAAACAAACAAACAATGAAATACTTTTGTAGCCATATCAATGTTTACGAGTTGTTTAATTGATATTCATGCGATGCATATTTTGCCCTTCCTCTTTTTTCATTTGAATACACAGTTTATATGTTCATGTAGGTTTTGTTCTCTTTGTAAGCTTTAAAAAGAAATGTAATTGAAATAGTACAATTGAAGAATTTTGAGGAATTACTTCCATATATAATAAGCATGATCCTTGCGATAATTAATGAATTTGATGTTCTTTTATATATATTTGCATTCCTAAGAAATCAAATCCTACAATTTTTTGTGTAATGTCTAATAAACAAAAAAAAATATATTGTTTATTATTAATTCAAACACTACGGTTATTGCAACTAATACCCCAGCGATTCTCAAACTGCGGAGTTTGTTCCCTTAGGGAAGCGGGATAACCCTATGTAGGAACTAGCATATCAAAAAATCGAAAATAAAAGACTATTCTAAAAAAATTTATTTACTGTAACTTGCTTAAAATATATAGTACTAAAAAATAATGTATACAAAATTAAATAAGTATATTGAAAATATATGTGGGGTTTATAAATAATTTAGGTCGTATTATATAGCTTTATCGTCAAAGTACATTATCATTGCATTCAATACTTTGTTATTGTATGGGTGCGATGAGAATTATGTTTGAAAATTGAGTCGCAAACATTGAAATTTTGACAAGTACTGCATACTACATTGCATAAATATATTCGATTTGCTTTCAAATGCTTAATTTTTCCCATCTTAGCATAGCCAACTACACTACATAACATAGTGGAGAAAGTGCACTATGCTTTTTAAATGAAAATATAATAATAAAAAAGTACTATGTTATCTCTGTTTTTTTTTAATTACTCTTAAAATAGTTTTATCTTCCTTATAACATTAAATTTTAAGTATAAACTTAAGATCTTTTTTCTTTCTTAACGATTTTTTATGAATGTGAATTAAGTTTTAAAAGTATTTATAAATAAATAGCATTTAAGTGTGTATGAATCTGGCTTTATTGAATTTAATGTATCCGACTACGTTAGGAACCGTGATTTTGCAAAGCGCATAAATGGATAATTTTCATAATATTTAATGTCAGATCAGATTACATGTATAAAATTATTTTAAGGACATTTTGACAAAAAAAAATTATTTAAATACAATATTTTGGCAAAAAGTTAATTTAGAATAATCCTTTTTCAAAATGTTCTTCTTTTGTGAAAAATGCTTCTATTATAATAATGTTTTGCTTGTATATAGCTTAGACCTCTCTCTTTGAAATATGTAACTTAGAAGTGGGTTGTCGTAAAATATGGATAAGCCCACTTCTAAGCTATATATTTCAAAAATTCTAGTTAAGCCTCTGTAGAGAGGTCTGAGCTGTATACAGGCAAAATATTATTATAATAGACGCATTTTTCACAAAAAGAGAGCATTTTGAATAAAAAAATATTCTAAGTTAATTTTTTGCCAAAATATTGTATTTAAATAATTTTTTTTGTCAAAATGTCCTTTAAACAATGGTACACATTTATTCTAATATAAGTGAAACTAAATATCTTGAAAATTATCCATTTATGTGCTTTTGCAAAATCAAGGTTCCGTACGTAGTCAGATACCTTAAAATTGCAAACTCATTTTTGAATCTTTTGAAAAATAAAAATATTTTATCTATTATTGTTTTAATTTTTTTAAATATATATTTCGTTAAACATGTTTTCTCCAAAAATATATTAAGTAACCTATAAAAAAGGTTAATTTATTTTCAAATTGAAAATAAATAATGTGGTTAAAGAATTATCTATGATTTAAAATGTAGCTCTGAAATAAATTGCAGTGATTTCATATTTTTCGCACAATTTAGGTTCCACAAGTTATTCAACTAAAGTGATCTAAACTGCAAAATTTAAAATTATTAGATTGCTTTAAATGTTTCACACAAAATGTAAATACTTAATGATAAATTAAAAATACATTATCAAATAGGTCTTAAAATACGATTAAATGGTTTTGGGGTTCTAAGCATTTCGTTTCAAATATGAAGAAAACATCGTAATTAGATTTAAGAAACTATATCATCACACCTTTTTTTCATTTTGAATATGAATTTGACATAAAGAAATATAAATCGTGTATCTTAAGCAATGTGAACTTTAAAAATAAATCATACATTATTACAATCAAGTGATGAAGAATCGAACTCAGACTTTGTCGCGACCTGTAATTCTGGTATTTGAAATTTCATTTCTTTGTATAATATATAATCTAAAAGATATCATTTAATATCACATGCCTATAAGCTTTAGAAGATATAATGCCGATGATCACACATATTTATGTTGTGCAAGTGAATCAGAAATTGTATTACCAACAAAAGGGAATCCACCTGACATCGTATACCATAATGATGTTTGGCGATCTTATCGGTAATGCTTCATCCGAATATTTTGGAGGAGTTAAATCATATTTCAAATGCTCGTGATATTTATGCAGTTTCAGTCACTCTACCTGCATCGCATTGGGATCCATTTGCAAGTTATAAACAGTTTTATTGCCGCGAGATTCCAACAGGGAATTCAGAGGAAACCCTGATGTGTGGATCCACCACCGCCCTCTGGTAGTGGATTCATTAAATTCCATTGCAAACATAATGGGAGTAGCTTTGTATGTATCATGCATCGGTTGATAAACTAGTTACGCACACAGTTGTGGTAATTTCCCTGAAGATTGTTCATCATTTTGAGAATTGACTCTGCTTTTGGACAATCCTGCAGCGATATTAAACATTTACTTTGTTATGAATTCTGTGGCTTCCTGGCAGTTTTGCCATCAAGAATCCCTTGATTTATAATTTTCGAGACGTTTTAATTTAAACATTCTTTGAGTTTAATTTTAATTAAAATATCGGAAAAATTTAAATTCTCAATTCTTTTTTATTTTAAGAAAATGGATGTATATAAATAAATTAATTCCGTTTTTTTTTCTAGATGCAGTACTATATTTTGCATATATAAGAGACGTAGAATTCTCAGTAGTAAACCATGCATTTAATATGAAAAATATTCAAAGATTGTTTTTCAAGTTATTTCCTGCAGTGTTTGATGGAAATTTTGTCGAACAGTTAATGCTATTATATTCAAAATGTGAGCGTATTTTACAGTACATTAAATAGTAGATATTCCCTATTTGAAGCAAATGACTTGAAAACTATTTCAGGAATTCGTTATTTAGAAATAGTAATCGTATTTATTTTTTTTTTTTTCATAATAAAACTATGGGCTAATTCAAAACTTATTTTTTTAAAGTAAATTTGAACTTGAGCGTTGCTAAATATATTTACATAATAAATATAAAAGATACATAACAAAAATTAAAATAAAAAAAATACAAAGAAAAGAAATTACAATAGTATTATTTCCTAAATAATTCGGGGATTCTCTGTCTCCCATCAGTCACAAATTTCAAAGAATTTGCCCTAATTTTTATACTTATCTGTCGTAGAAGATTGCAATACATTTTTTTGCTTACAGAGATAAGTTATTGAAAAAGGCAAAGTGCTTTTTTAAAGGGTATTTCAATACTAAAAAAAATAAATCCTGAAATGAAATGAAATGAAACTATTAAAATTTAGGCCTGAATAATTTTAACATATATTATTTCATCAATTCCAAATATAAAACTGTCGATAT
This sequence comes from Trichonephila inaurata madagascariensis, assembly GCA_019973955.1. Classification (NCBI taxonomy): domain Eukaryota; kingdom Metazoa; phylum Arthropoda; class Arachnida; order Araneae; family Nephilidae; genus Trichonephila; species Trichonephila inaurata. Next base: position 617,001 of record BMAV01007336.1, read on the forward strand.
GCTTAAATATGTTACAAAAAAGGTAAGGAACCGAGGCTAAAGAAGTATGGAATAGCATAAACAATTACTCATTAATATATTTAGATTTGGACAAATACCCGTAATAAATTATACAAAAAATTAATAATTCTTCTATTCATGAAATGCAGTTAAAACTATCATCTTAAGAATAATAATAAAAGCAAGATTCTTCTGGAGGGAAAAAGAGATTGCCTGCGGGACAAAAAAAGGTGCAAGTTGTAAATGTAAAAAAAAAAAAAAAAGAAAATCTATAACACGACCTATATCTATTTTACTTAATGCTAAAAATTGATTAGTAAAATAATGTCTCTCAAAAGCGATTTAAATCATTATTAATTTCCTATCTGGTCTGTTGACAGCTTTCTGTTTAATTATTTTTTTTCATTACATATCAGAAAGGTTTGCATCGACAAATTAAGAGAAATGTATTTTTCAGTTCTCCCTTACAGAAACTCAGCTGAAAGGGCATGGGTTTAATAGAATCAATGAAATCGATTAATAAAGTATGAAATCACATATAAAGTAAGTAATTAAAGTATGAATATACTTTACAAGAACATTGGTTATAGTTAAAGTATATGCATATAATCTTTTAGGTAAATTTCTTTTAATTGTAGTGTAAGAAAATATTTTAAATTTTCCATCAAAAACAATAATTTTCAATTAACGTAAAATCCGACGTATAACGCGCACTTTTAACACAAAAAAATAAGATCGTTTACGGGTGCACAATATACACCGATATAAAAAAACGAGTGCTTTAAAAATAAAAAGTAAGATGAGCATAAAAAAATTAAGATTAGTACATATATTGGAATACTGTTTATAAAAAAAAATGACATTTCTAAAGAACTTAAAGAGTTGCAGTTCTAGAAGTATATTATTTGTTCATAAACTTGGAAAACAGTACCTCGAATAAATGACTTCAAAACATAATAGCATTGCACACATACATTTCAGGTCCCTTTGTAAAAAAAGGGGTGCGCATTATACTGCGAATATACCTAGAAAATATAAAAAAATGCAGCTTGAAAGTATGGGTGCATGTTATACGCTGGATTTTTCAGTAATATATATTTTTAAAACCTGCTTAACCATTTATATTAACTAAAAAGTTTTGAATTCAAAAGTATGAATCCTCTCTTTTAAGCCTAACTTTACTCATGAGAAACGGAACTATTACACCATCATAAAAAAAATATTTTCAATACCCTTAACTTTAAGCATAACGATAATTTAATGTTGATAAAGACATAAATACTTGGTTGATATCGTTTTTGAAAATATTCTAATACGTTTAATGTTAAAAGCTTTTAGTTTCGTTTTATTGGAATACATAAAATTTCAAAACTGAAAATAATATATATATATATATATATATATATATATATATATATATATATATGTGTGTGTGTGTGTGTGTGTGTGTGTGTGTTTGTGTGTGTATGAAAGAAATTTATATAATATATCAAAAACAAGAAATAATAGATAATGAATATAACAAGAAGTAACGTAATAAAAATATAGAAGCAGAACATGAAGATTGAATTTTTCAAAAATACAAAAAAGAAACAACACAAAAGAACTTAGAGACTCATAAAGCAATTTCGGACTGAATAAGTGAGGTTAAAAGCAGCTTGAAGGCTCCAACCTTCCTCCTTTGCAACTCGGTATGAAAAACCAAATAAAATAAATAAAAATTCAAAGTATATAAAAACTCACAGAAAGTATGAGAAAACCACCCCAACTACCATTCTGCAACAAATTCTTCTAAAATTTTAAAGCATAAAATTCCTAAAAAAATAGTTTATATATTTATTGTTATTACTATTACGTATATATATATATATATATATATATATATATATATATA
>BMAV01007336.1:618994-629769 GCA_019973955.1 Trichonephila inaurata madagascariensis
TATATATATATATATATATATATATATATATATATATATATATAATTCTATTATTGTTAAGAATGGTATGGACATTATTAAGTACATGCAAGGTAAAAAAAAATTATTTCTATGTATACCTATGATTTTGAAGATTTATTTAATTCCATAGATATAGAAGACATGTTTAAGATACTTAAAATAGCATATAGCAAATACTTTTTAAATAGGATATTAAAATATGATAAATATATTTCTATTATTAAATTAGTATTAAAAGAAAATTATATTTTCCATAATAACGCTTATTATCAGCAAATTAAAGGTTTACCTCAAGGGGGCCAGCTAGCAACTACTTAGCAAATATCTACTTCCATTTTATGAAAATGAAAGTATTAGTTATGAATCTAGTTACTTTTTTAGATACATAGATGACTTAATTATGTTTAGTAATATAGTAGACTTTGTTCCTAACCTTAATTATTATCCCCACTATTTAAAATTAGTAAAAACTAATTATAACAATGAGTCAGCAAACTTTTTGGACCTTCAATTAAAGGTTAAGAATAATTTGTTATTAAGTAATATTTTTGATAAAAGAGACTCATTTGATTTTAACATTATAAAAATGCCTTATTGGGGTAGTAACCTACACCTATCAATATTTAGAAATATTATCTTAAATTTTATAAAAAGAAACAATGATTTAGTTACTGATAACAATTTAAAACAAAGTAATTTTGTGAATTTTTGCAATAATTGTTTAGAATACAATTATCCAAGTAAATTTATTTATAAATATATTTCTATTTCTAATTAAATATATTTTTATCTTAGTTCATTATTTTATTTAAAATTCCTTTTTTTAGTTTATTTTTTAGTTTATTTTTTTAAAAAAAAACAAAAAATTTGTAAGCGCCTATTTTAATTGCAATATATCGATTAGTATATAATCATCCAAGTTTTTTACTTTGTTATATATTTTTATTTGATTTTATCTATTCTTAAATTTGTTCATTATTGTTTTTAAAACTTACTTTATTTACTTTATTTTTAAAAAAATGTGAGTGCTTTGTTTAATTGCAAAATAAATATCTAGATGGCGCCACTATTTTTTCTTCTCGAATAGTCTTTCCAATTTTTTTACGTCATTTCGGGTAGGGTACTTATTATGGAAGGTTGAATTTTCGATTTCCAGTAATTATTTTACACGTAAGTTTTTTATTTTTTAATTTTTTTATTTTATTTATTTTTTATTCCTCTCCTTGGGACATTTATTATTGTTCTATTTTCTTAGCTTCATTTAATATATTATCAGGTTTTTCTTCCATGTGTTGTATTAAGCTTAACTTTTCAACTAGGTGTTTTTCCCCTATTATGTCGAAAGTTTCTGCTGAACGGGGAAGGTAGGATCCGTAAAGCATTGCTAACCCTAATTCGCTGGCCTAATTCAGCGACAGCTTTAGAAATCATAATAGGTCTCCAGTTTAGTCCAAAGACTTTTTTGTATCTACATTTGTTATGTCTGGTGAATTCCAATTTCTTCCTGCTTTAGCACTGTAGGTTCTAGTACTTCTTCACTGTTATTTTATATTACTATATATATATATATATATATATATATATATATATATATATAATTCCAAGTAGTTTAATCATCTTTAACAGAATCTGAGTTATCTATGGTTCAGTCCTTCAGGACCTACTTTTAATTAATAACCTGACTATTCGTCTAACAATAGTATCTTGAACTACATCCATCCACCCACATATCATGTGATTTCCTATGGTATAAATAGTGAGATCTCTAGAAAATCCCGCCTCTTCTGTCTTTGCCCATTCACCATTTAGTCCAGTGCAGCGCGTTGTGTATCTGTTTTTTTGTGCACTGTGTTTTATGTTTTGTCTGCTTCTTATTATGTTGAAACGCTGTATGTTAAATTTTCAATAAATCTAAATTTCCTATTTGAAAGGACTGCCACGTAAATGTCATCAAATGTAAAACATGAACCATCTAAAATAATTATTATCGTCAAATAATCAATTATACCACGCCAAATTATGCCCCACTCAAGTTTGATTTTAATTAGTCGGTAGGATTAACTGGAAGAAATATATGTAAATAGCTGCAGCTCTTTGTCTCTATATATGTGATCGTCACTGCTTTCATGTGCCTTATACGTGTGAGTTTTCGTCCCTGTTTAATTATGAAGTACCAACTAATTGTAAGCTTATGATATGTGCGTCAAAATAAAAGAATAAACGTCCATTCGAAAGATGTTTCGTGAAGCCATGATTAAACCAACACCTGCCAAATCTACAAGTCGGGTCTTACAATTATATTTAATACTCACCAGAAATATTATAGAAACTTTTATATATATATATATATTAGATTTGAAAAGTTTAGCTTCAACATTAAGTAAGTAATAAAATAAAAATAGAGCGAACTCTTTACCATCGCTTAAGGATTTGTGGCTAAATAAGCCTATTTAAAGGGGAAGCGAGTGCTGACGAAGAAGAACGCATACTCGAAAGGGCTTAGGTGGTGACTCCTCGCCGAATTGTTGTCTATTGTTCTACTCGGTTGCTCGCCAAAGGGAATTGTGCAAGTGATTGAAGCAAAATAAAGATGTTATTATAGAGATGATGCCCTCCTCATTTTACCAGTAGGCCTGAGGTCCGACATATATATATATATATATATATATGAGCATGGAGTTAGAATAGTTGACAAATTGATGGCATTTAAATTAAATGACTGCGTCTGGAAACATAATTTTAGAAAAGCATATAAATAACAACTTTTTTCAATATTTTGTGTTACTTAAATTAGAATATATATTTAAAATTGTTTAAAGAATTACTATAACAGTAAAAGAAAAAAACTATTTAAAATGGATTTTTATGCAGAAAATTAGTTACAAAAAAAAACCAGATTTTGAAAATATTACAGATTTTTCCTTTGATGAAAAATGCTTTTATAATAATATGTTGCTTATATATAGCTAAGACTTCTCTACAATATTACTATCCATGAATAAAGAAGAATAACAGCCTTCTGAGAGGTTGGATTTCGTCAGCCTTTCAGTTTGTAAAGATAAGTCTATTATGCAGTGGATCCCAGCGCATGTTGGTATTGATGAAAATGAAGTGGCTGATACCCTGGCTAAGGAAGCAATGCTACATTGCAGTAACGCCAATAATGCAACGCTCGTCACCCTAAGCGATACAAACTCAGTAGCAAAACCATGATTTAACAATAGAAAAATCAAACTGCAACACTAATTACCTGAAATTAACCCTCCACTATGTGCTAATAAAAAAGTTCCCTCCATAGGCGCGTGGCATCTCTCAGATGCATCAACTCATACTTACGTTTGAAAATTATTTAATCCTTTTATTAGTGAGATTTGGAAACAAAATATGTTTGACATGAAATTATATATATATACTAGCTGCATGACTCGGCGTTGCACGGGCTTTCTCTTTCTCACATGACACCAGAAATTATGTGTGTGTGTGTGTGTGTACGCGCGCAATGTGAGTGATTACTAAAATTATTTCATTAAATTTCCCTTTTTCGAAATTTGTTCCACGTATTTTCGATTTAAGACAGGTTTCTTTTTTCTCTGTCTAACCCGGCATAACACGGGGGTTTTTTTAGAGTAAAATTATTGTTCTCTCTTCCCCTCCCCCTCACAGATAAGATATAGCTTCAAATTTCGATGTAGGACCTTTAAAAACAATATTGTGTTAGTTAAAAAATTTTATTAATGTGAAACAATAAAAAGAAAACGATTATGATGCTAAGAGTAAAACAAAAAACTTTCTCATCATTTTTTTAATAATAGTTAGTTTCTAAGAAAGTAAAATAATAAAATAAATTTCAGATTTTTTCATGAATCAGTCAATCGTTACATATGGTTAGCTTAAAAATGTTTCTGAAATGTATTTTTATCCAAAACAATAGAGGTTGGACTTTTTAATTAGCAAATAATTAATTTAGTAATGAAATAATAGAAATAATCCTTTAAAAAAACACATATATATTAATTAAAATCCATTTTCTATTAGTAATAAATAAAAGAAAAATTTACAGATAGATATTGAAACGATTTCTTTTTTTTAATGCTTGAATAAACATATATATATATATATTATAAAAAAAATAGTATGAGGGAAAGCCTAGATATATATTTACATGTACTGTAAAAAACATTCAAAAAGAAAAAAAAATATTTGATAAAAACATCGATATTTTATTTTAATTTCATAGTTTTTCCTTGCTCTCTGTCATTGTTATAAATTTTGTGTAATGAACGTTTAAAATAGTGTAATTAATTTATATCTGGAAGTGTAATACATTAATATTACTTTTTGTCGTATTAATTTTATGTTTAAATCTTGTCCACCATCTCTCCCTTCGAAATCTAGTTTTATTATGAAATAAAAAAAATATTGATTACACTGATGAACAGAATAAATTAAAAGCGACCTCGCACCGAGGCATGGCATAGACAAAGCAAAATTGAAAGGTTTGCTTCACACAAAAAAGATAGATGTATGCTGTCACGGGCTTTTTTGCAGATTGTAGAATTTTTTCTTACTTTTTTTAAAATTATCGTTATATTTTAGAAACTTCACACAATATCTTTATAAATTATAGCCAATGTGTTATTCAGATGTATAAACTATAGTATTGTACAGTTTCATTAAAATCCATTTAGTGGTTTTTGCGTGAAAGACGGACAAACATCCTCACAAACTTTCGCGTTTATATTAAATATTAGGATATATTTAAGGTATAATCAGAAATTTTAATATTTAAAGAAAAAAAGAACATAAAAAATGTAATGGATAGTTGTCACCACTATTTGGATTTTGAGATCCTTTGTTTTGCAATCTTCCCAAATCAACTTACAACGTTAAGACACATGTTTTTCTTGTGTTACTAGCTGTTATACCCGTTCTTTGCACGGGTGAATTAAAAAAATTAAAGAATACAAATTGAAGGAAAAAGAACAATTTTAATGAGTTAATTTTTTGTTAAATGCAAATAAAAGAAAAAAATGCTTTTTGCACATCTTAGCTGAATAAAGAAAAATCATATTTGTAAAATTTTAAGTCTGTAGATCTAAGGTCTGTAAAAAGGATTTTTTTTTAATTTTCTTTATAACGGCCCGTAACTCTCTTATGGGTCGATTTTTGAACACACCTTCCTAAGCTGATCTCTTCTCAGGAAAAGTAACATATTGTTACAAATTTTGTGTAATGAACGCTTAAAATAGTTTAAATAATTTATATCTGGATATGTAATACGTGAATATTACTTTATATTGTATTCGTTTTATGTTAAATATGTAATATTCGTATGCAACGCCATTCCTTACATTATAATGACGATTCAATAGAAACATAGCGAAATGTTGGCGACAGAGCCAAATTGACATCATTTTTGGTGACCCTGTTGGCAACTTGGTGAACTATTTTTTCTGGCGGAAGGATAACTGTGTTACCCGCCCACACGAGTTTTTCCCGCTTCAATCCCACGCATTCCTTCTACGGGGTTCACTAGCTGAACGGTCGCTGTGTGCTTTTGGTCAGACTTGCTGTGTGCTGTTTCCGTGATCGTTATTTTCGTATTTGTATATAAATAAATGTGCTGTCCAGAGATATCTGAGTGGAAGTAATTTCACAAAAGAACAACAAGTGGTAGCAGAGCCTGGTTAGTCTGAGTGACGTGTTATTTGACTTTGCGAACGTTTAAAGCTTTCTACCTACAATGGATAAAATAACGATTCCCGATTTGAACGGAACGAACTATTTTATTTGGGATCTTAAGATGAAAGCTGCCCTTAGCCTAAAGAGATTAGACTCTGTAATCTTAAATGAAAAACCTGAAGACCTTAACCGTAAAGATGACATGGAATGGCAGTCAAAAAATTTAGATGCCGTATCTTATATTAAACTATCGATCTCCGACGAACAAGCATTGCAATTCGCGGCGGAAGACAACACGAAAGTGCTGTGAGAGAAAATAAGAGCGACTTTCATCGGCCGAGGCGAAGACCGGATAATTGATGCGGACAATGAACTCAAAAACATTGTCATGAAAAACGGCGAAACTGTAGGGGATTATATTGCAAGAGCGCGGGTATATCGACTAATTGTCACTCCCTAGGATTGGACGTGTCGCCGAGGGAATTAGTCTACCATACCGTTAGAGGATTGAATGGAAAATTCTCTAAAGTGCGCGATATTTTAAAAACTCAAAGAGACAAATCCATGGAGGAAGTTCTTCAAATTCTATGGGAAGAAGAAACAACTTTCAACTTACCAATTAAAACTCGTATGGATGGGATTAATGCTGAAGCATTTTATTCCAGGAGAAAAAATGGAACACAAACGAGACTGTGCTACATCTGTCGAAAAGCCCATCATCAGGCAAAGGATTGTTACTATAGAGACAAGAACACTCCAAGTACAAGCCAAAGGAATATAACACAAAGAAACAATTCGTCTAGAAACCATCATGTATTTACAGCTTCCCATCGAGAAGAAAAACTATGTGACAATACCTGGATCCTGGATAGTGGTGCATCCTGTCATATGGCTAAAGAATCTGTGTGGTTTAAAAATATTATTCCGGAAGTTATGGACATTTATTTAGCCGATAAGAACACTAAGATGGTGATCCAAGGAACTGGAAACGTTTCAGCTAAAACTGTGAGTACAAAACACTGTAATTCTACTAATATAACAATTACTAATGTCAGTTATGTTCCTCAATTAAGATGTAATTTATTGTCTGTGTAACATGTTTAATGGATAAAGGTTGTAAGATTAAATCAAAAAATAATTGTGTATTGATATATGATAAAAATGATAAGTTAATAACTAAAGCATTTAAAAATAATGGTAGATTAGAAATTAAATTAGAAACTATGTATAATTCTGAGTGTTATATTTCTGACCAATCTACTAATAATTATGAAATTTGGCATAACAGGTTATGTCATTTAAGGTATGTGACTACCCAAAAATCCTCGGTTTGTAGAAAATTTTCGAAATTTTTTTTATGTTTTAATATTATAGCCCATACGCTTAAGATTCCAAAAATACTTTATTTTAGTTCCTACGATATTTAGAAGCTAAGTTATAGCTTATTTAGTAAACCGGAAATGGGTGTTTAAAGAGACATAAAAATGTAAACAAATAGTTTGAACGTCTTTTTCGTGACGTTTAAGCAATATAAATATTTAATATTTATTGTAAATATAGATCAACGTATCCTTTATTTATTTATTAATACTTTTTTAATCTGGCAACTGTTTTTTTAATTCAAGCTTGTTTTACTGAGTGGCAATAATATTATCGTTTATAGTTTGTTTACATTGTTCATTCTAAAGCGTTCTTCTTAATTATTACTTACTTTTGATATTTTTACAGTTTATTCATTCATTTTCATTTAATTTTAACGTTTTGTTTGACTGTGATTTATTTAAAAATGCCAAAAGCTAGATCGAAAGTGTCCAGAAAGAGAAAGTTTTATGGTAATAGGTTTACCAAGTTAGCACAAAACAGTAATAATACGTCTGCAAGTGAGGCGAAATTGAGCAGTTTTGATGTGCCTGAACCTGAATTTCATGGTTCTACAGGGAATATAATTATTAATTTCCAAGCTTTGATGGGAATTATTTCAATCCTGTGTTGTCCGGAATGTTATGCAACTGGATTGAAACTGTCAGAAGATTCTAGGGAAGGACTTTGCTCTAACTTGTGTGTGGCTTGCAGTTGAGGATACATGATTGGCTTTACTTCTACTCCTAAAGAAAATTAAAAATTCTCTCTCAATACTTTATTGGTATTTGGATTGAGATTGATTGGCAGAGGTTTCACAGCTGGTAAGAAGTTGTTATGCACTTTAAATTTGCCATGCGTTTCTAAAAATACCTTCAGAGCTCATGAACTCAAACTTTTGGAAGCAGTACAGTTATGTGCGGAAGAAAATATGAAAGCTGTATCTAAAGAAGTGCGAAATTTTAAAAAAAGTACAACTTGTGGTGTTTCGGTAGATGGCACATGGCAGCGGAGAGGCCGTATGTCACTTAATGGCTGCGTTTCAGTTATTTCCATTGATACTGGAAAAATTTTAGATCTGGAAGTAATGACACAGTATTGCAAAATGTGTGAAATGAATGTGAAATCTGAGCATGAATGTTCAAATTACAAAGGATCCTCTGGAAACATGGAAGTTGTTGGAGCTTTCAGAATTTTTGAAAGGTCACTAATCAAACGAGACCTGCAATACACCGAGTACTATGGTGATGGTGATTCCAAGGGCTTTTTACAAGTGAAAGATATATATGGTGAAACAGTGTCACAAAACTTGAATGTATAGGACATATACAAAAAAGAGTAGGCTCACGTTTAAGGAAACTAAAAAAGAACACCAAAGGACTTGGTGGAAAGGGGAAATTAACTGATAAATTTATTGATAAACTGCAGAACTATTATGGGATTGCCATCCGAAGCAATGTTGGATGCCTCGAAAAAATGCAATCTGCTGTAATAGCTGCCTTCTTTCACTGCTGCTCTAGCAATCAAAATCCCATGCATGGGCAATGTCCAACAGGGAAAGATAGCTGGTGCAAGTATAAACAAGCATTATGTGATGGTAAATTATATGTAGACAAAACAGCAGGCCTTTCAAATTCAGTGATTAAAGTGATAAAGCCTACTTATTTAGCACTTTGTGATAAGTAGTTGCTAAAAAAATGCCTTCATGGCATGACTCAAAACAATATTGAAAGCTTTAATAATGTATTGTGGTCTGTTTTGCCGAAAGAAATTTTTGTTCATAAAAAAACTTTGTTTTTGGGTTCACACATTGCTGTCATCTTATAAAATTCTGGTTACTTAGGGCTGTTGCCTGTATTTAATTATTTAGGTATAGAAATTGATCCAATGACACTTAAAAATTATATGGGAATTGACACAGAGAGAATTCAAAAATCGAAACGCCAGTCATTACCTTCAACAAAACTCACCAGAAAAAAGCAAAAAGCCAAAAAAAAAGTCCAAATTAGCTAAAAGTGAAGCTAAAGAGGGCTTAAGCTATAAATATGGGGAGTTTTGAAAATGTTTTGTAAGTAGAAAAGTAATTATTTAGAGTTAAAATTAAATGTGTTTTACGAGAAACTGTTATTCACAATATTTTTCTTCATGATAAAGCTTACTACACAAAATATTTTTAAGATACTAAATCTAAATTTTCAGAACATGTTTTATGTAGTTCTATCTGTGTTATGAATCAAAATCTAATCTCTGTGTATATATTTATGTACTTCATTGCTTTTTTATGGGAAAAAAAGCATTAATTTTTTAAAAAATTGAGTTTTTGCATAAAATTTGGCATATTTAAAAAACTTCCAAAAGCATTACAAATTTTTTGATTCCTATCACAGATAAAGATGTTATTTATGTACTGTATAAATATTATTTCAATATATTTATTAGAATTTTGTGTACAAGATTTGTAGTAACTGCAATTTTTCACCAAAATTTCGCTAAAAACGACAATTGTTATAGTATACAAAACTCTCCAGAAAACAACAAAAGGGTAAAATAAATGGCCAAATCAGTTTTACATGAAGCTAAAAAGAGCTTGAGCTATAAATATGGATATATTAATATATTTTGTATTAAAATCTTTAAATGCATTTTCTGAGAAACTATGTTTTTCAATTTTTTTCTTCACGGCACAGTTCACTACAGAATTTCTTTTTAAGATATTGACCTGAAATTTTCAGAAAGTGTTTTATTTAGTTTTATCTGTTGTCTGGACTATAATCTAATCTCTGTGTATATATTTATTTATTTTATTGCACTTTTTGTGAGAAAATAACATTAGTGTTTTGTAAAACATTGAGTTTTTGCGTAAAAATTGACATATTTAAAAAACTTTTAGAAGTATTTACAAATTTTATAGCTATCAACACAGATAATAATGGCATTTATGTACTGTATAAATATTATAAAAATATATTAATTAAAATTTTCAATACAATCCTTACCGCAACTGCAATTTTTCACTAAAATTTCACTCAAAATTCCCAATATTTCCAAAATTAATTTTAACTTTGTAAAAACTGTATTGGAATTCTTACTTTTATGTCCCATTTCAAATAAAAAAATGTTTATTTAATTGAAATTTTATATATTTCAAAAAAAGTGCTCCGAAGGTAGTCACATACCTTAAATTGTAAATATATGCTTAAAATGAAAGATTATATTGATATTGATAATGTAAATAATTTCACATGTGAAACTTGTGATATAATTAAGGTAACCAGAAAAAGTCATCATAGTATTGATATAAGTCAAAGCTCACAAATTCTTGAGTTGCTCCATGCCAACCTGTGTGGTCCAATTAATATCGAATCGTATGGTGGTGCAAAATATTTTATGGTAATTGTAGATGATTTTTCTGGCATGTACTTTACTTATTTCTTAAAAAATAAATATGAAGTGTTTGATATATTTTCTCAATTTAAAGCCAAATATGAAAATTTAACTGATAAAAGGATTAAAAAGATAAGAACTGATAATGGGTTATAATTTGTAAATGAACAACTAGATACTTACCTGGTTAATTCAGGAATATATATATTTCATGAAAAAACAATTCCATCCAATAGTGAATCAAATGGCAAGGCAGAAAGAGCCAACCGCGTTCTTCTAGAAAGAGCTAGATCTTTATTATATGAAAGTAAGCTTCCTTTAAAATTTTG
>BMAV01007336.1:650196-667943 GCA_019973955.1 Trichonephila inaurata madagascariensis
CGTTTGTAAGGCGGTCTAAAAATAACTTAAAAGGAAGTGTGGCATTAGTGTCAAAAATAGAAATTGCCACAAGACATGTTAAGAGAATCTGTAATATAAAATCTTCAATATCTAACCGCAGTGTTTCGTCAGCTTTTATGTCGGTGAGCTCGTACTTGCAAACTAAAGCTTAAGATATGAACATAAAAAACGTTAGCCTTTCATTTTCGTTGTATTTGCAAGAAACTTAGTACGAAAGGTTTTTAGCATGCGTGTATAGAATTGGTTTTAGGTTCATTTACAAATTTGTGAATGGTCATTATTTTTTTTTTCTTACCTTGTTTTCGTGTATACTAAAATTGCTGCTCGTATCTTAAAGTTCAAATTATTACCTGTCTCTAAATTAAAAAAAATCTTAAATAAATAAATGTATTGCGTAGTATAGAAACAATGCCAACGTTCAAGATAACTCGCCAAGTTGGCAAACCCGATTTCGCCAATGTCGTACGCGCTGAATCGGCAACCATGAGCTTCGTTTCATATAATGTCTCCCATACGGTTGCGATAGAACAATATTGTAATATCTCGCAGAAAAATATCGCAACGACTGCCTGGACTGGAATCGTCGCGTGAGAAGAAAGACGGACTTATTAACAATCACCGGAACACTAAATACTAAACTTTGCAGGAAGCTGCAGGTTTATCAAAATCTGAGAACTTAATAAAGGAAGTGTTGGATAATGCAGTTTTCTATGATGAGTTGAACTAAAAAAGAGCACCAAGAACGAATTTTGCGAAAAAAAAAGAACAATTAAATAGAACTACTTAATCCATGTGAATTGCAGTTTTATAATTTGAGCAATAACTGTGAGCAATTGTATAATTTGTACAATAGGGGGTTGGTTCACCGTTAGGTGGACAGTTGAGACCCCCCCCCCGGGGGGGGGGTTTTATACAATTTATTTTCATATTGAGTTTTACAAAAAGAGTTTTACTAGGGAAAGAAAAAAGAGAAATTTATAATGAAATTTTAAAAAAAAATGTGTTTTAACTGTAAACTTCACATAAGAAATTTGAATCATTGGGAACATTTAAGATGTCTCCACTATGTTTAAAACCGTGATTTTGAAAGAGAGTAAAACGATTAATTTTTTTGATATTTAGTGTCAATTGAAATAAAACATAGATATATAAAAAAAATAAATAGGTAAAAATTATTTAATTTTAATTTCTTAGCAATAAATGAAGGAATTGTGACATTGTTCAAAACATTCTCCTTTTATGAAAAATGCTTCTATAATAAAAAATATTTTGCCTATGTATAACTAAGATTTCTGTACAGAGATTAGACTAGGATAGGGATGGCGAACCAATGGCTCGCGTGCCATTGATGGCACGCGACACAATATTTTGGGCCCGCCACCAATCAAAAAGGTTTATATTTTAGTTCAAATTAACAAATTTCACTTGAAGTATAACGAATAAACGCGATGATCGGTCGTGGTGCGCGAGGCACTCTCGTTTGTTATAGTCTTACAATCCTAGCATAAGTTATTGGTCATCTAATTTGCAACAACAGAAATCACACTAATGTTACTTAAACTTAAATTACATGTATATTACTAAAAAAATTACTGCTATACAGTGCAAAATATATTTTTACGCTTAGTAAATAAAGAGTTTTGAGTTGTTAGTACATTAGAAAATGTTATTTATCCGAACGTTTATTATCCGGAGCGTCAAATATCCAGATTAGTTTTCTTCTGTCAACTACATGTACTGTATACGTTTTCGAACAGTGCGTTTTTGAAAGACAGAGCCTGAAAAACGCATGGAATAAGCTGTGGCCAGATTTAGAAGGCGAAAAAGACTTCAATGACGACCGCAGGGAGGAGATTACCGACTTTGTCCAATCGATCCCAGGATTTCAAGAATGCGATGAAGAAGATGTAGAAACCTGGCTGGCATGCGATGCAGAAGACTCTGTGGATTTCAAATGCTAAATGATGACGAGATCGTGACTTCCGTGCAAGAAGAATCCGGCCCTGTCGACGATGAAACGGATGGAAAAGAAGACAACAACAACGAAAGTAGCAAGGGTCCATCCAATGCTGACGCATTTTCTGCGTTAGAGACAGCTATGGAGTGGTACGAACAATAATCAGAGTGCTGTCCCACTCAACTACTGCTGCTCAAGAGAGTCAGAAACCTTGCAGCGAAAAAACGAAAGTGTACAATGGAACAGCGAAAAATAAGTGATTATTTTCCACAATAAAGGTAAAATAGCGACATTTTATACCTATATTTTGCTTTTTCTTTAAGCACGTTTCCCGCATGTGATGATTTTCAATATTCGTTAGTGTCCGGTTTCATATACTGCATGGATCGCATTCGGTTTTCGGTTATCCGAACGGTGTCCGGTCCCAATTGATTCAGATAAATGACGTTCTACTGTATTTAGTTTCATTATTTTTCCAATAATCATGAGTCAAAATTATTTGGCGGCACGTCTATACCTCATTAAACATTTCGCTGAAAAAAATGGCACGTTGATCCATAAAGGTCCCCCTCCGGGGCTAGGAGTTTTGAAATATATAATTTAGGAATGAATTGCTTAGGAATACACTTTCTATTCAGTTATAAATTTACAAATTGTCAACAGAAAAACTGGATTCTTTCAACCGTTTAATTAAGATACTTATGGAACATTCCAAGTGTTCTTCATTATATATTAGTGACGTCCACTATTTTGTATTCGTAGAAGAAAGCACAGGTATAGAAGTTTGCCTCCAAATCAGTTTTTTAACTCAATATTAAAAAAAAATTCAGTTTAGAAAATTTAAAAATAATAATTACCCGCATTCCTGAATTTTCAATTTATTTTCTACTGAACTAATATTTAATAAAAAACAGCATATGAACTGTAATGTAAGAAATAGCTAAAAAAAGCGAATACTGTAAGAGTTATAATTATTTAAATATTCTAAAAATAAATATTTCGAAGTTAAATTAAAGGGATTCTTATAATTTTTTTGGCAAGTACATGTCGAAATACAAAAAGAAGAAACTTCCACGTTATATATTTTGTGTATACAGCGTAATTGACAAGAAATTACTTTTTCTGTCTTTATTTCTATTTTTAAATAAAAATAATAAAGAGATTAAATATATTGCCATTTTACTAGTTCATTTTTGAGATGGAAATATGGAATTTATATAGAATTAACAATACGTTCACAATATACAAAATGGCGGGAGTCTTCATACGATTGTTATTTCTTTAAGAATCTGAATTTTACATCGAGTATTCACTTCATTTTTCGAATTAATTTCATAATTATTTAAATTCATATGTTTAATCATTTTTGTTGCATTACTATGGCAACGTAGCCGCGATAATATTAGAAATGTCACAAGATTAAGGTATTTAAAGCTTTGAGAGACTTCTATAATATTGTTTCCTTCAACCAATGGGCTCATTTCATGCAATCACATGACAAATGCAAACGAGTGTTTTCCGCTGGAATCATATCTGGCAGCTGTTTCTTCACTTCTTATATTATTGTATTGTACTTCCGCGCGCGATTCCGCAAATGAACAGTTCCATAAATTAAAATTCGAAGTAATTATGATCTGCGTGTTATTAGCAATTATAAATTTTCCTTATTTTCTAAAACAAAAAAAAACCCGTTTTTTTTACCTTTTAAAATACATTACTTTGAAATCAAGTTCCATTTTTTAAATGATATTTATTAATATTATAAATAATCACTTTATTCAGAAAGAAAGTTCTGTTAAAAGCAAAAGCTGGCAACAGTAAGGCAATGAACTGATTAGCTGATTTCATGTCACGTGACCGTGACGTCACATGAATCCATTGGTTCATTCATAAAATATAATCTATTAATTTCTTTTTTAAGAAGAAAATGTCATAAATCATAACATTTAGACTATTAAACCGCAGAATACTGTTACAACTAACACATATTCTAATGCCACGTATGGTTACCGGGTTAAAAAGTAAATATCAAATATCGCTTTCAATAACCATTCGGATTGATATTCGACACTTTTATTTACTTGTTTTCTGGAACAAAACCTCCTTTAGCTGCGCATACTTAGCCTGAAGTGGACTTTAATTTCACTTAAAACGAGCCGCAGCCTCAAAATCTATTCTCCCAAATCCATAAAATCCAAATAAATTAAAAAGAATTCAAACGGACGGAGATACGAGTCTCTAAACGAGTTCTTTTTCATGAGTGACCCTAAAGAAATTGTTTAAAATGCAGGTCACAATTTTCACCCATTTTCCAAACGAGCTCTCTCCGTTTCTTTTTTTTTTTTTTTTTTTTTTTTTATCTCTCTTCTACAGAGGGTTTTCTTTTGTTTTTCGGGCTAGACAAGGAAGTGATTCGAAAGACTGAATCACCGTTGGCCTTCTCGTTTTCAATGACAGGTGTTCTGTCTCTCTCTCTGCCTACTTGTCGGAAGTGGGCTTGTGGGCTAAGTTCGAATGTTTGAGAGAGTTCTGTGACTTTGAGAAAACGGAGGAGTTCTTTTTGCTATTGTAACGAGAGGGTTTAATCCAGTATTTTTTTCCCCATGGAAATGAAAAATAGAAAAAGAAAATAAATTTTTTTTAAAAAAAATCAGACGATATTTTGTTTAAATGATTAAAAATGATAGTTTTTAGGAATAGTTTTTAGTCAATAAATTGTTAAGAGAAACAAAACGTATGTTGCGTAGTAAGGCAGATGTCTCTTTTAAAAACCACAAAATTATTTAAAAGGGTTAACTTATCAGTTAAAGAAAAATATCTGGAGTATTGATATAATA
Source organism: Trichonephila inaurata madagascariensis (assembly GCA_019973955.1). NCBI lineage: Eukaryota > Metazoa > Arthropoda > Arachnida > Araneae > Nephilidae > Trichonephila > Trichonephila inaurata. Next base: position 655,012 of record BMAV01007336.1, read on the forward strand.
CTGATTACAAAATAATTTATTTGATTTAAATTGGAAAGCTGTTCCCATAATAGGCTAAATTCATGCGATGTCATGTTTACATAATAATTGCAATCACGTGTTTCCAGCTAATTAATTTATGCGCTTCGCTGTTGCCGACTTTTGCTTTTTACAAAAAATTTCTTATGAAAAGTACATTTTTATCAATAATAATAACGCACATAAGTAAACAAAATGCTCTCGATTTAAAAGTACACGTATAACACAAGAATTTTTTTTTTTTAATTTTGAAAAACTTTTTGAAGAATCTAAATACTTGAGCATCTTTATCCAGTTATCAAATCTGAAATTAAGTCTACAGCAAGTGCAAATCTAATCTCAATTTTGAATTTTGAATTCAATGTGGAGAACACGTGATCACATTTGCCAAGTGACCAATAAGTCACATGAATTAATTGATCAAAGTGGAATGAATGCCTATTGATCAAAGTGGGATAACAAAACAAACTATTTTTTAAACAGTTGCATATAATTTTAAACATATTTATAAGGAAGAATTAATTATTATAATATAGAAAAAAAAATACTTATATATCTAAGAATAAGTTATAAGTTATACTTATAAATACGAATATGTCGAGGGACAAAGTTGGTTACTCATTTAAACATTATTATTTATTTTGTTCGATTTTGATTTTATTAAATTACTTACCCACATATAAAAATAAAAACACAATTCGCGATAATTTAGTTGATTCAGTAAAACCAATAATAAATTTTGAGCTTAAGAAGTAAAAAAAATAATTAGAAAATAAATCTCGTGTGACTATAAAGTATATGATTTTAAATTAGTAAATTATTGTGTAAAACAATGCGTGTATGTAAGTACTGAGATATAAAATACAAATACATAAGAATATTAAAAAATATTATTTTTTTGGATTGGAAGCGCTAACGGAGAAAAAGATATTGAAGGGAAAAAACAAAAGGATTTTCACACAAATAATTTATACGTATTAAAAACATTCGACATTGAAGATTTCAAAAAAAAATGAAGAAAATTGAATGCCATAAAAATATGAAACAAAATAAATAAGCCCTAAAATATTTTTTAAATAAATAGGAATAATAAAGAAAAAATTCTTTATTTTCCTAAAAAAATAATTCTCCTTAATTTCAAAAATATGATAATAATTAGACTTGTATGCAATTTAGAAGTATCGAACTTTTGATGGGACAGATATCGTAAGATTATAAGCAAGTAATATATAAAAAAAATTAAGTCAATTCCTACTTAGGTCAACAAAATTTTTTTTTATTTTAGTTACATAGTTACTAATAGTTACAATTAATATAAATATGTATATACATATGACAGAATCACACTATTAAGTGACAAAATAGAAAGCGTTTTCCCTCGTAATTTTCCATTTCCCTTTCTATATAGGGTGTTGGACTATTTTTGTTTGTTTGTTGCTATTTATTCATATACTAATTTAATTATTAGAATAAAATAGTACAGGAAAAAAGAAATCCCATTCTCAGAAATTAGGCCATCCCAGGTAGGATTCGAACCTACGACCTTAGAATTAGAAGTCCAACGCGCTATCCATTGCTCTACAGGGACAAAATGAACGGTTTTCCTTTCATACATGGCGTTGGACTATTATTTTTGTTTGTTACTATTTATTCATTTTGATAACAATAATTAATGAATTAATGAATTAATTATTGAAAATACTACATTAACATCCACTACAAATTTTAAAAAATGTGTTTAAACTTGAATGGCTGAATAGAAAGTATTTTATTAACGACTGAAAATTTGAACAAGATATATATATGTAGGGAGAGAGTGAACTGATAGTAGAGAGAGAGAGAGAGAGAGAGGAATTGAAACAAGTTCAAGGATCATAAATCAAAAAAAAAAATTTTAGTTTAAATTATCCTATTATACATATGTATATCAAAATTCGGGGGAAAACATTTTTTTTTAATTTGCAAAAAGTCTAGTTTTGCATAGTGACAGAAATTTTTTTTCTTGAAAAGGAAGTCGGTATTTTACCTTCGAGAAATTATTTCTTCACGCAATAAAAACATTAAACGTTTTAAATCGATTAAAAAAATAAAAACTATCTGAAACAGCCTCTTAAATTATATGTCGTCATGCGGAAATGAATTTAGCAATTTTAAATAAAAAAAAATAACGTAAGAGATAGAAATAAAATAAAAAGAGGATAGATAAAAAGAAGTAAATTATATATAAAGAATTAACCGTTCTCTTAAAAAGGGATGCCTCAAAAATGATTATTTTAGGCGGATCTATTCAAAGGCGAAATAGATATTGCGAAAATATTTCTTCTCGCTTGCAGACAAATTTTGAAATGTTTTAATTTTAAATTCTCAAGCAAGTGGGGGGAGGGGAGAGATTTTTTTTCAAATGTTCAATAAAAGAGAAATACATAATAAAGAAGCAATCGTGTGCAACTTTGATTTAATAATACTATATATCTTCAATGGTAATTCCCGCGATTGTTATTCCGCATTAAGTGTTGAATTCTCTGATTTACCAAGAGTGAAATGTCATTATAAACTATATGTGATTGAGATAAAGGTTTTAAATGAACTTTTAAGTTATTATATACTGAATTTATAGAGCATTCTTATGTAAGTTATTAGAAGTATATTATTATCTTAATAAAAAATCGGTGTTATTCTTTTCTCAAGTTATAATTCAGGTTGGTTTTCTTTACGAATTTCTTCGAATCTCATAACTTATTTCTCAAAAATTCGAAAATTATTATTTGTTTGAAGTAAATAATTAAAACTCTCGTAATTAATACTGAATTGATAGAACTATGAATAAATTTATAGAACTACGTAAATATTTAATCCTTTTTCTACAGTACAAATACTCTTTGTAAAACCACGTTATTCTACACTGTTCGATAGATAAATAAATGGAACAATGAAAAATTTAATCGTTTTCTGTTATATGAAGATAGTTTCTACTAACCCTCGTAACTAATATGCGAACAATGAATTCATGAAACTATCAAGCAATTTAATCATTTTCTGCACAATAAGAATATTCATTAAAAATCAATGTCCATTTTTAAATTTAAAAAAAAAATTGAATCTAACTGTAACAATTTTACTTACACATAAAAAACATAATTAATTAAATAGTAAGACATACATAAAACTACGAATTCAGAGAATCAAATCTTACATTTATACACTAATAATAGATTTATGTTGAAATTTCACGAATATTCCATAAAAAAAAAACCCATAATTTATGCTTTCGAACATTGAGGAAAAAATTGTATTTTCAATATTTTTTTTTCATTCTTTCTAGAACATTCGAAAAAGAGACCTTTAGCAAAATGACTTGAATAAATATATCATTCCTAACAGCTCCCCTGAATTATAATTTGCCTATCGCAGCCTGACGCATTCTAATTTCAAGGTGAGGCTCTGTTTCCGATCCCGTAGGCTGCTTTCGAGAGAATACGCGTGATAAAGTATTCACGTGACCATATATTTTATGACTAAAGAGTTTTTTTTTTTAATTATGTCAAATTTGTAAGTAGGAAAGCGTTTAGTTGATTTGGACTAACACGTGTTCAGCTGCCGGTTATAATTTATGGGTAATTTGGGGTCACTAGGCATTTCGTAAAGGTTATATCTGTTGTTGTAACTTTGTAAAAATCTAAACAAGGTTGTAAATGATGTCAGATAACAAAAATACCCATAGCTTTGTACATTGGTATATATAATTCTGTTTTTTTTTTTCTTTTTTGGAGTCATTGAAACTATGATTATTTTATGACGAAATTTGTTTGCTTAAAATAGTGGAATTCTGAATATTCTTAGATCCTTATTCATTTATGAAAATTTTCGATAAATATTTACGTATGAAAAATATTTTTATGTATTGGTCAAAATGTTGAAAAAAGCAACATCAAAATTTTACTATACAAACTTAACATTTCTGTCAGATGACCAGTTTGGGTTTCGTAGTTTGAATTAAACTAATATGTAAATTAAAAAAGTATTAAGATTTGTTTATAAATAATATTCAAGGATATCGCCCTGGGAATTTCCCTTATAGAAATTTATATAGAATTTTTTTTCCTTTTTAAAAAAATTAATTATTTAATTGGTTTTATTTTTAAGTAGTTATTTATAATTCGTTACATCACAAACTTCTCATTACAAACAGATTCGTAAATAACAAGATAAGGGTTAACACTGTATTATTTTCGAGATAAAACTTTTTATGTGTCGTGTATTTTTATAAAACACCTACCTTCGTAAGTTTTATCTTTGTATATACTAAACCATAGGTTCCCAACGTGGGCATTTGAGGCTTTCGGGGGAGGGGAATTAAAACACCCAGAGAAAATTAGGGGGCGTTGAGATGGCATGGAGGGGCGTGGGCAGATTAACCAAGTACATTCTAAAAATTGTTTAAAAAGCATGCTGATTATGTACTGACAAAAATAAACTTTAATATTGGTTACTTTATGTTGATTGTATGTACAGTAAGACCCCCTTGCTTAACGGGAGGTATAAGTTCCATCAAAGTAAAACGTAATATGAAACAGCGTTGAACGAGGTTATCTCATCATGTAAATAAAGGGGTTAGTGGAAGATGGATAGAAAATTGGCCATGTATTTTACCATTAAATTTATTAATTATGTGTTTTATAACAATAAAACAAAAAATTGTATTTACTTCAAATATAGAAACATAATAAATGAATATACATATAAAAATAAATAAAATTCTAAGTCAGTATGTTTACATTTCAGATCCTAAAGTATCTTCTGTATTTCCAATTTTCTGCCTTTTTATCAAGAAGGCATCTAATGTAATTTGCGTTTTCCTTTTGCGCTCTGTAAGAAGCTGTTGGTAAGTGGATAAGGCATCCATAACGCCGCGTCTTTCCTTTGAACTCCTGTCAAAATTTGCTCCTGCTTTTTTTTTTTTTTTTTCTTCCTTGTTGCTTTATTTTCGTGTTTTTTACTATCGCCCATGATAAAAACTAAAAATCATAATATTTGTCACTATAGCAATCGTTATATTATATAAATTTATACTGACAGTAACGTTAACAAATGGGTGCAACGATAAAAATACGTTCGTCTAACACCGCTGGAAAGAAGAAACACAGATAAACTGCTTCGGATATCGGGAAGCCCACCTCTGTGTGTAATTTCGGGGAACTCCCACAATTCAAATAAAAGACCGTTAAACCGAAACAGCGCTAAGTGGGGTCTTACTGTATTTGAATAATTTCTATCACGTATATGAAAATTCACATATTTCGGTAGTTCGGGAAGTGGATGAAAAACTTAAAGATTTTTACATTACGTTCAGACCTACAATAAATTGAATGATACAGTAAATTTTAAATTTTAGATATTAAATTATAACTCTTTTCTCATATCTCGTCCAATAACGGATGAAAAAGATTTTTTTTCTCCCATTAAGGTATTATTTTCTCCCATTTTAGTGTTGAATAAATGAATAGATCCTTTAAACACTATATCTTAAACCTGTTTTGTCCTTCAGAGCTTTCAGTCGACGCATGCGTAGTTCACTTTCACGGTCACTTCGTATGTTTTTCAGGACTGTAATTTTAGCGAGATGAATTGAAAAAACTGGGAGTGTGACTTCATTCAATTCAATATTACTTTAAAGGGGTCTCAGTTAACTTGGTATACATGTTTAAAAAATGTGATTTATTTTTATTTTAAAATACAGTCGAACCTCTATATTGCGAACTTTTTCCTGGAACCTTGAACATTTCACGATTTTCTTCGTAAAATAACCTCTCTATAGCGAAATGCATTTTCTATAAAACGAACTTTTTCTTTTGTGATTCAATTATTGATTTCCCTTTTTTAAAATATTTCAAGTTATTCTCTCTTTAACACATTTTATGGTGGTCATAAAATGGTTCATCATGGTTTTATTACATCCTAACTCGCCGAGAGCAATAGAGTTCTGGACGTTTCATCCAAGAAGTGCAACCTTTAACCCCCATTGCCCAGTTCACTAGAAACATCTTCCATATCCTCTTTCACCCTCAGTGGAGTTGCCCCGTGTTCTAATTATAAAATAATGTATATGTTTAATATTACTTGTAGGCTTTAAATTATAAAATGTCCTTCTCTCAAATTCATTAATTTGGTATAAAATTATTTTCTTAATATTGAAAATACACTGAATTCTTCGACATTCTTTTTTCTTGTTTCCTTGCAGTTTATCTTTCTTTACTATAGGTAAAATATGTAAAATAAACACATATTAATTTTAAAAAAGACGTGTATAATTACTTTTTAATATATAGTGTTTATGAGTTTAAAATTTGTTTTATGTGGTTTATAAAGTATATTAATAGATGAAACTCTATATAACGAATTTTTTCCCGGTATTTAGCGACTTCGCTATGTAGAGGTCCGACTGTATATTTTAAGATGACTGCTCCCGAAAAGAATTCTTATATATATATTATTACGAATTTTGTGTAAAGAATACTTAAGTAAATAAGAATAAATAGTTTACATTTGGATATGAAATACGTTTATATTGCTCTATGTTGTATCTATTTTATGTTAAAATTGTAATATTCGAAAGCAACACCGTTCTTTGCATTATAATGGTGGTTCAGTGGAAACATAGATTTATGCGTTTCGCAATTCATCATTTTTGTGTGAAACTGAAACTTCATAAAAAATATAAACTTTTTCGAGCGTTTTCTCGGATCATCGGTTAGCGATCGTTGAACTAGATTGCATATAAATGGATGCACTAGTCCTAGGTTGAGAATATAAAATGTTTGATATATATATAATTTTTGTATAATAATTACTTTTTAAACGAACAGTTTATCTATTGTTTATTTTCAAATTTCTTTTTCCTTTCGTAAGAGTAAAAATACGATATTGATCGCTAACGTTTGGAATATTTATTGCAAAAATTATTAAATATTCATAGTACTGAATAATTACTTTTTAAACGAACAGTTTTTTTGTCTATTGTTTACTTTCAAATTTCTTTTTCATTTGTAAGAATAAAAAATACGATATTGATCACTAACGTTTAGAACATTTCTTGCAAAAAATTAAGCATTCTCATAGTACTAAGGTTTCAGTCATAAAAAGTCATAAAATTAAAGTTTTTAAAGAATATTTGATAATTTTTAATATACGAGCTGAAGAGAATTTCAGAAATTGGGACCACATTTACAATTTTTAAATTTTCAAATCAATGGGCCACATCTATTGAAATTACACATAAATTAAAAAATAAGAAAATTACTCACCATAATTGTTCGTTTTAGAAGCGTCTTCAAATAATAAATATATCTGAAAAAAAAAGAAATATTTACAGTTACTGCCGGTACATTCAAATTAAAAAACACAATCAAAGCTTTTATTTAAATAAAACCCCTATTATCTAATTTTTACTGAAAACAAATGAGAGAAACAAAGCTTTTCAATTCTAAAATGGAAACTGGAGAAAGTGATGAAGATAATCAAATCCAACACCTGACAAACATAGATTGTACAGTTCAACAACCGAATGCATGAACAGGTGATATTTTTCCCTGGACTAAATTTAAGTCTGATAATAATTCGAGAAGTCACCGATCTTTCTCTAAAAACTTTGTTTACATTTAATTTAATGAAACATAATCAAACTGAATACATTGGCTGAACTGATACTGCGATCAATATTTGTGTGAGTTTATAATCTGGGCTATCGTAGGTTGATGCAGTCACTCAAAAAGTATTGGGACACACTACCAGTTCATAGATTTTTATCATAATATTTTACTTAAACATACAAGTGTGAAACCAAAAAAAAAGTAAATGCTATTTTGGTAAATACAAATTTTAATAATTTGAACAAAACTCAAACTTTAATGAAATTATGGTTGAAATTGAAAATAAAAGAAATCGAGTTAAAAAAGAAAACGCGCTCAAAAAAGTATTGGGACACACTTCCCAATATAAATTAAGAAAAACAAATCAAACTTAGAAATTAATATCTTGTTGGGTCACCCTTGCTTTTTACGACCTCTCGAAGTCTATTTGGCGTAGATTGGATCAATTTTTTGCAAAACGATCTATCGATTTTGGTCCATTCTTTGAGCAAATATTTTCTTAAATCCTGTTTGTTAGAAATTTGGTGCTCATATAGTTTTTGCTGCAAATAATCCCACACATGTTCAATGGGATTAAGGTCTGGACTTTGTGCAGGACTCTTAATAACACTAGGACAGTGGTAGAGGACCCATAACATGTAAATATCTGCAGTATGTTTCGGGTCATTATCATGGTACAATTTAAAATGTCCTGAGATTTCTAGCTTGCTCCCACTTTGCTTTTAATTTCGCGCGTTTGAGAATGTCAAGATAGACATAGTTATTCATTATACCATCAATGAAATTTAAGTTCCCAACACCAGGGCTTGCCATGCAGCCCCATACAATTTGATTACCTCCTTCATATTTGACAGTAGGCCGTAAATTTTTGACATGCATTTCTGTATTTCATTTCCGCCAAACTTTTTGCTTGCCAAACGATTCGAAAATGTTACATTTGCTTTCATCAACAAAAATTACATTTTCCCAATATTCTGTTGGCTGCCCTACATACATTTTAGCAAATGCCAACCTAGCTTGTCTATTTGCTTTGATGATGTAGGGCTTTTTTTGAGGTACTCTGCCATGATACTTATGTTTTCTTAAAAGATTTCTGACAGTTTCAGGATTTACTAAATTTTCCGAACCTACTTTTACATTGCAAAGTAATTTTTACTGCACCAATTCTTGGATTAATGTGTAGTTGTGTGTCTCACAATCCACTTCTCTTCACGTTCATTAAATATCCTTGGACGCCTTGATTTTTGCTTGTTTTCAACACTTTTTGTTTTCTTGAACATATCAATGATGTTAAAAATCGTAGACTTACTCAATTTTTCAAGATTTTTTCCATACAGAAAAGTGATTTCCCCTCTTTCCAATGACTTATTACGAGATTTTCCACACCAACCGATATATCTTTGTTTCTCGCCATTTTTTCTATAAATAATGTTATCTGTTGAAACGTTTATGTTTAAACTTCTAGTCTAAAAAAGAAGTGTGAAATTAAATTCTATAGATGCGCTGTATATTTGTTAAATTTCTCATTTCAAAAGTGTTCCAATACTTTTTTGACTCTAGCGTGCCTTTGAATTATATTTCAAAAGCTAGATCAAATTATAATTCTATAATACTAATAAAATGCTCCTTATGTACTGTACACCAAATGTCAAAACATTTCTTAATTCATTTTGTTTTTGTTTTAATGTGATAAATATTTTTATATATAAATGGCTTTACAGTTATGCTTGCCAAGTGTCCCAATACTTTTTTGAGTGAAGTTTTTGTCGGAAGAAAATCTATTGTAATTACTACAGATTTCCAGACCACATTACAATTTGCTTTCGGTCAATTGTGTGTTGACCTTTCCTGCACTTTGTGACGTCTCTCGCGTCCTTCTGCTAACATAACTCCTAAGTTCTTTGACGGCCACGATTAATGGCAAAACTTTTCCAACCCAATACCAAGAAGATAAACGGATCAAAAATGTAAATGAGATATACTTTAAAAGGATAGAAGCTTTGATAATAAGGCGCGGCAAGTTTAGAGATAACTTAGTGTGGAATCATTCGGATCAAGAGTTAGATGTCCTATAGCTTTGGGTGAGTGAGTGAGTGAATATTAACGTCGCACTGTTTAGCTACACGAGGGCTTTTGGCGACGGACCACGTAATTTTGAACCATGGTCAAGTGACGTGGACGACACCTGAGCTGGCACCCCCCTCTCCTAACTACCACACCACACCAACGGGAGGACGTTTCAGCTCTCGACAGATTTAACGTGCATCGCTGCCCTACACGGCGGGTCTTCAGTGGTGCTGGGCTCGAACTCATGACATGCCTGCCATGGTCCGATACCTTAACCACTGGGCTACCGCAGCCCCCTATAGCTTTGGAAGAAAGATACGTTCATTATAAAGAAGTTGGAATCTTCGTATATAAAGTTACATTATAAATATTACTCAATCACTGAAGGAAGGAGATCTGCAAAAGGTAATATTTTGTATAGGAAGTTAGATGAATCGGTTTATTTATTATAATTAAGATAAATGATCTAGTTGCGTGATCTGACTTGAATACAAGGTTTAATTGGGTGTTAACTCTCACTTTAAGAAAGTTGTCAATTAGAATTAAGTAATATAAGTTATTCTTAATAAAAGTTGTATTAAGAATTCAATATGTCTCATCATTTTGATAATCCCACACCTCTAGCTTACGCGGATCCGGAAAGACATAGTCATCACAGGATGGCTATGTCGCAACTTGTGAAAAACTATCCCCACATAACAACATTAAAAGAAAAAATATATATTAAAAAGGTAAGAATTACTCACATATATGAAGTAAATTGTCAAAATATATTTATAAGCTGTAGATTTATTAGGTCGATGCTCATGAAATGTCAGATATTTAAGTAAATATATTTAACTGTATAATTTTTCTCAGAAGCTGTTTATTTAATCAAAACAGGCTCCATTGGCTTCAATACACCTTTCCCAATGAGATTTTAGTGCATAAATGCCTGGCTTAAAATTCTGATCTTAAGAATCAATGCACTCTGATATAGAATTTTTCACAGAGAGTTTCTTCATTTTCATACTGTTTAACCAGTAAAAACTGTTCTAAATGTATATAAAAAAGTATCGGGGTTACGAAAGATCTGAGGAATAAGATGGGGCTACAAAATTTCATATTTTAATTCATTTAATTTCGCTGTGGTTTTGTACGACGAATGCGGCCTAGGTTATCGTAGAAAAGTATTAGACCACTCCAATTCAGTAAAAGTACGAGAGCTTGAACTAAACACGAAGCCCATTTTCAGACAGAAAAATGCCTCAATTTCCATGGAAACTTGCAATATCTTAGCTCATACCTCTGTTAACAATATAGCGTTTTTAAAAATTTCAAAATATTCCATGAATATTTTCTTTTTCGTTTTAATACGTGAACGCGTAGACCATTTAACACTACGATATAGGAGAAAAAACACGAAACACATTTTATACCAGAATAAAATGAATCAACTCGGTTAAAAATGGGAAGTATGATAAAAAATACTGCTCTTTAAAGGATAGAGAAGCCAGAATATCATATTAATTTTTCATTCCTTTTATATATCTGAAAAAATGTTCCAAATTCGGGTTCTATTCTTCAACATTAACCGAAAACATCCTTAACCCCAGCAAGGAGTGTATAATTTTCAATTTTTCATTCATTTCATCCTAGTACTCAGTGGCGTAATGGAAAAGATAAGGGCGCTCCTGAAAAGTCAGGTTTTCGGCCCCAAATCAGATCGTGTTGTGTTGTCATTGTTTTTCCAATGCCACCTGTCTGACGTAGTCAGATCGAGGCCCACGAAATTCATTGTGGCATAGTACTGGATCAGTACCTCACACAAAAATTTTTCAAGGGGGGTGTCCAGGGTCGCAAGTCCACCATTCTTGTATCATGCTCCATTTGATTTTGTCGACTTTCGGAAACAAAAACAGTAAAAAACTAATTATTGAATAAATAATTAGCATTAACTAATAAAATTAATCATCAACAACAAATACTTAATTAAATTTTACGTACTATATACTTAGAATTATAATCAATCGGAAAAATAATCAAGGGCTTTGGGAGGGGTCCGGACCCCTAGGACACCCCCCTTGTGTGCGCCACTGGACTGGATGTACGCCTGGCCTTGAGCACCATACAGGTAACAGTACAAATTAGCTCGGTGAAATTCCCGAAGGGACGAGAGATGGCTACACCGCCGATCTCCATTTCCACAATTAAGGCATGGAACTGAAGGGGAGGGAAATATTGTCCAGTCCCCTGCACTCGTGATTCAGCCCACAAGACTTCGGACCCACTGATTTAACGATCATGTATTCCGTGTGTACTCGGAGGGTATTTGGTGGCATCGGGCATCGAACCCAGGCCTTCCGGTCTGGAGTCTGATGCTCTAACCACAAGGCTACCCACGGCTCAGTCAGATCGTACAAGGGGTATGTACTTGGCGTCAGTCAGACGCACGATTACATAGAGCTCGCGTTGTCAACCAATACTTGGAACGTGAAATACTTCTTTGAATGGAATGGCCAACAACTCGTAACCAACAGAACATGCTTGGGACATAATCTGTCTTTCTGTTGTATGTTGTCCTCTCCGAGATCTTAATGCAGCGATACTCAACCTGCGGCCCGCCGAGCTTTTCTGAGTGGCCCTATCATGGCCCATTGTACAAGGAAATTCAATTATTTAAGAACAATATGCAGTCGGACCTCTATATAACGAAGAGGCTAAATTCTGAAAAAAAGTTCGTTATATGGAAAATTCGTTACATAGAGGTTCATCTTTTAATATACTTTATAAACCACATAAAACAAATTTTAAATTTATAAACACTATATATTAAAAATAATTATTATTCACACCTTTTTTAAAAGTAATATATGTTTATTTTACATATCTTACCCATCAAAACAGAAAGAAAGAAAGAAAGAAAAACTGTAAGGAAAATAATAAAAAGAATGTCGAAAAGTTCACTGTATTTTCAATATTTAGAAAATATTTTTATACTAAAATTAATGAATTTTAAGGACATCTTATAATTTGAAGCATACAGGTATTATTTAACATACATTATTTTATAATTAGAACACGGGGACATGGGACAACTCCACCGAGTGTGAAAGGAGATATCGAAGATGTTTCTAGTGAACTGGACAATGGGGGTTAAAGGTTGCACTTCTTGGATGAAACGTCCAGAACACTATTGCTCTCGGCGAGTTAGGATCTAAT
>BMAV01007336.1:678920-713087 GCA_019973955.1 Trichonephila inaurata madagascariensis
AGATTTAACGCACTTCCTGACGTGCAACATGAACAAATCAAGTTTTGTTGATACTGCATCGTATCAAAAGAGTATGCAGGCAAAAATTTCAAATCTTAGAACTGAATTTGTAACAAGATTTACAGAACTTAATTATTTGGGAGAGAAATTTTGTTTGATTTTTTGAATAAATGTAGACTCAGTACCCAGCCATATGCAAATGGAAGTGATCAAGATACAGTGCGACTCAAATTTGAAGGCAAAATTCATTGAAGAGGGTGTACTCGAATTTTCAAAATATTTACCAGCCACGTTTGAAAATAGTTGAAAATTCGCATGTGAAACTATTTTCATGTTTGGAAGTACTTAACGGTGTGAGCAGTTATTTTCAGTTATGAAAGGAAATAAGTCTCCTGTTAGAAATAGTATTAAGAATGCTTTCCTTGGGTCAGATTTGAAAGTAATCACTGCGAACACAATTTCTCCCGAAATAAGAGAGATAGTAGCAGAGAAGAGATGTCAAGTGTCAGGATGCAAACATTAAATTTGTTTTGTTCTCTTATATATCTTTATTATACAGTAGAACGTCGTTTATCCGAACATTTATTAAGGACTCACAGGACCCTTAACAGATATCCGTGCACTCGAAAACAACATCCCTCTTCAAACCCATGTAACTTAGCAATAAAACAAAATAATAACTTGAATTTTTTACCACATGATAATCATATATATTTACTATATTTCACAAATTTTCAGAGAATTTGAGGAAAAATTAAAAAAGTTATAAAGAAATAAAAATTGGACACAATTTTTTAAAAATATGAAAATCAGTATTTTACACCGCTCACAGGATTCTGAAGTACAAAATGGATCAAAATTTACAAAATTAATTTTACTTGGTATAAAAATGTTCCCTTTTGAAGTTGTACTAACTTTTAAGAAATTTAGAGAATAAAAAATATTTTTTAAATAAAATTATAACGAAAATTTTAAAATTTTAAGAAAGAAACAAATTAAAATTCAAATAAAAAAATTCTATTAAATTTTTTTTTTTTTGAAAATTGATGTATAAGTTATGAAGAGCTTTATTTTGAACACGTGTATAAAATTTCAAATTGTGTGATATCGTAAGTAGCTTCTGAGAAATCCTGCGCGGAAACAAACATTTTTTTGTTTTGCGAAAAATGCAGTTATATATATAAAGATAAAAAACAGATAGGGGATCCATTTAAATATTTCCCTACTTATTTCCCAATAACTTCTGAAGTTTTCAAAGTATCAACACAAATTTGGTACCAAAATACTCAGAAATATTAAGACTTAACATATTATTTTTTTCAAAAAATTGAAAAATTTGCAATCTAAGAGTCCTTTGAGGTTTTAAATAAAATATTCGCGTTGAGGTTTTAAATAAAAATCTGAGTGCAATGCTCAACAGTTGTTTCACGTGAGTCGAAAAGTGATGGGGAAAAAAACCCAAGGTCAGGGATATTTGGGGAATTTCAGTTGTGTGATTTGGTAAACATCTGCGCGGAATATAAGGTCAGTTTGTCAGTTAGTTTAGAAGGCGAAAAAGACTTCAATGACGACCACAGGCAGGAGATTATCGACTTTGTCCAATCCATTCCAGAATTTCAAGAGTGGTATGAAGAAGATGTTGAAACCTGGATGGCATGCGATGCAGAAGACTGTGGATTTCAAATGCTAAATGATGACGAGATCGTGCCTTCCATGCAAGAAGAATACGACCCTGTCGACGATGAAACGGATGTAGACGAGGACAACAACGAAAGTAGCAAGGGTCCATCCAATGCTGACGCGTTTTCTGCGTTAGAGGCAGCTATGGAGTGGTTCGAACAACAGTCAGAGTGCTGTCCTATTCGACTACTGCAGTTCAAGAAAATCTGAGAAATTGCAGCAAAAAAAACAAAATTTACATGGCAGAGCGAAAAATAAGTGATTATTTTCCACAATAAAGGTGAAAATGCGCCATTTTGCTTTTTCTTCAAGCACGTTTCCCGCATGGTATGATTTTCAATACTCGTTTTGTGTCCGGTTTCATATACTGCGTGGATCACATTCGGTTATCCGAACAATCGCGTATCCGAACGGTGCCCGGTCCCAATTGATTCGGTTGATTGATTGATTGATTGAATATTAACGTCGCACTGTTCAGCTACTCGAGGGCTTTTGGCGACGGACCACGTAATTTTGAACCATGGTCAAGGGATGTGGATGACACCTGAGCTGCCACCCCCTCTCCTAACTACCACACCACATCAACGGGAGGACGTTTCAGCTCTCGACAGATTTAACGTGCATCGCTGCCTTACACGGCGGGTCTTTAGTGGTACTGGGCTCGAACTCGTGACAAGGCAAGCCACGATCCGATACCTATACCACTTCCCAATTGATTCGGATAAACGTCGTTCTACTGTACTGTATTATTTGAAATAAACTACGTTTCTATGAATATTGATTTTTTTTGCGGCCCACCTAAACCTTGTTTGTTTGGCCCACAAGTTAGCCTTTGAGTTTGAAACCCTTGTTCTAAAGTATAGAATTCAATAGTAAGATTTTCTTGTTATATACTAACTGAAACGATATAATTATAAATTGGACTTCTATAATAACACAGGACAACATTAAAGAATAAAATATAACATGATGCATGAGACATGATATTTCTACGTTCCATGTCTTTGTTACCACATCTATGACACTCCTATTTAAACATTTTCAATAATTGGTGCGATGATAAGAAACTTTTAATCTATTTTCCGTAATGAGTTGACTTAAAAAAATATATATCCTAATAGCAGTTTATTTTCTACTTACTTAACAGAAGTCAGCAAAATAAATTGGCAATAATGATACTGCAAGATATAATGACATAATCTTCTAAATTATATTATTATATTTTGATGACTATTTATATTAAAGAGGAATGCAGAAAAAAAAATACAAATGAATGGTACGTTATTGTCACGTAACTGTCTCGATAGATTTCAGGATTCAATGTTCTTTTGAACTTTCCAAGAAAATGATTTGCTAAAAAAAATTGTCGTATATGATAGTTAATTTTCGTAATGTAAGTCGTTTTAAAACTATGCGAATACCGTTCTCATTTTGGTTGCTTCATCTAAAATCATTTTGCTCTTTAAAATCATTTTTTATGTATTGTATTGAACTGTGGTAGCCTAGTGGTTATGGTCACAAAACTCGCGGCTGGAAAGTCGTGGGTTCAAGTCCTCGTGTCACTGAATACCCGCCGTGCAGAAGGGCTGATTTTGGCTGATACAAATAAGGTGACCAATCGTCCTCCTTTAGAGAGGACAGAGGGGCTGCGGCAGCCCAGTGGTCAAGGTATCCGATTAAGGCAGGTATTTCATGGGTTCGAGCCCAGTACCACTAAAGACCCGCCTTGTAGGGAAACGATGCGCGTTAAATCTGTCGAGGCTCAAAGTCCTCCCGTTAGTGAGATGTGGAAGTTAGGAGAGGGGAATGTGCCAACACAGGTGTCCGTCATAAAAGGCCTTCGTGTAGCTGAACAGTGCGACGTTAATATTCATTCACTTGCTCACTAGTTAATATAACGTTATCGAAAAGGCTAAGTCAACATACTGAAATGCAGACGCAAGGAAATTTTGCTAGAATGCGCAAGAGAGTTTGATGCAGCGAACAGAAAAAGGTTGATGACGTGTGTGTGTGTGTGAATGGTACTCTTATTCTCTTTTCTCGTGAAAATACCACCAAGCGCCACACTGTGGCTTGCTCAAATTTAAATTACAGTACATCAAACCTAGATATAAGATAATTTTATTCTTGAATTATTTCACTGTTGCGACTTGTTTTTACATACCAATACTATAAAGTTCTTGTCTTTGTGTACCTTTAGTTCAGGCTTACTTTTGTTAGATGTCCAAGGTTTACAATATCTAAATTACTTATATATAAGTACATTATAATCCTTTACCTGCATGTGTTTAATGCTAACTTCGTAACAGAATGAAATTAAGATCTCATAACTGTTTTTTTACTTTCCACTGACTAATTTGAAGAGACTTCCCCTTTTATAATGCTGAGAGAAATCCTATTGTTGAAAATAATGGATAGAATTTTTAAACCTATGATAAGAAAAGGTAATTTACCTAAAGATGCATTCAAATTATATTGATTACGACAGTGCTTCTCAAACTTTCACCATTTGTGACCCGATTTTTAATCATAGTTTTCATCGCGCCTCCCCCCTCTTACAATGACAATGTATTGAATCCAATAACCATATACTTTAACACACATACGATCTCAATCATAAACCGTACTAATTATCAGGATAAGTATTCAATTTTTTATGTTACTTTTAAGTAATAGGTATTTTAAGAAAGTTATGTATATATACTTTTAAGCAATAGGATCAGTGCTATGATAGTACAGTAGTTTATAGGATAAACATTATGTTGTTAGTATTGATAAATTAATTATGAAATACACTGTGCAGTACTGTGTGTCTGATACATTTATAATATTATATCAGAATAGATGTGTATTTTATTTTTTATTATGTCAGAATGTATTTTTGCTTTTTGCTTCCTTTAAACTAATAATTTTTTAAATAACCTTTTATTTCCGATTTTTCGATAAGCTTGTGCACCACTTGTAAGGTTATCACGCCCCCTAAGGGGGCGTGCCCTACAGTTTGAGAAACGATTGATTATACGATGAATCAGAGAGCAATAAGCAAGTTATTGCCCTCTATTCAGTGATTCAAACACATATTCAAAGCTTTAATTAAACTGGATGAATTATAATACAGCAATTAGTATAAAAGTGTTTTTACTGAAATAATAATAAACCAAGTAAAATAAGTTAAGTATTAAAATTATCGAAGCAACATTATAAGAATATATTTGTCTACACTGTAATATGCTAAGGTTAAAATAAAATTACGAAAATATGTTATTCTTTTCAAGCTTTTGTTAACGCCATCCATGAATTGAATACGTAGGTAATTAAAAGTAGATAATACTTGGAAATATGATAACTTACTATGTAATACAAATAAGAATTTAATCAGTACAATTTTAAATATCCTTACACAGATAGCTATTAATAAAATTAATTCGTTATTTTTTATACATACAATATTATGAATTAGATTTTTATAATTTTTTATTTTTCTCGCTACTCTAATCTAGACATTTCATAAATCTCTCTATATAAACTCTCCATTAATGTCTCCTCTATAAATTCTCTATTAATATAACTCATTAGATTATCCTTAAAAAAACCTCTCCGTGAAACTCTTAAAAAAAATTTCTCCTCTAAACTCTTAATTGATAATCGAATGGAAAAGAATTTTTTTGATCTCTCCTCTATACACTTTCCATGGTTCAAAACTGTGGAATGCCCTTTGCCGATACTCATGATTCTTCAGAACGTGACATGAAAAAATAAACAATTAATTTAGAATTTGCACAATCTCTCGTCTGAATATCTGCTTAAACTTCTTTAAACGAGTCCGGCACGTCCATAGCAGCCCATGTTAAATTACGTAAGTTTATTTGCCTTTTTCTAAGAAACTACTTATTTCTTCGTGGATAAAGTTTTTGCAGAAGGTTATGAGTACTATCAACAAAATTTCAACGAAGGATTTTGTCTTTTTGTTACAAATTAAATTAATTATGAATTTTTTTTAAAATGTCCAATTTTTCCCCTTAAATTTAGTTTAAAAAAGCCTTATCTATCTATATATAAAAGAGTTTGCCAAATTTATATAATTCCCTCCATGAAAATGTGTAAACATGTTAAAAGTATGCTCACTGTGTGAAAACTTGAGGATTATATGATAAGTAGTTTTTGAGAAAAATGTACCGTAAAATCTGGAGTAAAACGCGCACTTTGAACACAAAAATTAAGACCGAAACTTAAGGGTGCGCGTTATACGCTGGGTACCAAAACGATAGCTTTAAAAATAACAAAAGAGATTAGCAGAAAAAAAATTACTTCTACATTTTTCGAAACACAGTTCATTTAAAAGAAACGACTTGCCTTACGAACTAAAAGAGTTGTAGTTCTAGAAGTATACTATTTCTTTCAAAGGTCTGGGACAATACCTCGAACTAAGGACTTCAAACCATAAGAGCAATGTATACTAGTATTTCATATTTCTTCATTAAAAAGAGGGTACGCGTTATACGGCGAATATACTTTAAAATTAAAAAATTCAGCTTTAAAGTATGGGTGCGCGTTATACGCCGGATTTTACGGTACATAAAGTGCAAAATATTACATTTTGTGGAAACAGGCTTTAAAGTAAAAACTTGTAATTTGTTGAGCATTTAATTTTTTTTAGTGCTTTCCAGAAGCATATGAAGCATTTTCTTTATCCTCTGCGTCTACAAAACACTCTTCTAATTTTTTTTCATTATTTTTAACAATTTTTTTTAGGATATCAAGATGCTTTCGTTGAGCTACACGAATCCTACGTGCATCTTTTTGAAGCATGACACTTGGTTCAATATCACAATATTTTAAGATCATTAATTTTGCTACATGATTCACAAATGCTCATGTTTAAACCAAATTTTTAGTTTTTATTTTTACAAATGTTGATTTTGGAGTCACTGACCATATGGTGTTATTAACACCATGCCATGTACTTATACGCTTTTGGATAAATCCAATTCAGTCAAGTTTTTCCATTTGAACATCTTATGAATTCGTACTCATGCAAGGAGATACACAGGTGCTTATAGCAGAGCTCATTTGAAGCGAGTCAAAGAGCAGCTTCATTTAAAAAAATAA
This sequence comes from Trichonephila inaurata madagascariensis, assembly GCA_019973955.1. Lineage (NCBI taxonomy): Eukaryota > Metazoa > Arthropoda > Arachnida > Araneae > Nephilidae > Trichonephila > Trichonephila inaurata. Next base: position 685,710 of record BMAV01007336.1, read on the forward strand.
ATAAAAATACTTCTAATTATATTATTTCCTCATATCATATAACATTTTAAACAGAGAATGTTTGAATTCTTAGAAAATATGAAAAAGTGGAAATCGATAATTTGTCAAAAATCCATGTGTGCCGGAACTCCCTTATCTCTGGGATAGATACTTTAAGGTATCCGACTACGTTCGGAACCGTGATTTTGCAAAAATGCATAAATGGATAATTTTCATGATATTTAGTGTCACTTAGATTAGAATACATGTATACAATTGTTTTATAAGGACATTTTGAGAAAAAAATTATTTAAATGCAATATTTCGGCACAAAATTAACTTAGAATAACCTTTTTTCAAAATGTTCTTCTTTTGTGAAAAATGTTTCTATTATAATAATATTTTGCCTGTATATATAGCTCAAACCTCTGTACAGAGGCTCAACTATGATTTTTGAAAAATTCACATTATTTTCAGAGTTACAACCATTTGAAATAAGTATCGGCGTTTTTTTCTTAAAATTTCTCCCCTCTGTTGTCGTATAAAACATGGATATAAACCCACACACTTCTAAGTTAAATATTTCAAACATTCTAGTTGAGGCTCTGTACAGAGGTCTGATCTATATACAGGCAAAATATTATAATAGAAGCATTTTTCACAAAAGGAGAATGTTTTGAAAATGGGTCATTCTATGTTCATTTTTTTGTCAAAATATTGTTCTTAAATAATTTTCTTATTGTAATACCATTCTTGAAACAATTTTATATACATTTTCTAATCTAAGTGACACTAAATATCATAAATAGTATCCATTTATACGCTTTTGCAAAATCACGGTTCCGAACGTAGTCGGATACCTTAACATCTCTTCCTGAATGCTTTTGAAAGGAATCTTGCATGGAAAACAGAGCTTGTGGAACGCATTCGGCAGTATATCCATTCATTCACAGAGACCAACCTCAGAAGATGAACGTGGGTTAGTTGGCAAAATAAAAGAATCAGTAAAACAGAATACAATCATTCTTAATAATGTAATAAAAATAAAATATTATCTCACAGCTTGACAATGCTTCAAAATAACAAAACCATCTCAATTATAGTAATGTACATAGTTATAGAAAGATCTCAAACAGTCAGGTTAAGTTAAAGCACAATCGGTCTTGTCAATTAGGAAGACAAACCTCTCTCTCTCAAATAAAACAAAATCAACCTTTCTTATCATCCCGATGCTCATCAAATATGATCAGATTTGACAACAGACAAACTGCGGTAATCGATATAACTAACAACTGATGTTGAGCACAGAATATCAGCAATCACTTCCGACAAGTGGTAACGATTAGTTTGTATTTTTCAAATTCATTTGTATTCATGTCATTCTTACAACACGTATTACGTAGCTAATTCACAAGATTATTGTTGTTCTGTTAGTACGTACCAATAGTTGAAAATTAAAATTGGGGTTCATCCACGTATAGTTCGGAACTCTTTTTAGCGAAGGCACTAAATCCAGGAAAATAAAGTTCGTTATATGTAAGGTGACCAGTTTTTTTTACAATGAAAAGGAGTACGCTCGTGCGCGCAAAAATTAAGAAAAAGTTATGACATAAACAGTAGCGCACACAAAAATTTTTCAAGGGAGGGGTCCAGGGGTCGAAAGTCCACCATTTTGGTATCATGTTCCATTACGCCACCCAGCATATTCTTTTGATTTTGTCGATTTTCGGGAACAAAAACAACACAAAATTAATTATTGAAAAAATAATTAGCATTAATTAATAAAATTTATTATTAATAACAAATACATAATTAAATTTTTCGTAATATATACACATAGGATTATAACCAATCGAAAAAAAATCAAGGACTATGGGGGGTGTCGGGACCCCTAAGACACCCCCCTTGTATGCGCCACACTGGACGTAAATATATGAAACATTTTGTTAATTCAAATAAAAATACGCTAATTAAGCTTGTATTCCTTTTAATTATATTTACTTAAACGAGTATTTCCCCATTGAATAATTTATTTCTGTCAATATATTATTTTCTAATACATTAGAAATTTCGGAGCAAAAAATATTCTTTATATTGAGCTTTACAGTAAGTACTGCAGCTAAAATATCTTGATTCAATCTTGATTTCTCAGTTGCCCAAAAATCATTACCAACTGAAAAAACTCTTTCAACTGGTGCATTAGTTCCAGGGCAGCACAACGTAAATTCAGCAAAAATAACTAAATTATCACATGGAAAGTTTTCATTTTTGAAATGGTTAAGTGTTTTCTCCCATCTTACTTCAATTCCAGCATATGCTGGTTCTATATCTTTCCAATTTATTAGAATTTAAATGTGCATTCAGTCTTCTAATTTCTTCAAACAAACAATTGTCAGCCATTTTAATAATAGTAGGCATTTCTTTCGATAAAAACTCAACACAATTTGCTACATCTGCCCAATATACTTGGGACGAAGTCAAAAAGCAGCATTGAAAACTTATTTCCTGTGATATTTATTTCATACCATTCTTCAACATATTGGAAACACGTTTGGTTCATCTCTGAATAGAGATTAACAAATCAGTTTTTAAAATATTGAAAAGGAGGACAAGTAAGAGGACACTTTTCGAAGGGCAGAACCTATAAAAGGAGGACGGTTTGTCCCCTTATTATATGAAAAATTCGTTAAATAGAGATTCATCTTTGAATATTTTCTGTTCTGGGTTCCAGTGAAAAGTTCGCAACATAGAGAGATTCGTAAAATATAAGTTCGTAAAATGAAGGTCCGACTGTATATATCTTATACATTGTGTGTTCTTTTCAATAATAAAAGGTGGCCGCGGTAGCCGAGTGGTATAGGTCGTGGCTGGTTTTGTCACGAGTTCGAGCCCAGTACCACTAAAGACCCACCGTGTAGAGCAGCGATGCACGCTAAATCTGTCGAGAGCTGAAACATCCTCCCGTTGGTGTGGTGTGGTAGTTAGGAGAGGGGTGCCAACTCAGGTGTTATCCACGTCACTTGACAATGGTTCAAAATTACGTGGTCTGTCGCCAAAAGCCCTCGTGTAGCTGAACAGTGCGACGCTAATATTCACTCACTCAATAATAAAATTCTAACAAAGAACAAACACAGAACTAACAAATTTTTAAGCAACTTTTATAATACATTTTAAGTTGTTATGCGTCTGAAATTCACTGATGCAAAAACTAGAAGAAAAAAAGATTAAAATGATAAAAAAAATAATCGTATCGTCTACAGATAGTTCTAGAATCTCACCTGCACTAAAACGCATGACGCTTAAAAAAAGTTTTTTTTATTATCTATCCTATTAGTATTTACAATGTAAACGTGAGGGCTTTCAGATCGCTTGATCATGAAAAAGGAGTCTGGGTCACGATTTTTTTGTAAAAAAGGAAAAGATTCACCTAAAATAACAACAATTTACCAAAAAAAAAGTCTGGAATCACGTATTTGACTTATTAAAACAAAAAAAATCGAATAAAATAAGAGCGAAAAATCATGAAATTTCACATTTCGATCTACTTGAACTAGCCTTTTTAATCATTCATATTTTTTCACTAATGATTAAGATATCACAGCGTAATAAGGTCGCGTAAGCCAAGTGGTCAATTTGATGGAGTCAGGATTGGCGTATCATGAGTTCGAGCCTAGCATTGTTGAAGACCCACCGTGTAGGGGGCGATGCATGTTAAATCTGTCGAAACTCAAGAGTCCTCTCTTTGGCGTGGCGTGAAAGTTAGGAGATGAGGGTGCCAGCTCAGGTGTTATCCTCGTTACTTGACCATGACTCAAAATTACGAGGTCCGCAGAGTTGAGTGTCCCCGCCCCTCACTCTTATGTCATCGCAATCCTTCAAAATAAATTGAGGACTGGGAGAGTTGTTGGTCAAACTCTAATACTGGCGTACGTGTCAAATCCTTCTTTCCCAAACCCAGTTTAAATATTAATCCCCATACCAGTTGTGTTACACAATTCTTAACAAATCATGGCCCATTTGTTTCTTATTTGCATCGCTTTAAATTAAGGTATCCGACTACGTTCGGAACCGTGATTTTGCCAAAGCCCATAAATGGATAATTTTCATGATATTTAGTGTCACTTGGATTAGAATACATGTATAAAATTGTTTTAAGAACATTTTGACAAAATAATTATTTAAATACAATGTTTTGGCAAAAAATTCACTTAGAATAATCTTTTTCAAAATGTTCTCCTTTTGTGAAAACTGCTTCTATTACAATAATAATTTGACTGTATATAGCTCAACCCTCTATACAGAGGCTCAACTAGAATTTTTGAAAAATTCACATTAGTTTCAGAATTACCACTCATTGAAATATATATATATATATATATAATTAGCGCTTTTTTCTTAAAATTTCTCCCCTCTGTTGTCATAAAATATGGATAAACCCACTTCTAAGTTATATATTTCAAAAATTCTAGTTGAGCCGCTGTAGAGAGGTCTGAGCTATATACAGGCAAAATATTATTATAATAGAAGCATTTTTCACAAAAGAAGAACATTTTGAAAAAAGATTATTCTAAGTTCGTTTTTTGCCAAAATATTGTATTTATAAATAATTTTTTTTTGTCAAAATGTCCTTCAAACAATTTTATACATATATTCTAATCTAAGTGACACTAAATATCACGAAAATTATGCATTTATGCGCTTTTGCAAAATCACGGTTCCGAACGTAGTCTGATACCTTAAAAGCTACTCCCAATTGTCTTTGTGGATCTGTTTGGGGACCCCAACCATTATGTGTTCGTATGTCCTCTGACTAAAGGTTTCCATTTGGTCGCTCCATCTCAAAATGCTAAAAAAAAGCCTGGTTCCAATCTATCGCTGAAAATCCTTCCATTCACAGTGAACTAAAATCATGTATTAAAATTGCGTTATGCATCTGAAATTCACTGATGCAAAAACTCTGAAAGATTCAAACGATAAAAACAATCGTATCGTCTACAGATAGGTCTAGAATCTCACCTGCACTAAAACGCGTGACGGTTTTAAAAAAAGTTTCTTTTATTATCCTATTGCTATTTATAATGTAAACGTGAGGGCTTTCAGAACGCTTGATCATGAAAAAGGAGTCCGGGTCACGATTTTTTTGTAAAAAAAGGAAGATTCATCTAAAATAATACACATAATCGAGAAATTGTCGCAGTTTATTTTTATAGTTCGTCATTTTTTAGTAATGTTTCCTGGAGAATTTACCTAAAAAAAGTCTGGAATCACGTATTTGACTTATGTAACGAAAAAAATCGAACAGAAATAAGATAAAAAAAATCATAAAACTCCACACACACACATTCCAATCTACTTTAACTAGGTAACTTTTTTAATCGTTCATATTTTTTCATTAATGATTAAGATATCAAAGCGTAATAAGGTCACGTAAGTCTAATGATGAAGGTAACGGACTCGGGTTTGGCGTGTCATGAGTTCGAGCCTACTACCGCTGAAGACCCGCCGTGTAGGGGGGGCAGCTCAGGTGTCATCCTCGTCACTTGACCATGGCTCAAAATGATGAGGGCCGTCGCGCCAAAAGCCCAGAGAAGCTGAATACTGCTACGCCAACATTCACTCACTCATCACAGCGTTATCTTTCAATTTATTGCAATAATGTTAAGCAGTAATTCCCAAAGTGGTCTATATTGATCCCCAGGGGTCTATGGCGACCTACAAGGGGTCCACGCTAGTGAAAAAATAATTTGGGAGACAATGAGTTATAAATGGGGTCTGTGATAGTGACTCTCATTAAACCAGATTGTGACTTTAATATTTAAAAAAAAATTTGATCTATTGTGTGTGTGGAAACCAGATTTTACCCACACACACATTTAACTTGATTTATTTACTAAATATAGTGACGTTAATTTGTGGTTAAGCATAAAAATTTTACTAAGGAAGGAACTATTTCAGCATTTATTTCCAGAATTAAGCTAAAGCACTATAGTAATAGACGTCACGAATTTTCTCAATTTGTCACAGACAATTTGTCAGGACATTTTAACCTATATTCAACATTTAAATCCCCGTTATACTCAGATTTTGAAACTAGGTTTTTGAGATTGTTTTTCAATTTCTACTATTAACTCGCACTGTCTCTATATATTTATTTATTTATATATTTGTATATTTATTTATTTATCTTGGTGGAATTTTCAATCGTTCATAAAATACATTTTAAAGCGCTGAATTGAGCTGACATTTTATATACAGGATAATTTTGGAGGACAATATAATAATTTAATTATAATTAATAAAAATGAATTGATTAAAACTAATTATTTAAAGAATTACAAATGCAGCCACGTTGGCGACTGAGCGACCCTTTTGGCGACTTGTCAAAACTTGAAAAGGTTTTTTTCTCACGTGTTAAAGTATTCAGTTGGATTGAAATGAAAAGGACACAATACGATACTTTAATGATAATTAAAAAAACTAATGACCACTTAATGTTGTGATTCTGTCCTATGTATATACATATTTATATTAATTGTAACTATTTAATAAAAAGTAGCTAAAATAAAATTTTTCGTTGTTGATCTAAGTAGGAATTGACTTAAAAACTATTTTTTTATATTACTTGTTTTATAGTAATACCACATTAGACAGTGAATTCATACTGTCACGAAAAAAAAAAAATGTCCCGTTACAGTAAGAACTGATCAGAATAGGCCCTAACGAAAATCTTTAAGTTTAGAAACGGATGTCCACAATTTTGCCTTTAAAAAAACATGCCTATTATTTGTCACGAATTATGGAATATCGTGAAAAAGTTTTTAATTGCTTGTGAGAGGGAGTTTTGTTGAGTTTTCCAATATCAAAAAGAGAAAGAAAAAACAACTGGGCACTTACTAACAAGGGAAATTTAGGGTTAAAACCTGACTAGATTGATATTAAATGTTGCGAAAATTTGTTATTGAAGCACCAGATTCATCCCTCTTATTTAAAGCATTTGTTTATTGTTCAGTTGTTTTATGTATTAATTTAATTTTAATTTAATTCATTAATATGTGCTTCTTTAGTTTTAGACACTATACTTCACTACAGTTAGAAATTTAATTCTTTTAAGGTATCCGACTACGTTCGGAACCGTGATTTTAAAAAAGCGCATAAATGGATAATTTTCATGATATTTAGTGTCAATTAGATTAGAATACATGTATAAAATTGTTTAAAGGACATTTTGACAAAAAAAAGTTATTTAAATACACTATTTCGGCAAAGAATTAACTTAGAATAACCTTTTTTCAAAATGTTCTCCTTATGTGAAAAAAGCTTCTATTATTTTAATATTTTGCCTGTATATAGCTCAGAACTCTGTACAGAGGCTCAACTATGATTTTTGAAAAATTCACATTACTTTCAGAGTTACAATCCATTGAAATATATATATAATTATTCGCGTTTTTTTCTTAAAATTTCTCCCCTCTCTGTTGTCGTAAAACATGGATAAACCCACTTCTAAGTCATATATTTCAAAAATTCTAGTGGAGCCTCTGTACAGAGATCTGAGCTATAGACAGGCAACATATTATAATAGAAGCATTTTTCACAAAAAGAGAATTTTTTGAAAATGGGTCATTCTATGTTCATTTTTTGTCAAAATATTGTACTTAAATAACTTTTTAATGTAGCACTATTCTTAAAACAGTTTTATATACATTTTCTAATCTAAGTGACACTAAATATCATAAATATTATCCATTTATACGCTTTTGCAAAATCACGGTTCCGAACGTAATCGGATACCTTAAAGAAAATAGTAGTACCAACTGTCAAGAAGATATTTAAGTTGATAAATTTGTAATATTAGTTAAGCAGGAGTCTATACTCGAAAGCGAAAAACATGGCAAGGGCTCTATGAAACAAAAAAGTTTGGAAACCTCTGATGTTAGGTAACCAAAAATGTTTTACTTTTTTGACAGCGCACAACAGTGTGTCGCTTCTTTGACAGTATGCTAAAATCCTAGAAGACAATATCAAGTCAGACAGATCAAAAAGTCTAAATATTGACGAAAAATTTAGTTAATTATTGAACCAATGGGCTTGATTCATGAAGTCACATGATAAAAACAAACACGTGATTTCCATTGAATTCATAACAAACATTAAACTAATTGTACTTGTTGTTCTATTTGTAAAACTCAGATAAAATTTCAAATTTCATATTTGGGTAAAGATGTTTAAATGTTAAGGGGGGAAAAAATTCTTCAAAAAGATTTTTTTTTTAAATTAAAAAAAAGAATCATATTTTATGTTTATACTTTTAAATACAATGCATTTTGTAGACTTATGTACTTTTTAAGAGAAAGTTTCTGCAAAGAGCAAAATTTGGCAACACCGGAGCGCGTGAACTGATTAGTTGGAAACACAAGATAGTTTTTATCGTGTGACTATGACGTCACATGAGTTTTTGAATGGATTGGCTAGAATCACATGGCTTTCACTATCATGTGACTATGACGTCACATGAATCAACCTCATTCCGGATTAACATGGTAATAGCATTAACAAGACCACGTGATGGTGAATTTTACAAATACTTTTCCAGAAAAGGATTTATATAATTAAAGTATATAAAAATATATAACTTACCATTCATAACGCGGGATGATTTTTTAAAATAAAATATTAAATTTTTATATTAAAAACGTAACTGCAGAATTTTACCTTTTAGAAATCGCTAGGAAAACTCGCAAAATATTTAATACTAGTGATGACAGGGACTGTCATGTTCTGACGTGTTTGGGTAGTCTGTATTACACTTATACGCGCGAAACTGGTAAGTAATATTTAAAATAGAAATTTTGGTATAATATGAATAGAAATTTTGGTATAATATGAATATAGAAATTTTGGAAGTGAGGAAATATGGAGCCATTTATACCAAATAGGTAAGACATGTTAAAGCTGATTAAATGGGAACGCATAGAGAAGTATTAAGACCCTCTGCAAAAATAGACTCCACTTTCAACCCCTTTAAGTAGACAGTATGTAAAGCGTACGTTGTACAAATAGTTACCCATAATAAACGAGTGAATCACTGTCGCAAAACCCTACGTACAAATCTACTTGATCGACTGCCACTTTCGCCTGGTGAGTGAGTGAATATTAACGTCGCACTGTTCAGCTACACGAGGGCTTTTGGCGACGAAGCACGTACTTTTGAACCATGGTCAAACGACAACTGTGAGCTGGCACCCCCTCTCCTAGCTACCACACCACACCAACGGGAGGACGTTTGAGCTCTCGACAGATTTAACGTGCATCTCTCCCCTACACGGCGGGACTTTAGTGGTACTGGGCTCAAACTCGTGCAAGGCCAGCCACGATCCGATACCTTGACCCCTCGGCTACCACGGCCACTCCGCTTTCGCCTAAATGAGGGTGTATGGTGGAAGGCACTGGCGTAGCTAGTTCTGAAAGGGTCGTATCAAAATTCCTTCGGGGGCCTTTTTTATATATGAGAACCCTGTTAGTTGGATTGTAATTACACATGTCGGGGTCCCTGAAGCTTGGGGGACCCGTATCATTGATTCGGTTGATACGGTGGTAGCTACGCCCCTGGTGGCATGACCAGGGCTGGACACGAACGATGGACCGACAGAATAATACAGTCTTACCAGTGGCGTAACGGAGAATATTAGGGACCCCCTGAAAAGTCAGGTTTTGCCTTTAATATTTTATAAATTGGTTAAATACGTATTATGCGTCATTTTGGCTTTGGGGCCCCTAGAATCCTGAACCTCCCCGCAATGCGGGGGTTGCGGGGTCTTATGTTACTCCACTGGTCTTGCCACTCTTGCCAATTGGCATAAAATTCGAAATTCCCCGTTTTTCGGAGAATATGCCCGGAAATAACTCTTGGCGATTAAAATCATTCGAATTATATGATCTTATTGAAAACTAAGACGAGGCCCTCTACCGATGCCGAAACCCTGGCTCCAGTTGTGCCATGCCTTGAAACGTTCTTGTTAAGTCAAACTCACAGAAGAGACAGAACAAAAAGTATGAATTATTACTATTACCTATTTTTCAATTCCTCTACTATAAGTTCACTCTGCCGGCCTACCAGTATTGTGGATATGACCCTCGGCTTGTAACCGAGTGGGTTTGGGTTCGAATCCCGAGTAAAGTATGGATCTATTTTCTTCGGGAAAAGAAATCGGACTTTCGCCTGCAGTGGATTCCAGTCTCGAATGGAAAGTAGCGCACCCCTTCTGGTATATGCTGGAATCATCATTTGCAATAAATGTCTGTATTCTTCTGTTTGTATTGTATGTTTCTGTTCTTCTTTTTGTATTTCATATGTATCCCAGGATAAAAACACACAAAACAACAGTTCACTCTCTCCCTATATATATCTTGTTCAAATTTCAAATCGTTAATAAGAATACGTTTTTATTCATCCATTCAAGTTCAAATACATTTTTTAAACTTGTAAGGGATGACACTGGATGTTAATATAGTTTTTTTTCAAATATTACTTCATTAATTAAATTTTATTTTTAATTATAAATTTATTCTGCGTTATTTCGAATGAAGTTAGATTTATCTGCAACAGATGGCGGCAGTAAGTTTTTCTAACGAAGTAGGAATTGACTTAATTTTTTTTTTTTTATGTTGCTCGTTATCTTTGTACAGTCATTAATATAAACAGTTAAAAAATGAAAAAATATTAAAATAAGAGGAGCCGACATTTTTTTGAAAGCAAAAATAAATAATTTTATAAAAATGGAACTCATAAATTAGATTTTCGCTTGGGAAATTTTTGCTCAATCCGATGAGTAAAAGTATTTGTCGCAAAAAAGTACACAATCTGTATGTAATAACTAGTGAAAATAGGGGTGGTAAGCCTAAATGCGGCGGGATGCCGGCAATAAAATTAACGGCGATAGAACTCGATTGATTGAATATTAACGTCGCACTGTTCAGCTACACGAAGGCTTTTGGTGACGGACCACGTAATTTTGAACCATGGTCAAGTGACGTGGATGACACCTGAGCTGGCACACCCTCTCCTAACTATCACACCAACGGGAGGACGTTTGAGCTCTCGACAGATTTAATGTGCATCGCTCCCCTACAAGGTCGATAGAACTCAAATGAGAAAAAGAAAATTTTAATTTAAAACAAATAAAGATTTATTATGATCAACATAGGTAAGTATCAACAATTCAACGACAAATTTAAGAATTAAAGTAAAATTAGACCAAGAGGGACTTAATATGATAAGGAACACCTTCGTACGACCGGTATGGTACGTCTACTCGGTAAGAGTGAAGTCGTAGAAGTGACAAGTTGTAGGGGGCGCGACAAGCGACAATAACGGAAGTGTACAAACTACCAACAACTATCATTTAAATATATAGATTATATATCCTTTTTTCTGCAAATCTAAAAATAAAATAAGCTTTCTGTTGATAATTGTACCTTAAATACCTAAATTAGTATTCTATGCACTGTTCACGTCTTCGTTTCTTAATAAACAAGACTAGTAATGGCGACTTTTCGACATGTATTAAGTAAATAAACAACCATCAAACAAATCATTAATAATGTGCGTCGTCATAAATAAATTCATAATCCTTAAGCAACCCTAAACGAGACATTAATGGGATTTGCATTCAGCATTCTAAGTTAAGAAACATAGAAACGTCACCAAAAGCAACAATGTCCTTGGAAACATCAATTATCGACACTATCCCCAATCAAAACATCTTAAATCCTTGTGTTCCCGCTCGTGACACAACGACATATTAGACGCGCCGAGCCCAATTAATTCCGTCAATTACTGGTGCCAGATCACAGATAAAATACCGCGATTCAGCGACAAAAGGTACGAAACAAAGAGCGCAAGTTCAGAGTAAACAAAATAACAAGCAGGGGTTTTTTTTTCTAATTTTCTTCTTCAGTTAAGTCAAATTTATGTCTAAATAACCTTGGAGTCGAATAATTTGGACACATCCTTTGTTTGGAATATAGTATATGCTTTCGCTTCCGGTCACAGGTAAGCTTCAGGCAAACAAAGAAAAAGGTCAGTTTTCCCGCGCTTTTGTGCAGAAGAGAAGTAAAAGTTTCTTCATTATTACACAGCGTCTCTTTTTTTTCTTTTTTTCTTCATTTTTTTTTAAGTCCTAGACTCTAATCATGTATGAAGATCTCGTCTTTATTTGACAGTAACTGAGACAGTTGTTGCATTCACCCAAGCGTAGAGGTTACTACGGAAGTGAAACAATTTCGAGCAGAATGGGGTCATCTGGTGTCTTCTTCGCTGCGGGTAGGATCATGCAAATAACCCAGACAGAGTGATCTCTTACACTGACAGACACAACACAAAAATGCCGGAAGCAACAAGAGGTGTCAGATTTCAACATTTCCCCCACCCGATTGATTAGAAACGTTCGACTTGCTAAATGCATTTTTGTGAACAAGTTCTTATATGGATATAAGCCATTTTTGTTATTGTTTACTGACTCTTTCAGATCGACAACTGATTTTTACATCAAATTCACTTACTGTCTGCTTACGTGATCTCTATTAAGGGTCCGATTTTTTAATTTGTTGACTGTGTTTTTATTGATGAGCTGTTGTGAATGTTTTACATATTGAAAATAATTGACGCTGACCTGAAGGTTAGGATATGTAATCTAATCTTCCAGAGCAAGGGTCGGTCATTTTTTAGCTCTGGTATGCCAGACCAATCTACTAATATGATTCATCGTACGACACGGTGTAGGACATGTTTGAAACATTTTGATTCCCCGATAATGCATACAGAGTTAGAGAATAGAGGTCAATAATATATATATATAAAGAGAAAGATTTACAGATACATTTTGTGTATTAATTTTGCCTCATTTTTAAAGATGTTTCTTAACATAAAAATAAACAGCATAAAATATATTTATTTCTTCAACAAAAAAAAATTTTAATTGTAAATATATTAAGTACTTTTAAACATGTTCATTAAAATAAGAAAAAGACAACATAAAGTACAAGTATTTACCTTAACGAAAAGACAAATATTTACCTTCATTAAAGTTAAATAAAAATTTTAAGGGGGTCCCCGGCACTTTCATAGGAGTCCATGTTGAATTACGTAAGTTTATGTACCTCTTTTTCTCAGAAACTTCTAGCTACTAATAGATACTAGTTACTAATAGATAGATACATTTTCACACTAGGATATATGTACTATCAATAAGACTTTAATGGAGGGTTTTGTCTTTTTTTGTTAAAAATTAAAATAATTATGAATTCTTTTTAAAAATGTCAATTTTTTGTCCTTAAAATTTAGTTTAAAAATACATTATCCAAAACAGTTCGCTAGATATATCTTATTCCCTCCATTAAAATGTGTAAACATGTTGAAAGTATGCTCACTAAAAATTTGAGGATCCAACATTAATTAGCTTTTGAGAAAAAAGTACATAAAGAGAGAAAAATATTGCATTTTGAGAAAACAGGCTTTAAGGTATCCGTCTACGTTCGGAACTGCGATTTTGCAAAAGCGTATAAATGGATAATATTTATGATATTAGTGTCACTTAGATAAGAAAATGTATATAAAATTGTTTTAAGAATAGTATTACAATAAAAAATTATTTAAGTACAATATTTTGACAAAAAATGAATATAGAATGACCCATTTTCAAAATATTCTCCTCTTGTGTAAAATTCTTCTATTATAATAATATTTTGCCTGTATATAACTCATACCTCTGTACAGAGGCTCAACTAGAATTTTTGAAAGACATAACTTAGAAGTGGGTTTATCCATGTTTTACGACAACAGAGGGAAGCAATTTTAAGAAAAAAATTCTGATAATTATTTCATTTGGTGATAACTCTGAAAATAATGTGAATTTTTCAAAAATTCTAGTTGAGCCTCTGTACAGAGGTCTGAGCTATATACAGGCAAAATATTATTATAATAGAAGCATTTTTGACAAAAGGAGAACATTTGGAAAAAAGGTTATTCTAAGTTAATTTTTTGCCAAAATATTGTATTTAAATAAAAAAAAAATTGTCACAATGTCCTTAAAACAATTTTATACATGTATTTTAATCTAAGTGACACTAAATATCACGAAAATTATCCATTTATACGCTTTTTTAAAATCACGGTTCCGAACGTAGTCGGATACCTTAAAGTAAAAATTTGTAATTTGTCGATGAGAGGCTTACTTTTAAAAAATAAATAAAACACTTCTAATTATTGCATTTCTATGTATCATATATCATTTTAAGCAGAAATGTTTGAATTTTTAAAAAAATGTAAAAAAGTCAAAATCGATAATTTTTCAAAAATTCATGTTCCGGACCCCTTTAATGCGAACCTAATGCATGCACCGCTCTCTCTATGCATATCACAAAATCAGGGATATAGTTTGTGACGTCATCGTGTATCGTGTCTACTACTAAAAAGTTGTTTTCAAATAATAATGCTTAATTAAACAATGAAATAACTCAATTTTTTTAGCAATAATAAAAGAATTGTAGATATGATTCATCTTTCCTTTTTATTAATAAGAGCTGTTTTTACCAGATTTATATGTTCTTATTACAAAAAAAAAAGAAAAAAAAATTATCCCGTAGTTACCAATACAAAAAAACTAGGCTATTATGTTGTTTTTATTTTTAAAAAAATAGGCTCATAATGTTCTTACATTTTTTTTTCTTTGAGATAGATATCTAAATATTCGATTACTAATCGATATAATTATGGGATGTATGCTCTTGTCACTGATAGCAGACACGGGCGCGTTTTTTCCCCTTCATAATTTTATGTTTATAACAATGAGAGATGTTTTTCCTCAAAATCATCGATAAAATTTGCCGTATCATAATTATACCGAGATTCATTATTTTTCATGATGCAAGAGCAAATTTTTTTTAATGAGCATAACAGTGTGTTTTTTTTTCTTTTCAGTAACAACCACACAAAAGACCTCTGAGGGAAACAAATAATGCTCTAATTTCTCGTTTAAAAAAAAAGGAAAGAAAGAATATGCTCGAATTTTTATACATATGAATTATCACATTTTTTTTTTCTATTTTTCTAACAGTTAACATGCATCTCATTTTATAACATTTTTAATGGTTTCTTATCATATAGATTTCTACTATTAAAATTTCTCATATTCCAATTTAGCGCATAAACAAATTATTTTGTCTTTTTATGCGGAGAAGCATACTTAAATTTGTTGTTCGATATTACAAAAAATTTCCTCTACTCTAAAATTATATATTTATTCAATACTTATTCAAAAACAAGTAATATATAAAAAAAAATTAAGTCAATTCCTACTTATATCAACAAAGAAAATTTTTATTTTAGCAACTTTTTACTAAATAGTTACAATTAATATAAATATGTATATACATAGGACAGAATCACAACATTAAGTGATAATTCATTTTTATTCATTATCATTTAATTACCAAATTGTCCTCCAAAACAATCGTGTATATAAAATTTCAGTTCAACCGAATACTTTGAGACGTGAGAAAAAAAAATCTTTTAGACTGAAATCGCTAAAAATGAAACCAACGTGGCTGTATCTGTAATTCTTCAAATAACTAGTTTCAGTCAATTACTTTTAATTAATTATAATTAAATTATCGTATTTTTACTCAAAACAATAGTGTATAGAAAACTGCAGCTCAAACGAGCGCTTTAAAATGTGAGAAAAACCCCTTATCATGTTTTGACATAAGTCGCCTAAAGGGTCGCTAAGTCGCCAAAAATGATGCCAACATGGCTGTATTTGTAATTCTTTGAATAATTAGTTTTAATTATAATTAAATTACCGTATTGTCATCCAAAATAATTCTGCATATAAAATTTTAGCGCAATGGAGAGCTTTAAAATGTATTTTATTAACGACTGAAAATTCCACCAAGATAAATAAATAAATAAATATATAGAGAATGTGAGCTAATAGAGTAGGAATTGAAGAAAAAGATTAATACATTTAAGGGGACATGATGCCCTTGTGGACACACATTTATTTGTTTATGTATTTATATGTAAATTTTTACATGTTTCTTATTTGAACACACACGAAATATACATTTACGAAAAAACACACCAATTTTAAAGAAAATAATTATTTTTAATTTTAATTTATTAAAAACATTTAAATATTTTAAAAGCCCTACTACTTTTACAAATTTTAATATTTCTGAATAATATTTTTTCTTATATTTTTAGAAGTGTACCTAGTTCAAGTATGGGATTAGTGTGTTACGAGTGATAGATTTATTTTTACAATTTGTTTCGTGTTGGAGACTATTTTTTTTAATTTCTAATGGGCTGTTCATTGGAGTTCTTCCATTACAGACCTAGTACATTCCCCGAAAGCTGGTATCTCTTATTTTTAGTGCGGTGCCCTATAGGCAGATACCAATCGCCACAGGTAATTTTGACGTCCAATTTCCTCCCTAGAGGGAGGCACCTGAGCTCTGACGATACGAACCAGTACTAGGATTTAATTTTGCCTAGATTACCCAAGCCAAACAGACACTCTAGGGATCTTTTACATGCCGTATAATCATACGACATGGCCGCTGTCGGTTTTCTGCATCATGAAAATCCACTGACTTGGGCAGGGTCAAACCCACAATTATAGATACAGGAGGCCAGTGACAAACCAACCACGCTACCTAGCTGGCGTGTCGGAGACTATAAAGGTAGCAAAAATTTAGCTACACCTAACTTTGATATTTTTTCAAAAAATAGCTGTTCATTTTTCATCTAAATACTTATTCCATGCATAGAGAACCGTAAAACATACTGTACAAGACAACCGGAAAAAGTTTTAAAATTTTATGTAGATCATAAAAATTGCCTTAACATTTTAAATACACGATTGTGGTGAAAATCGAAAGCCTGAGAAAAAGCCATTTAAATGTCAGTAAATTATAGGAAAGAGTCTAATACAAACGCCACGTGTTCTAGTTTCTCTATTTGCGCTTCAATATACTATTAAGGTATTCGACTACGTTCAGAACTGTTAATTTGCATAAGTCTATAAATGGATCATTTTTGTGACATTTGTTGCCATTTAGAGTAGAATACATGTACAAAATTGTTTTAAGAACATTATTACAGTAAAAAATTATTTAAATTCAATATTTTGGCAAAAAATGAACATAGAATGATCTATTTTCAAAATATTCTCCTCTTATGGAAAATGCTTCTATAATAATAATATTTTGCCTGTCTATAGCTCAGACCTCTGTACAGAGCTTGAACTAGGATTTTTGAAATATATAATTTAAAAGTGGATTTATCTATATTTTAATACAACAGAGTGAAGAAATTTTAAGAAAAAAAGCATCGATAATTATTTCAATTGATTGTATCTCTTAAAATAATGCGAACTTTTGAAAAATCCTAGTTCAGATCCTCTAGAGAAATCTTTGATACACACATAAACAAAATATTATTATTATAGAAGCTTTTTTCGTCAAAGGAGAATGTTTTGAAAATAGATAATTCTAAGTTCATTTTTTGCCAAAATATTCCATTTAAATAATTTTTTAGTCTAATAATATTCTAAAAAAATTTTTTATGCATGTATTCTAATCCAAGTGACACTAAATATCACGAAAATTATCCATTTATACGCTTTTTTTTAAATCACGTAGTTGGATACCTTAAAAAAGTTAAAATAACTGACTAAATATTGTAGCTACTCGTTGTGGGCTACGAAATTTTTTACACGTATTTAGAAAAGTCGCACAATTAAAAATGAGGTAACAGAAATAGGTTTAATTTCATTATTACCTTTTGAAATAATAAATAAACTTCACAAAATTTCAACTACAATAAAAATTGAATTAAAAGGTTTAATTACAAAAAAAATTACACTCTGTACACAAACAATTTTACATAGCCTTTTAAACTATTACTGCTTCTTTCGAACAAGTTAAAAGTATTATAGAAACTAAAATCGGAATGATAAAGATCTGAACAAAATATACATTTTATTCATGTCATAAGTTTCAGCTCATTGATAACCTTCAATGTTTCCAGAAATATTCCGTAAGCGTACCACACAACTAAATATCTTTCGAAATTTACTTTAGAAAAAAAGATTAATAAATTAACATAATTCTTTATGTGAATATTGATAAATTACGTGAGAAAAAAATCTATTTATACATAGACAACCTTCTGCATGTCATCTTAAATTTCTTATCGGACAGGTAATTCGGTGAATTTTTCAATTTTATCTCTTAAATCTAGATTTCTTTATTTCTCTGTAAAAAAATGCACGAAATAAGGAAAATTCCAATCAATTCATCTTTTTGCTCCAATTTTTAAAAAAATTTTACAACCATTCTAGTGCTTTGGTTATGTAATAACATTTTACATTTTCAAAAAATAACTCAAGAACTAAAAATTTGCATCGACTTAAATATAAAATTATTTGGCTGTAATGATCCTGTTTAATAATTAAAATATTTAATTAACAGGCTTATAATTAATACTTAAGAAAAAAAATCAACATATTTTCTGTCTGAATCATTATTTCTATAAGTGCAATGTTAATTAACAATCATTCAATTGTCTAAATTAATGTGACGTCATAGTTACATGATAAATCCAATCGCATGTTACCAACCAGTCAGTCCAAGCGCTTTGCTGTTGCCAACTTTTTGCTTTTTGTGGAAACTTTCTTTTAAGTACATATTTGTCAACAATAAATAACGCATTTGGGAAAGTTCAAGTATAAGTTAAATCAGTTAAAGTATATAATAGATGAAAAATTTCATACTTTACCTAGTTATTCAACGAAATAACTAATGATGGACCGTTAAAGTGAAAAATAAACAATTTAAAAACTATTTTACATATTAATTCATCATAAATAGCTAAAACCTTTCGAAAATTACGTTTTATTTCTGTTGCGGATGATTAATTGATAAATAATAAGGAATAGCAGATAATGTAACTTATTATTGCTCGTATTGTGCTAACATTAGTTAAACAGAAAGGGGGGAAAGAATATATGTTTTGCATCTGTTACTGGCACTATTAAATTTGCACTGCTTGAACTTCAAGGATATCATAATGTTGAGTTGAGTTGAGTTGAGTTTGGTATTTTATGGTGCAAGAGCCAGTTTTGGCTATACTGCGCCAAACATTCATAGGTCTGTGGTCTGGACGGGAAAAGAAGAAATTGGATGACAAGATGGAGGGTCGAAAATAGAGAAGGATCACTGGGGTACCCCGGGGTCGTGACACCCGTGTTTACCAAAGTTAGTAAACCCCTTGGGAAAAGGAAAAGATCACTAGGGTACCTCGGGATTGTGACACCCGTACCCACCTAAAGAAGGTGAGCCCCCTGAGGGGTTCCTCATAATGCTGGAGTAACCAATAGTCACCTGGTACATTTTTTCTGTGCTGTTTTAGCACTTTCTACTTTTGCTATCAAATAATAATTTTTCCCAAGTAAACGCAGCACTGTTTTCCTCTGTCTCACGCTAATTTAATAAAGATTCAAATCTCTTTTGCATTAAATCTTTCTTATTTACAGGTCTATATCTCGTTCCTGCAAAAGTCTTCACTTGTAAACAAGTTGCAAAAATATTTGTCTTCATCCAAAATGTAAACTGGCCGCGGTAGCCGAGTGGTATAGGTATCGGATCGTGGCTTGCCTTGTCACGAGTTCGATCCCAGTACCACTAAAGATCCGCCGTGTAGGGCAGCGATGCACGTTAAATCTGTCGAGAGCTGAAACGTCCTCCCGTTGGTGTGGTGTGGGAGTTAGGAGAGGGGGTGCCAGCTCAGGTGTCGTCCACGTCACTTGACCATGGTTCGAAATTACGTGGTCCGTCGCCAAAAGCCCTCGTGTAGCTGAACAGTGCGACGTTAATATTCAATCAATCAATCAACAAAAATGTAAACTACACTATCCAAATTCTACGTTTTAAAGCAATGGAATGAAGGGAACACACACACACACACACGTGTCATTGCAAAGCAGCTATAAACTGTTCAAAACTGACTAAAAGCAGCTAGAACCGGTTCAAAGAACTTTCGAATGCCTTATTTCCTACTTTAACAACCAAGTTGTGAGCAACTTGCACCCGAAGTTTCCCTCTCACGGTCTTGCTTACCTAAGGGTGTGGGAGGAATGAAAGCAGAACTACACTTATATCACAATTATTTAGTCAAACAAACTAACCAACAGCAATCTATTCTCAAAGTGAATGTCAAATGAGCAGCACGCAGAAAGCAATGATTAATAAGCAAATATGCGGAATCAACTTATTTAACTCAATCTAATCTATCGTTGATTACTAACCTCAAATCGAGAGACTAATTCAACACACTCTTAATCTTTACATGCGAAAGTAAACTTTCTTCAATTTTTACCTGCGCAGCGGATGTAGCTGCTTCCTACCCCCTTCTCTAGAATTACAAAACTCTGACTATCTATAGTCGAACTAAAATCTGAATATTACGGTTTCTTTTTGAGTGGGATGGTTGTGAATTAAACGCGAATGCTAGCCCAAAGATTCCCCAAGAGGATTAGCGAGAAGACGCGTATAGATTCGTCACAAAGTAATCGTTATTCTGTAGAATACCTAGTTAAATCGTGGAAATCAATTTTATATACTTTAAATGACTTGTGTCTAGTTATTTCATGAAATATCTAGTTTTCTATGAAATAATGGATTTCACACTTTAACGGTAACATATATACAGCATTAGAAGTCTTTATTATTAATTCCCATTATTAGGTTGGTGCATATGAAATGTCAAATTATCTCAAGATGTGAATGTTTGTCTCCTTGTTTTCGTTACGCTTTTGTTTTTGACATAGCCTAGTTTACAGTCGTAGTGGCCAAAGTCACATCTCAACACAGAGAATTTCCGCAAAAGTCCTCCATTTTGTTATTTGTTCTGAATTTCGTAGGGATGAGAATTCAACCGATATTCGTGAAATTTTTTATACGGGTTTATACTCGTATAAAAATTTCACGAATAAAGCTCTAAAAGCAGCTATATTCCAGAAATTTAGGAAGAATACAGTTAACAATCTAAAAGTTCAGCGTTAGTTCGAAAATGTCCGTCTGGGATTTCTTCTCTACCAAATAAACCGCGTGGAAGACCAAAAATATTTGCAGAAAATAATAACTGAATGCATGGGCGGAAACGAACACAACTATATTCATTATATTCCCAGTACTTTCACGAAATGCATAGAAATTCGAAAATTATGCACCCTTCACTCGTTAATCGGCATGGCCCAATACTTCTCCAAGACAACGTTCAGTGACATGCGTCGTACAAAACAATTACGAAATTAAGTGAATAAAAATATGAAATTTTGCTGCAAGTAGCCTTTTCACCGGATCTTGCGCCAATCGACTTTCGTTTCTTAAACATTAGGAACAATTTTTACGGGCTAAACAGTACGAAAACGAAGAAGGTCTGAAAAACATTCCTTATCAAAGATCAGAATACCTTTAAGACAGGCATTAAAAATCTTGTTGGAAAAAGAGTATTGAAACAAAAGGAGGATTTTTTTTTTATGAAGAAAAATATAGTTGTTTTATATATTACCAAAAAAACCGACATTTAATATGCACCAGCCAAATAACTTTTAAGAATCATTACTTACGTATTATACCGTCGATCACAATTTTGTCAAATTTATAAAACGTAAAGAAACGAAACGATATGCAGCCAAGGTGGAAAAAACATCGATCTCGCACGTTTTCGAAAACAATGATAATAATTTTTTTTATTTCTATTGCGCTGCGGATTGGTGAGTAACCATTGCAGACCAAGTACACATTCCCCAGAAATTGGTATTTCTTCTTAGTGCGGCACCCTATAGGTGGATACTAATCGCCGCAGGTAATTTTAAAGCTCAATTTCCTCCCTGGAGGGCGGCACCTGAGCTTTATGCGAATCTGTACTAGGATTTAATTTTTCCGAGAGCACCCAAGACAAGCAGACACTCTAGGGATCTTTTACATGCCGTATAATCATACGACAAGGACGCTGTCAATTTTCTGCATCATGAAAATCCCCCGACTTGGGCCGGGGTCGAACCTGCAACCTTGGGTGAAGGAGGTCAGCAACAAACCAACCACGACACCCAGCCGGCACAATGATAATAATAATGACAACAGAACTTGGTGGCAATGTCTTTGAATTCAGTGAAATGGGTCGACGGTATAATACGTAAGAACCAATGAGATTTCTAGGGTTTGTGCTAAAGCAAATAAGCAGGTATTACCTCAAATAATTCAAAAGGCAAAATTTATTTCCATACTTTTGTATTTCATTGGTGTAACATGTATATTGCCATTTTGCTAATACAAAAATAGCGTCGGTTTTTGTTCTGAATTGATAGACACATTGAAAAATACTTAAATTTTATCAAATGCTTTTTTCACCCTCCAGAAGCATAAAAAAAAATTAAAAAAACTTTTTGTACACCAGCATTACAAACTAAAGCGCATATATTATATACACTGAAAAAACATAAGAGAATTAAGATGAGGAATTCAAAAAAGTGCATGAATTTCTGTTAACTTTTACATACTATAAGTAAAGTTTTTTTTATAAAAAAAACTAGCTGTACCCTGCCACGCGTTGCTGTGGCTCAGTCTTGTTAAACAGAAAGCACATGTTTTCAGTATATTAAAACATTTGCATTGCAGATATGATCTTTTATAAAAAAAAAGAAAAGAAAATGTATAAATATATACGCAAAACTTTCCTTAAATGATATCATTTATAATTTGTTAATCAAATTCTTGATGTTATTACGAAGCGCATATATACACTGAAACAACATAAGAGAATTACGACGAGGAATTCAAAAAAGTGTATGAATTTCTGTTAACTTTTACATACTATAAGTAAAGTTTTTTTTTATAAAAAAAAAATAACTAACTATAACTAAAATAATTTTACATTACCTGTATTATCACTGCACGAAACGTGTAGCACAAACACACAAATGAAATCTTTCAACTAAACAAATAAGTACATCTTATTTGTGTCACACGTTTTTTCAAATGATTGGATAACTTTTAAGACTTTTAATTACACGAAATCCCAACGTGAAGCAAAATATATTTCTCAAGCATACATGATTAAATTACACGTTACAAAATTTACTTTGGCAACAAAAAAAAAAGGGTGGGGGGAATGATATATATTCATAGATTAACATAATTCTTCCCATGAATATTGATAAATGTATGACAGAAATCTATTTACCTCTATCATTAGAACGGATTGAAAGAAACAAAACCTATCACACCACCATCCGTGTTACGTCAATAACTTCTTTCAAATTTCTCACACAGGGGCTTAACCTAATTCTCAAAACTCCAAGCTCTTGTCGTAAACTGTGCACATTTCACTGAAATGTGCATAATTCTGCCGAGTTTATACTCTAAACACATCAATAATTATTTGGAAAAAAAAATTAATAACTAGTATATACTAGGAATATATCCGATTACGATTATACCTGGAGGAGCAGGGGATGTTCGATTCTAGCATAGATAAAAACATATATTCTAGGAAATAATTTATGTTGTGCAGCTTCAAAAAAAACCCAGATTAACGTTTTTAGCACTTTTTGTGTTTATTTAACCTTAGCTGCTGATCTTAATCATGTATGCCTGGTTTGTCGGGCGAATTAGTTCATGATCCCAGCTTTTTTTTCTCTTAAATAAGAGGATTTTGCATAGAAAACAGCCAATTTCTAATTAATTGTATTTGATTCCAAAATACAAACAGATTAGAAAAATCTGCCATCTTCAAAATGCGCGCGAGTTTATTTATCTTTGCATATTGAAACGGAAAATAAAAATATAACTTTCTGACAGATTTTGGAAGTGAATAACCGGATTGATACACGAAATTAACTTATTATTTTTTTTAGAAAAAAATATTTTATTCGTATTAAGTAACAGGTAGGATTACGATAATCAAATATTTCAAATTCGTGACCCGAGATGCCATTTTGTAAAAATCTTCTTTTAGGCTTAGCTCAAAGGTCTCGGAACAAAATAATCCATTTTTGCGCACAATCTGCTTTGGAAATATTTTGATAACCATTTTGATCTATGAACTTTTATTTGGTTGAAAGAATCGTATTCGTAGTAATACCTAGATTAAGATAGGTAAAACGAATGTTTCTCGTGACTCAAAATGTCATTTTGCAAGATACGTTTCGTCATTCTTCTTTAAGGCTTAGTGCAAAGGTCCCGGTTTGAGGCTGAGGTAACAAGTGATTTTCCGCATGATCTGGTCCGAGATTATTGCAGTCATCTTACTTATACATGCGACCTCTCACGTATTGGTATAACTTTTCTTACTTTTTGAACTGGTCAATTTTCAAACAAGTCTGAGAAAAAAATGGTTTTAATATTTGTAAAGATATAAGTTTTGAGAGACTGGCAACACTCAGAAAATTCCAAACGTTTTTAAAGCTAAATGGGTATTATATCCAAAATGTGGAGCCAAGTTTCTCAACCACCAAAAAATATAAAATATCAAATGATAATAATTTTTTTTTTTTTTGATATTTTTCTAATTTTTAGAGTATTGTGTGGCTTAAATTTTTTATTGAATGGTAATGTTTTTTAAATATTTTCATTTAATTAAGAACATTTTTATAATAAAAAAATAATATATCAATTATTTATGTATTTGATACAATAATAATCTTTATCACATCTTTAACTAACAGAAAATAGAACATTCTAACAATGAATAGTTAATTTCGGGATTTTATTTTAATAAATCTCGTGCAGTATCATTATTTCTGAGAGAACAAACTGTAGAACAATATTATAACATGTGACATTATTCGGTGGAGATAAATTTTTTGAACAAGTATATAGAACATTTCAAATCTAGCGCTAATATTTTAAAAGAAGAAAACTCGCTGAAGATTTTCGTATTGAATAAATTTTATTTTAGAAAAAAAAATACTTCTGATTGGAGGGTTTTTTTTATCAAATGATATGTGGTCTATTAAAAAAAGCATCTTCCTTCAAGAAAATTATTATAGAAAAATTTATCTCTTTATACATAGAAGAGCAACTCAATCACTCCTTATCTCTTTCTCATTCACTCAACACAAAATCTCCGGAATCTAGAGACCTACAGACTTGAAATTTTGTAGGCATATTCCTTTTGTTGTGTAGACATCCACTAAGAACGGATTTCGCGAAAATTGACTTCCAAAGGGAATTAAAGGAGAGTTATAGATAAACACATTTCCGTATTTTTTATCAACTATAATGATCATATATACTTGAATTTTTGCAATTCGTTTTTCTTTTTTTTTCAGTATCGATTCGCTGAGAACGGGATTTCCAGACATCGAAATCCAAGGGGGGCATTGTGGGGGGGGGGGGGGGGGGGGGGGGCGGGTTTTTAAAAAAAAAACTTTTTTGAACTATTTGACTTACTAACATGAAATTCGGTAAGAATGCTTCTTTTGATGATGAAATATCCACTTTGTGCGGAAATCAACTCCCAAAGGGGGAGGGGGAGTGAGTGACTAAATATTAGCGTCGCAATGTTCCGCTACGATAGGGCTTTTGGTAACAGACCTCGTCATATTGAACCATAGTCAAGTGACGAGGACGACACCTGAGCTGGCACCCCTCTCCTAACTACCACACCAACGGGAGCAAGTTTGAGCTCTTGGCAGATTTGACGTGCATCGCGCCCCTACACGGTGGGTCTTTAGCAGTACTGGGCTCGAAAAGATCTCATTGATTTCTCTCTTTTACAAACTGAAAGGCCTTGTGCAAAAATTTAAAAACGTGCCACCCAATCCGAAATGCTCCCAATGAAAAAGCTTTACTGGAACATGTATTTTGATTAAGAATGTTAATTCAGGAAGGGGTGCTCAAAGCATTGAGGGCCCGCAATGTCAAGCT
This sequence comes from Trichonephila inaurata madagascariensis, assembly GCA_019973955.1. Classification (NCBI taxonomy): domain Eukaryota; kingdom Metazoa; phylum Arthropoda; class Arachnida; order Araneae; family Nephilidae; genus Trichonephila; species Trichonephila inaurata. The sequence continues at coordinate 711,681 of BMAV01007336.1, forward strand.
GCTCCATAAATTAAGGCCGCAGCGATCGGAAATTTAAGCCGCTGATTTAATTAAAATCTATTTGTATAGGTGTTTGAAATAATTAAATAATATATGATTTGATTTTTGATTCCACATACTCATTCACATATTCACATATATATTATATTAACCCTTATCCGCTCGATTCGCCGGGTATTTCCGTGGCTTGCCTTGTCACGAGTTCGAGCCCAGTACCACTAAAGACCCGCCGTGTAGGGCAGCCATGCATGTTAAATCTGTCGAGAGTTGAAACGTCCTCCCGTTGGTGTGGTAGTTAGGAGAGTGGGGTGCCAGCTCAGGTGTCGTCCACGTCACTTGACCATGGTTCAAAATGGTCCGTCGCCAAAAGCCCTCGTGTAGCTGAACAGTGCGACGTTAATATTCAATCAGTCAATCAATCAGTCGCTGGGTATTTCATAACATTGTAACACCATACATTCTTTTTAGGTCATTGTTTGTCCCAGCATTAAGTTTTTGATTGTATTAAAAAAAAACATGATTTTAATTTCTAAAACATAGAAGTATATTTAACTTTCACCCCCCGGGGTCCCCCCCCCCCATCCTCGGAGTCAATTTCCTCCAAAAACCCCATTTCGACTCAATACAAATAACATACTTCCAAAACTCTTAAGTTATAGGTCTAAATCAGGATTTTTTTTAAACTAAAACGCTTCCGTAGCCCCCTCCCTCGCAACCCCTCTTGGGAGTCAATTTCCCCAAAAATTGTTCGCAGCGGATCTCTATTCAACAAAAGCAACTTGCTTACCAATTTACAAATCTATAAATGGTTGAATGATCATCGGGACACAGGATCTCCAGAGAGGTCTTAATCCCCTATCTTCAGACAAATCTATAAATACAACAGTACGCAAAAGAATTTCTTAACTTATACGCCCTGTAACCCTCTCAGAAGTCGATTTTTGAAAAACCGGTTCTTAGTGGATCTCTACTTAACAGAAGAAACATGGTAGCCAAGTTGCAAGCCTGTATAAGTCTAATAATTCAAAAACAAGAAATTTTTATCAATAACGACCTCGTACTCCACTTCCTCTTTTGTAGTCGATTTCCACACAAAATCCGTCCTAAGTAAGTCTCTACAGAACAAAGAAACATGCTGACCAAATTTCAAATCTGTGGGTCTAATATTTCAAAAACAGAATTTTTTTTTTATCTATAACGCTCTTGTAATACCCCAAAAACTATTTTAAGAGTCGATTTCCACAAAACCCGTTTTTTAGTGGATCTCTACACAACAAAAGAAAGATATCTGCCAAAATTCAAGTGTGTAAGTTCAATAGTTTCGGAGATCTCGTGAAGAGTAAGTGGGTGAATGAGTCGCTTTTCTTCTTATATGTTAGATGGAAACAATCGGGCTGCGGTAACCCA
>BMAV01007336.1:723991-739653 GCA_019973955.1 Trichonephila inaurata madagascariensis
ATCGTAAGACGCAGTTTCATTTCTATCCATTAAAATTTTTATATTCTTCGTTTGTATAAAAAGAAAGAATATTCCTTCTCATCATCGAAGAACAAATAACATAAAAGCTGATAAACATTCATCCAGACCATCCGGTCTCGTGCGGTAACACTTTTATAACCGGTTTGGGTTGGGATAGTGACTTCATATGACACATTCGGTCGCAATTTTTTTTTGTCGTGTCAGTTCCATTGGTCAACAGTGATATATTTGAGGTATTATTAGTTTATGTTTGGAACTATTATTTTATTTAGAAAATAGTAGTAAGCTTTAATCAGTTTTTTTTCTTTGGCATTTTATTATAAGCGAAGTTATTTTCTCTCTGGGTTCACCGACTTTTAACCCTTTATCTACCGCATTATGATTGACTGCAGTTTTTTTTATTGCAATATATATTTTTTGGATCACTACATTGAAGATTAAGGGATATACATAAACAAAATACTCAAATTTGGGACATTTAATCCATTAGAGCTAATGAATTAATTAATGATATTCCACTGTAAAATTAATTATATATATATGTACACTGTTCACTTAAAATAAAGAGTCAGATCGGTTTCTAAGATCCTCATTAATATACAAAAAAAATAAGACACTTAAATTTTGACATTAACTATTTTTTCGGGATAAAAATGATAATCTTCACAATCCGCTGAAAACGCCATCACCTGAAAACGCAATTTCTGCTCTAAAACTATTCTACTTCCCCGCTAAAATACTCATTCAAGAACCCTTGCTGTGCCATATATCTTGGAAGAGAGGATTTCAAAGAATATTCCTGCTAAGTATTGTCAGAATATTCGTAAAATTGATTATTCTATGTTATTTTAAAGTGAGTGGTACTTATAAGTACAGCGCGTCGCAAGATAAAGGGTTAAGGTATCCGACTACGTTCGGAACCGTGATTTTAAAAAAGCGCATCAATGGATAATTTTCATGATATTTAGTGTCACTTAGATTAGAATACATGTATAAAATGGTTTTAAGAACATTATGACAAAAAAAAAAACTTATTTAAATACAATATTTTGGAAAAAAATTAACTTAGAATAATCTTTTTTCAAAACATTCTCCTTTTATAAGAAATGCTTCTATAATAATAATAATATTTTGTGTGTGTGTGCTTATATAAAGTAGACTTCTCCAGAGAGTCTAAACTATAGGATTTTTGAAAAATTCACATTATTTTCAGAGTTACTACCCATTGAAATAATTATCGGCGTTTCTTTCTTAAAATTTTTCCCCTCTGTTGTAGTAAAATATGTATAAATCCACTTTTAAGTTGTGTATTTCAAAAATTCTAGTTCAGCCTCTGTACAGAGGTCTGAGCTATATATAGGCAAAATATTATTATATTAGAAGTATTTTTCATAAAAGGAGAGAATGTTTTGGAAATGGGTCATTCATGTTCATTTTTTGTCAAAATGTTATACTAATATAAATAATTTTTTATTGTAATAATATTCTTAAAACAATTTTATATACGTTTTCAAATCTAAGTGACATTAAATATCATAAATATTATCCATTTATACGCTTTTACAAAATCCCGGCTCCGAACGTAGTCGGATACCTTAAGGCAAATGAAAATTTCCATTTTATAAAAAAAATTAAGACTCAACTAACTGGTTGCTATGGAGATACACTATTAATGCCACCGGTCTCAGCAAAATTCGACACGCCGTGTTCAGGAGCAGACGCACGTTAAATCTGTCGAAGCTCAAAAACATCAAGTTAGCGAGATGTGGAAGTTTAGGGAGTGGGATGCCACTTCACGTGCCGGCTTTGTTGATTGAATAATTTTGTTTAGAACTACGAGATCTCTCTCTCTCCATCATCAACATCCCTCGTGTTTCTTCAAAATGCGACGCTAATAAATAATTAATAAACCGAAACAAAATTTGTTGCCATGGTAACCTATGGCAATTTTCCCCAACCTCTGGGTCGGTAGTGATCCGTGGATCAAATGGTACCGGGCCATCCAAGGAACATTAAATTACAGTCGGATCTCTCTAAAACGAAGTCGCTAAATTCAACCCAAAAAGTTCGTTATATGGAAAATTCATTACATAGAGGTTCATCTTTTAATTTTCCTTATAAACCCCATAAAATTTTTTTAATTTATAAACACTATAAATTAAAAAAAAGTAATTACTCACACCTTTTTGTATAAATTAATATCTATTTATTTCATATATCTTACCTGTATAAAAAGAAAGAAAGAAAAACTGCAAGGAAAGTTTCTTGATGCCTTTATCCACTTCTTTGAAGAATAAAATATATTTCTTTGATGCCCAAGCACTTACGTTTTCACATCTTCAAGCTACAAGAAACGAAGCTACCAGCACGTCTGATCAATACTATAAATGAGACTCCACTGAGGGTGAAAGGGGATATCGAAGATGTTTCCAGTGAACTGGACAATGGGGATTAAAGATTGAACTTCTAGGACGAAATGCCAATAATTCTATTGCTCTCGGCGAATTAGTCGCCTAATAAAACCAGTTCAAGATTTATGACCACCAAAAATGTGTTAAAAGAGAGAACAATTCGAAATGTCCAGAAATACTTCGAAAATAGAGGGAGAAAAAATTGAATTATAAGATAAAAAGTTCGTTCTACAGAAAATCCACTTCGCTATGGGGAGGTTATTTTACGAAGAAACTCGTGAAATGTTCTTGGTTCCAGGAAAAAGTTCGTTATATAGAAAAATTCACATTATAGAGGTTCGTCATATGGAGGTTCGACTGTATTTCCATTTTCTTTACTGCGGTGTATTTCTCTCGGGTTTGTGTGACCTTCCACTTTACATTGTAACGTTTTCTCGCCCAGCAGCTTCAAGATCGGCTCCCTATGTAAATAGCATAATTCAGTTCACATCTGCATGTGCACCCCTAAAATATGGTGGGGTTCTTTCATCTGACATCACGCCGACAAGAGATGGCCATAAGAAAGCCAACGCTGGATTCCACCTGGGAGCCGGAATCCAGAGTGTAATTCAAAGTGGAAGAAGCGACCAGCCCAACCCCAAGAGAGTAGAGAGACAGTCCATTTGAAACATTCGAAAAGAGAAGCTGTGTTTGCCTCCTCCTTCAGAAATAACATATTCTGTAGAATTGAAATACTCCATAGTTTGAATAACTTGTAACCCCAAATGTGAATAATGTAAGTAGGCGTAATAAGTCAATAATTTCATTTCTCAAATCTCACGCTTACCGTCGTTTTTCCCAAGCGTTACATTATTCATTTTTTGGTGTAACTGTATTTTATACCAAAGGCAAATTAAAATACATCATTAAAACTGTTAAATCAAAACAATCTAAAATATAAGCAATCAACGTCCCCTCTCAATGGACTGCGGTAAAGTTATCAAACGTTGACCGGTCCGTGGCAATAAAAATGGTAGGGGAGCACTGGTCCAGGGGGTTATAGTCGAGAATTCGTGGTCAGTATGTCACGAAATCTAACCTTTGTGCCACTGAAGATCCACCGTATAGAGAAGTTAATGCACGCTAAATCTGTCGAAGCTCAAAGTTCTCTCAATGACGTGGCGTGGTAGTTTGGAGAGGGGGTGCCAGTCAGGTGTCGTCCTCGTTTCTTGAGAGAACATCAAAATTACGAAGCTCGTCGCCAACAAGCCTTGTGTTGCTTTATAGTGTGACTTTATAGTTCGCTCACAGGTGCCACTAAATAATTGCCGTGTAGAGGAGCTGATCACCTGACCAGAACATCTACTCATGCCCCACAGAGCCCAAGGTCATGAAAACTGAGATGGGCACAGTAGCCCTTGACCTTCAGAGGCTGATGTGGCAGTGAGTTTAGTGTAGAGCGGCTGATGGGCATTAAATTATCGATGCCAAAATTCTTTCTGTAAGAAGTAAGGTCTGGTGCGATGTGGAAGTTTGGTAAGTGAGGTCTGCTCAGGGTCTCATCCGTGTTATTTAACTGAAGGTCAAAAATACGTAGTATATTGCCAGTAGTCATCGTGTTAAATTTTTTTAAAATTTAATTTCATGTATAATACAGGGGTATCTTAAAAGAAATGCATTCCTAATAATAGGAAATGATTTTTATTTAAATCATGTCACACAAATACCAAACGAACTTTACTTTGAGAGAGTTTTTCTTAATTTGTAATTTTACCAAAGAGTTGTTGTTTGGAACGATACACCGAATGCGTTTCAACCCAAAGTGTTCCGTACAACGTATTTCAAAGTTTAAACTTGCATTTAGTTTGTGAAATAAAATAAATGCTTATATATAAAAAAAAGTGTTTGCGCGTCGACCTTGCTATTCGCATTTAATTTTTACATCGATTGTTTTATGTGTTATGATGGCAACGGCTTACGGTCGCTATTTTATGTGTTTAATGGTCGCTAAACTTCGGGGGTAATGTGGGGAAATCAGTTGAAATTATTTTGCGAGTGTGTGTGAATTAGCAATAAGATATTGGAAACATTCCAAGTCTGTGTCAATCATTTTAATCCGGGAGAAGGCGCCCACTCGATACTAACGTTAGTGGTCGTGCTGGGTCAGCCTTTTTTTATATAATGTATTTTATTGTACACCATAAAAATCACCATTCCAGTGAATAATTTAGTTAAGAGAAGGTATATTTCGCTACTTTTAAGGACTTTTCAATTTTTCTTTGATCATTTGAGGAAAAACACAATCAAACTTAACCGAGAAGTTTTAAACGTGAGCGACTTTAATAAAGGACTCACACATCACAGAGACAGTTTTGCACTAACATTACAGGAATGATATTTGCCGGCGAAACTGTCATACTTCGTTCAAGTTATTGTAGTTTTATCGTCCTTTAATGATCGACAAATAGCATGTTGAGGGAGTGAATAATATCGCCGCACTGTTCAGCTACACGAAGGCTTTTGGCAACTGACCCCATAATTTTGAATCATGGTCAAGTGACGTGGATGACACCTGAGCCGGCACCCCTCTCCTAATTACCACACCACACCAACGGGAGGACGTTTGAGCTCTTGACAGATTTAATGTGCATCGCTCCCCTACATGGCGGGTCTTTAGTGGTATTGGGCTCGACCTCGTGACAAGGCCAGCCCCGATTCGATACCTTGACCACTCGGCTACCGCGGCCCCAAATAGCATGTTGAACTTTGTCCTGCTTGTCTTCTTTTGACAGAGTGCAATGTCTTGGGGTACACTTTTGGCTTCCTATGTTTCTTGATGGTGTGTTTTAAGTAGCATTTGAAAACTTTCCTTTCAACTCAAACGCGTTTCATGTTTTCATTACTTTTTTCAAGTTTGCTTTCGCTATCATGATTAATATCCATTATTTCATCAGGTTCTTCCCTTGTTTGATGAGTTTCAACTTCCTCCAATAGAGCTCGCATAGATGCCTCTTTCTTTCTTTATATTCTCTTCGTTTATACATTTATGAACCCTAATGAGTCGTACAACATAGCAATCAAAATCACTAAGTTGTTCACAGGGGAAAATGTAACACGTTCATAGAAAATATTTTGGAACAAAAGTGGTCGCGCAGGGAACTCAGTCACTTAAGTCACTTAAGATAGTAAGAAAACGTTTGCCCTTCCCCAAAAAAAGAGGGATATATGCGTGACAAATACACATTTAAGTTCTCCTGAAGACTGTCATTTCGGAGGAAATGATAAGTTCATTGGTAACAAATTAACAGTTTTCTCAAAACTAAAGATTTCGTGTGCATGGGGTGACTCTGTGCCCCGCGTTATCGCTCCCGGGTTGAAAGTCAAAAATGTTCATTCCTCAGAGGGTTCTACACAAATAGACAAAAATTCTGTTTTTGTTGTTACTTATGCGTGGGCCTTGATCTAATGGACATTAACATCAGATCAAGGCCCCCGAAATTCATCGCGGGTAAGGGCTAGATTTTTTTTAATCAATTAATTTTTATTAATAATAATTAAATTATTGTATTGTCATCCAAAATGATCATGTACATAAAATTTCAGCTCAATGGAGCGCTTTAAAATGTATTTTATTAACGATTGAAAATTCCACCAAGATAAATAAACAAACTAACAAACAAACAAATAAATATATAGAGAGTGTGAGAGTTAATAGTAGGAATTGAAAAAGTGTCCACACGTTTAAAAAAAATGATAGATAAAGGTTCTTATCATTATCGCGACAAAAATTCACCTTTATCAAAATCATTACAACCATCGAACTTCACCCAAGCGGAAAACAGAAGGAAAAAAAAGTCCTTTCAGACACCACAAATTGCTTGACGTAATGGAACATTTATATTAGAATTGCACACCCTTGCGTAAACCCCAACTCGGTTATAAAAACCAATTTGTTTGATGCTTTCCGCCGCGTCTGGTGTGTAAAAACACAGACCCATTTCAAAACACCGATTTTTCGCTCTAAACGACGGCCAACTGCGCCCTATTTCAAAAGTCCAGCCAACCAGTGGATACAGACAATCAATCCAGCCATCTGTTTCAAAAGCACACTACCATACCTGTATTTTTTTTTATTATTATTGTTCTTGATATCAAAAAGAATCTTGCGAAAAAAAAAATGCTGATGTTGCGGAAGACTCATGCTTGTGTAGACCACGCGTTAACCCTAAAAGCGGGAATTAAACGTTCCACCATTTTTTATTTATTATTATTATTGTTGTTGTTATTGTTGTACTTAATATATGGAACAATGGAGTTCCCATTTTCAAGTGATTTTATCAACGATGTCATCTATAGAAGTCAAGGACGTGTTCTTTGAAAATTTCCAGGTAAATAACCGAACGGTTGAGAGAAGAATTCTTTAATTTTTCTTTTTCGTAACAGTACCTGGTATTTTTTGGGTGCGGTTTAGAATTTTTTTTTATTTTTTATTTTTCTAAAGTAAGCGCGGAGTTGTGTTCGTTTGCGTTTTATCGTCACCGGAAATCATTAAGGGACTAAGAATTTCGTCAGTACTCTTTATTTGTCTGGAGTTACGTTCTGGGAAGTTGCGAAGTGTTATTCGCAGGTTTGATATAGTCCCTCCCTCTGTATTCCCCCAAAAAGAATGGCTTACATTACGATAATTACATGTTTTGAACGACCGATTCTACGAGATAAATTTTTTGGCTCTTCAACGAAAGGGACCATGGCCTTGTAATTATTGACTCACAGGTTAGGTCACTCGAGGGAGAAAATAAAAACAATTAATAAATAAGAATTTAATTGGAGTATTTGGTTGCATCGGTTCCAAGAAATCTACAAGACACAGAGTCACATTGAAAATTTTATCAAACACGAGGCAATTTTTTTACAAATTAAAAAAAAAAAAGTGTTTTGACTGCAAATTTAACATTTAAACTTGATAATTCATTTAAAATTTGAAAATTAAAACTGATTTCAAACTTAATAAAAAGCATTTTATTATGAAAGGTAACTTTTGAGAAATGAAGGAATGGTGTTGCTGTAACGTTCGGAGACGAGTGCTTGTTACCTGTACCATTGATATATGTGTGCGTGAGTGAGTAAATATTAACGTCGCGTGGGCTTTTGGCAATGGACCTCGTCATTTTTAGCCATGTTCAAGTGACGAGGAGGACACCTGAGCTGGCACCCGCTTCTCTTAACTTCCACACCACACCCACGGGAGGACGTTTGAGGTTCGACATATTTGACGTGCATCATCCCCATAGACGGCGGGTCTTGGGAGGTACTAGGCTCGAACTCATGACACGTCACCCACGAATCCGTTACCTTGACTACTGGGCTACTGCGGCCACTGATATATGTGTGCAGGGTATTATATATATATTATACATATATATATATATATATATATGTGTGTGTGTGTGTGTGCATAGTGTAATTTTTAACTGTATGCTCTAAATTCCAATTCTTTGTAATGGCGATGTCTGTTGCCAACAGTGAGTCATAAAACAATAGTTTTGAATAGGCGTTACTAATTGGGCACCCGGACTGTAAAACAATCTTCAATTCCATATCTGGAAAACTGCGATGTTGGGCATGGTGAAAGTGGAGTTTTTGCATTCTGCTGAGTGGCATGACGTTGATTGGCCGAGTCGGTGGGATCTGGGAGGCGTGGCTTTGGTTCTTTGTCAGGGCGAAAAAATTGTTGAAATTTGGTTGGGTGAGAGCTTAGAGCCTGCTCTCTGATTGGTTGCTGGTGAAGTGAACAGAGACTCCTATTGGCTGCCCAGGGGGCTGGGATATAGAAAATGGGGAGGCGTTGTCCAGTGGGGTAGAAAGAGTTTAACATTGAAAAAAATTAAGAACAAAAGTGAAATTTTAGCTTTCTATGGTGCAATAAAAAATTTATTGCAGGAGAAAGTAAGAAAGAAAATTAAGCTTAAGAAAATTAAGGAGGATTATAAGAATCACAAGAAGAATTCTTCTTGGCCTTCTAGAATTATCATTAGGAATATAAGGAATTAAATTGAGCATATTTGAATTATTGGTTTCAGGTAGAGCATTGAAAAAGTTGATTGCTATTTTCTGAATTTGAATGTTAAAGCTATTTATTTTTAAGGTATTACGCGTATATCGTCATTGCGCATATATCTTGTGGCTTTGACAATCATACGTATGATAGAATTTTGAAAACAATAGTTTTCCAGTATTTAATAGCACATAAAACGAAATGAAATGGCATCGATCTCAGACAATCGTTAACAGACATATTAGCAGAGTCAATAACAGAAATCAAACCTAAATGGGTTGTTTACAAATGAAAAGGGAAATAATGTCATTGCATCGTCGTCAAAATCTATTTTATAACCGTTTTTTTTCCACGACTTTATATTTATCGTTTAAATAAGAAACAGAAAACGTTATAATTTGTCTCAGATAATTATATATTATTCGTGCTTTATGGAAACAGAACAAAACTCGTACTGTAGATAAATCAAGCTATAAACAATCATTTACTTAGAATATGACGTCAGAACACTAAAAAATCTTTCGGTGAACGTCACAAACTGTTATCTCTAACGCAAAGCTTTCTATTTGGAAGAACTACAAACACGCGAGCACAAACTAAACACTAGAGCAATTAGTATGATTTCTATTAAAGCTCGCAGAAATTCCATCTATGCCGGTCTCTATTATATTTCATGAAAAAGAATATTGACTTAGGCAACGTGAGTTACAAAATGACGATTCAAAAATGACCTCTCTCTCTCTTCTCTGATATTTGATCAGGAAATTAATATATTTACTTAAACTGGCATTTTCTAGGGAGAAAAATTTTATTTCGTTTCAATTGCGTGTGTATACGAAAGATATTTCAGACGTATATGAACCAACAAAAAAAAATTTAAAAATTTCTTAATTTTTTTTTTTTGTTAGAATAATAGATAAATCATTTGTCGTAGGTATTAAACTTAAAAGACATGTAATAAGTTAATAAAATGTCTACACCGTATCCTAGAAGTAATAGAGACAAGAAATATAAAAAAAAAAAATTTAAGTCAATTCCTACTTAGATCAACAAAGAAAAATTTTATTTTGTAGCTACTTTTTATTAAATAGTTACAATTAATATAAATATGTATGTACATAGGACAGAATCACATTATTATATATATATAAGTGGTAATTTATTTTTATTAATTATCATTAAAGTATTGTATTGTCATCCAGAACAATCGCGTATAAAAATTTTTAGTTCAGCTGAATGCTTTAAAACGTGAGAAAAAAAACCTTTTCGAGTTTTGACACAAGTCGCCAAAAGGGTCGCTAAGTCGCCAAAAATGATGATCAACGTGGCTGTATTTGTAATTCTTTAAATAACTAGTTTTAATCAATTAATTTTTATTAATTATAGTTAAATTTTTGTATTGTCATCCAAAATAATCATGTATATAAAATTTCAGCTCAATTGAGCGCTTTAAAATGTATTTTATGAACGATTGAAAATTCCACCAAGATAAATAAATAAATATATAGAGAGTGTGAGTTAATAGTATGAATTGAATAACCCACAATAATATAAAATTGAAATTTAATAAAATTCTAGTGCGAATATTCTAAATACATGGAAAGTATGAAAATTTCGAATGACTTAATTCAAAAATGATATAAATTCTTACGAAACGAATTCTACGTGGGTTAAATTCATGTGGCGTTACAGTCACATGATAAATGCGGACATGTGTTTTTAACCAATTAGTTCATTCGCTTCGCTGTTGCCAACTTTTGCTTTTTGCAGAAATTTACTTCCTAAAAGTGCATATTTGTCAATAACAATAACTCACATAAGTAAACGAAATGTACTTGATTTAAAAGCACATGTATAATATTAGAATGTTTTTTTTAATTTTGAAAATCTTTTGGAACAATTTTAACATTGAAGCATCTTTACCCAATTATCAAAATTGAAATTTTATCCAAATTTTACAAGTAGAACAAGAGTAAATGTCAATTTTGAATTCAGTGGGGAACACGTGATTATTTTCTTCATGTAACTGTTATGAATTTAGTCCACTGCGCTTAAGTTCGTCAGATGAGTCATTCTATTAAAAAATGAAGTAGTGTTGCCATTCTGCGTGATTACATTTAAGCCGAAAATTATCACCTGCTAATCATCCAGGAAAGTTTTTCTTGACACAAAAACATCATTACGCTAATTATGTTTCTGATACGATGAATTCGAAATACTTTTCTAGAAATAAATGCATATGACTGTTGATTAGAATTTTATTTTTGTGTAGGCAATCATCACATTATTCTCAGAATGTATTAAAAACAGACGTTTGAGAAATTCAGACAGGATTTACATTTCAGTCAGCTCAAAATTTGTTTAATACATAATTGCGAGTTCGTTGTGAGAAAAAAATTATTTGATTTAATCATTAATTACGATTATTGATTTATATTTTAGATAGGTCGCCATAAAAATGACTTGCCGCTCGTCACGTGACATTCGATTTTTCTCTGTGACATTTTCGGAAAACATGGAATAATGCTTTAGTTAAATTTAGTTGCCACATAAAAATATCGAGTCAATTTTCCTTTTTTTACATATAGAAATACTATCTGTCAATCTTCTCAATATATTTTCAGGGGGAAAAAAAGGGAAAAATGTAATTCGAAATGCCAGGAATTCAAATTCAGCTGTTGGCAGAAAAATGTTCTCCGCTTCTCCCTATGATGCAAATGAACTCGTTCATCGAAGAAGCTGAGCTTAAGTTCCTCTCGTTGTAGCATATCTCATTTATGTATTCATTCATTTACGCAAAATGTCACCATTTTTAACTTACATGAAATTTTCATTCAATTTTTCTTCCTAAATGTTTTAAGTGTTATTACTGTGAAATGATTGGTAGAAGGAAGTAAATTGAATACATCTTAAAGCCAAATGGATTTGATTTTAACGGATTACCCGCCTTTTTTAAGAAAACTGCAGAGAATTTGTTTGATAAATTTTATTTTTGTATTTCCTTAAGGAGTTTTAAAGTGATGGAATTTTTTTTTCTGGACCTAAAAATTCTCACAAAAATATTTTCATTATTTGTAATCTCCATTCTTGTTTCCGGATATATTACTGATATATACGTATAATATTTCTCCTCCATTATGCTGCATAAAGTATAATATTCTTTAAAAAATAAATATTTGTTGGTTTATAATACTTGCTTACCATAACTTTATAATGAAAGAAAATGATATCTTTTGCCGCTATTTTTAATTGATTTCTGCGATTCTATTTTTCATCTGATTTCAAGCGTTTCTTTTTAAAAACAATTCATTTCTTATAATCTAGCATTCAATGATAAATTTTGAAAAATTTCCTTCGACTTGCTAAATGTAATGTACAACCAATGGATTATGGATTCTAAAAAAGAAATATCACAGCAATATAAAGCTAATATAAGGCTTTACGCAGTTCTTTTTTTAAAAAAAGTTCTCTTTTTCAATTACTCTATCACAGTTTTTAGAAATAAAACAACAAGAAAAATGTATTAACCGAAGAAACATTCCAAAGAACAATTTCTTCTAATCAAATATCACGTGAAAATATCAATAAAGGTTTCATCAATTTTCTACAAAATCCCAATCAACATGACATATTTATAACCTTGTGAAATGACTCATCGATGACAAAAATTAGTTAATTCCTCGGTCAATACGTAACCAAAAAATTGTATTTTCAAAGCAAATTTGCTATAAATGTACCATTAAAATAATTGGGAATAATACTATTGTTATGAGATTTCCTATTGTTCTTGGTGTTGTTTGCGAACACATTTTTAATGTCATGTGTTTTTATTTTTGCTTATTATTTTATTTTACTTTGCCCAGTTCTAGTTATATAATTCTTCGCAAGCTGGTGATCATACTCGTTTAACAAGTGCAACCAAGGTTAATGAAATTGATTTAACTTTTCCTCTTATTGAAACAAAACAAAACAAAAAAGAAGGATTTTAACTAGAAAAATACGGGATTTTATTATAAATATTTTAAAATACCTATTCCACATTGCAGCATTATTCAATTCCCACTATTAGCTCACACTCTCTATATATTTATTTATTTATTTATCGTGGTGGAATTTTTAATCGTTAATAAAATACATTTTAAAGCGCTCCATTGAGCTGAAATTTTATGTAAACGATTATTTTGGATGACAATACAATAATTAAATTATTTTTAATAAAAATTAATGGATTAAAACTAATTATTCAAAGAATTACAAATACAGTCACGTCGGCGTCATTTTTGGCGATTTAGAGACCCTTTTGGCGACTTGTGTCGAAACTTAAAAAGGTTTTTTCTCACATTTGAGCTGAAATTTTCTATACACTATTGTTTTGGGTAAAAATATGATAATTTAAGAATCAATTAAAATTTATTGACCGAAACTAATTATTTAAAGAATTACAGATACAGCCACGTTGATTTCATTTTTAGCGACTTGAGATTTTTTAACTCTAATTATAACTCGACTTTTAAAACTTTAAAAGATTTTTTTTCTTACGTTTTAATCCATGCAGTTGAACTGAAATTTTATAGACACGACTGTTTTGGATGACAATACGATACTTTAATGATGATGAATAAAAATGAATTACCACTTAATGTTGTGATTCTGTCCTATGTATATACATATTTATATCAATTGTAACTATTAAATAAAACGTAGCTAAAATAAAAATTTTCTTTGTTGATCTAAGTAGGAATTGACTTAAAATTTTTTTTTTATATTATTTGTATTTTTTTGTAATTTTAAAAAGTGTTACTAAAGCAGCATGAGAAAAAACAGTTTGTGTTTTTACCAGACATTTGTTATTGATTAAAGTCAAATACATACACAAAAATCACTTGTTCTGCAAGTGTTCTTTTGAAAAAGAATTTTTGCAGAACAAGCAAAAAAAATTTTTTTTTAAAAAAATTTTCAGGATTTCAAATTGATTTCTGTTATTTATCGTTTCTATAATTGTTAATGCGGATTTTTAGAATTTTTTTTAGAAATATTTAATTAAGGCGATTTAAAATTCGAAATTTTTTGATGCATACTTATTCGTAATTCGAATTTTAAGAATTACATAAGGAATACTTAATTTTTTTTATGTACACTTCAATTTCTAAAAAAATGTTAATTTTTTTTAATGCGAAAAACTTTTTTTAAAATTCAAGGAGCAATTTTTTTGAGGAATCAGATTTAATATGATTGTGTTTAAAAAATTTATTTTATTTATATACTTATAGGAGAAAAACAACTCACTTATTTTGTATTTACAAGATGTCCCGAGCTATTGGACTTGGTAATGAGGCACAGGAATGTAAAATATGATCTATCTATATTTTTACAGGAGAAAAGCAACTCACTCACTTATAATGAGATATGTGGAACTGTTACTCCTACAAACATGAAATCTCGCAGGTATGTTTCTTTTGTTCAGTAGGGATCTGATAAGAAAGAGTTTTGTGAAAATCGACTCTCGCAACGGCATAAAATATAATATTCATAGTGTTACGAATTTTGTGTAAATAGTGTAAATAAATTGTATTTGAGTGTTTAATGCATTTATATTACTCTATGTTATGTTTATTTCATGTTAAAATTGTACCATTCACAAGCAATGCCGCCCCTTACGTTATAATGGCTATTCAATGAGAACTTGGCGAAATCTTGGCGCTAGAGCCAAGTTGGCATCATTTTTGGCGACCAAGTTGGTGACCATTTTGGCGACCATTTTTGGCGTCATTGGCGACCCTTTTGGCGAGTTCGGAACCCTCTGGAATCTTCTAGAAAGCAGTGGATCTCTCCACTAATGTCACGAGCGACTACATTTCTGGAAGTTTCTGTCGCGCCTATAAATAAGATGCTCGCCAGAACGGCGAGGAGTCTGGATTAAACCAGAGAGTAGTGAGGATTGTTTTGACTAGCGATTAGCTCGGCTGTGCTTGTGAATAATCTTTACTTGCGTGTATTTTTAAACACTGGTGATTGTGTTTGATTGCTGTTGAAGGTGTGAAGACCTTCGGATATTTACCCTGTGAATATTGCCGCTGAATCCTATATTTAAAGGATTGGATTTTTGATAATAAATTCGCATCGCTCTTAAAGAACTGTTTATTTTCTTTGTGATTGTTCTGCATAAAATCCACGAACCCTCGGGACTACGTAACAATATTATTTCACTTACATAATATTAATATACGGACTGACAGGTATACATATATAAATCAGGAAAATACCATGTAATTCAACCATAATTATTTCATTGACTTCATTATTTGCTAAATCATTCTTTTCAATAAGTCTAATTAGCATCTAATTACACTTACTACACACATTCACTTATTAGACTCATTCACTTACATTGTGACGTCTCTCGCGTTCTTCTTCTAACATAACTCCTAAGTTCTTTGACGGCCACGATTAATGGCAAAACTTTTCCAACCCAATACCAAGAAGAGAAACAGGGAGAAAATGGAAATAAGATATACTTTAAAAGGATAGAGGGTTTAGTGAGATAGGATGGCAAGCCTAGAGATAACTTAGTGCAGAATTGTTCGGAACAAGCGTTAGACGACCTACAACCAAGGAAGAAGGATACGCTCATCGTCATTAATAATATTAAATATAAGAAAGATTAATAAGACCTGAGTATTCTTATCTACAAATAGCCGAATAGGAGAGTCTTCAACCAAGGTAGGAGGATTACTCAATAAAAGGTAATATTTTGTATAGGAAGTTAGATTAGGCAGATAATTAAATATAATTAAGATAAGTGATCTAGTTGTGCGATCTGACTTGAATATTCAGTTTAATTTGTGGCTTATTCTCACTTAAAGAAAGTTGTAATTTAGAATTAAGTAATTTAAGTTATTCTTAATAAAAGTTGTGTTAAGAATCACAAAATGTCTCATCTTTTAGATAATCCCACACCTCTTGCTTACGCGGATCCCACTAGACATAGTTATCGCAGGATGGCTATGTCTCAACATCTATTAATAAATTTTTGACCTAATTAGATTTTTTTATCTTTTTATATAGATTGTTGTATCTTTAATTCATCCATGTGATGAGTGGGTATACCTACCAGTTAATGCCTATTCAACGAATTTTAAAAAATTAAAAGGATGTTTTCATTAAACTTATTAAATTTTTATAAATTGGATATTTTT
>BMAV01007336.1:744146-755122 GCA_019973955.1 Trichonephila inaurata madagascariensis
GCGGAAAATTAAAATTTAATTGTATAAAAACTAAGCATGAATTTCGAAGGCTGATTTCTCCGAATTGACTGGCCATTCGACTGAATTACATTGAGGGGTGAACACCCTAAAAGAGTTCTACTATTACACCAAGTCTCGATCCCAAATGAATTTCCTTAGTCGTGCCCTCCCCTTGTTAGATCAAAAACGAAAAATTTTATTTTAGCTACTTTTTATTAAATAGTTACAAAGTCAATTCCTACTTACATTCAATAACGAAAAATTTTATTTTAGCTACTTTTTATTTAATAGTTACAATTAATATAAATATGTATGTACATATGACAGAATCACAACATTAAGTCGTAATTAATTTTTATTAATTTTCATTTAAGTAAAGTATTAATAAGTATTATTAAAGTATTATTAAGTATTTAAAAGTTTTGACCCCCAAGTCGCTAAAAATGAAACCAACAACACAATCTGTATTTCTTTAAATATGTTCAGTCAATTCATTTTAACTAATTATAATTAAATTACCGTATTTTTACCCAAAACAAGAGTGCATAGAATATTTCAGCTCAAATGAGCGCTTTAAAATATGAGAAAAAAAAAGCCTTTTCAAGTTTTGACACAAGTAGCCGAAAGGGTCGCTAAGTCGCCAAAAAGGATGCCAACGTGGCTGTATTTGTAATTCTTTGAATAATTAGTTTTAATCCATTATTTTTTAATTATAATTAAATTATTGTATTGTCATCCAAAATAATCGTGTATATAAAATTTCAGCTCATTGAAGTGCTTTAAAATGCATTTTATTAACGATTGAAATTCCACCAAGATAAATAAATAAATGTATATAGAGATCTAATAGTGGGAATTGAATGAATGCGTGTGTGTGTGTGTCTTATGCCTTCCTAAGCCGTTCATCCGATTGCAATGAAACTTTGTGGAATTGTTGGACGCATGCCCCTGAAGGTTTCTGATTTAGTAAAATTGGCCCATAAGGGGGGTGTTGCGGAGGCGTAAAGATCGTTAGAGATAAATCCCATTGTTGAACTATTAGACCTACAAACTTGAAATTTAGCGGGCATGTTCCTAGCAAAGATTAGAAGTCCGCTGAAAAAGTGGGTTTGGTGAAAAATGAATCCTAAGGGGCGTTACGGGGACTTAAGCTGTGTGTTATAGATAAATATTCCCGTTTTTGAATTATTGGATTTACAAACTTGAAATTTGGTAGGCGTGTTCCATTTATATAAAGTTGAGATTCACTGCACAAGGTATTTTTACAAAAATTGAACCCCAAGGGGTGTCGCGAGGGCTTAAGGGGCATTATATATAATTATTCACGTTTTTGAATTATTAGACGTACATACTAGAAATTTGGTTGGCCCGTGCCTTCATGGAGTAGAGATCCGCTACTAAAAGTGTTTTGAGAATCAACTCGAAAGGTCGTTAAAAATAAATATTACAATTTTAAACTTTTAGATGTACAGACTTGAAATTTTGTTGGATTTTTTTTTAGTTGAATATAGATCCGTTAAGATCAGAATTTTGGAGAAATTGACTTTTATTGGGGGAAGCGTGGGGAGTTTCTGGGCTTGTTTATAAAAAAATGTTCGTTATCGAACTACTACTTAGAGCAATAAAATGTACTATGCATGTTACTTTTGTTAAATAGAAATCGACTCCTATGGGGGGAGAGAAGGAATCTCTTGCGGCGTATTGATGAAAAAAAAAATACCCGTTTTCGAGAACTACTAGATCTACAATAATGAAATTTGGTATGTATGTCTCTGTTGTTGAACTGAACGGATCTTACAGGAATCGACTCTCAAAGGGAGTTACTGGAGCTTATTCATAGAAAAAAATTGCGTCTTTGATCTATTAGATTTAGACTTGAAATTTGGCAAGTATGTTTATTTTATTGAGTAGAGATCCATTAAAAATGGGTTTAGTGGAAATCCACTGGGGAGGGGGTTACGAGAGAGTAAAAGATAATTCTACTTGTTTTAGAAATTATTATTTGAAAGTTCTCTCATTTTAAATCAACAAAATTATAAGAATATTTTACAGTATATACACACAATCCAATTTTTAATACTAAAATACCAATAATTTATAAATATATAATCATATAACATCATGAAATACCCGCTCAAGTGGGCGGGTAACAGCTAGTTATATATGATATATAAGATATATCTTTATCTAACTGCTTAAAGTTATGTGTTTCAAAGATGTGTTAGGCGCTTTTCCAAAATCTCGCTGAAAACGAGCAGTGTACCAATATCAAATTAGTGCCAACTCTAAACTAGATATGTAATTATTTAGTCACATCCATAGAGAATCAGAGACTAGATATGCTTTTGAATCACTTCAAAACATATAAAGTACGAAAGTTTTTGTTAAAAATGTCACGTGGAAAAAATTTATGTGTACGCTGCAAGACAGTAGCTATTGTACATCTCAATTCGACTCTACTAGCTCGAGATTGTAGATTTATCTTTAAAAAAATTAAAAAATTTAATTACCTAACCGATACGTTCTACAGATGTGAGTCAAAAAGTATCCTTACAATAATTTTTTGTTTCCATAAAATCTAGGAAAAAAGGTATTTGACGTACAAATAAGAAGAGCAGTCCAACGCATTCTAATTTGCAGCGATCGCATGACAGTTTCGATGTGCAATCCTCCTAAAAGGCAAGAACCCTTGACAATTTAGTTTTCAGACGTCTGGGTCTTTTACACGAAAGCAGAGAACTCCATTTTATTTTGTAGTTACACATAATGTTACCATCACCTATCATCAAAAATCCTTTCTTGCATTCAAGAGCACACTTTTTCTTCTGGATGTCTACCTGTACAGTTTACGCGGAAATCGATGTCTTTTCTTAAAATCGGCAATGAGCAAGTGCAACGGGCAGAAATCCGTTTCAATCTTTATTTTTCTTGTGCAAATTATGAAATATCCAATCTCTGGTCTGTATCTGCATTGGACATAACATTTTGAGCCAACTTCTTTTCCAGTATAATCTTGGGCAACTTCTAAATGTTTGCGAAATTTAGGAACTTAGCAATATGGCTTGCTGAAATGAATACTGATAACATCCAGTGTGCATTATCTAAGATTGTGATAAACCGGACGGGATGTAATATCAAAAGATCTGTACTTTCAGAAATAAACAGCATCCATGATCTCATAGGGTTTACATGCCAAGCAATGTTACTGCCTACAAGAAACTTGGCGGCGAAAGGTGAATTGGGACGAGCCATTTCCTGAGGATCTAAATGAACAGTTTGTTCAATGGTTAAAAAATATTCACCTTATTTGAGAGCTATTCAATATCACGAAGAATATTCTACGGAGAACTAAAAAATGCTCCTTTGCACATATTTTCTTATGGATCTGAAAAGGCTTATGCTAGTTGTGCTTTCTTGAGGTTAGCAGTAAACTCTGAGATTTCTGTTTATTTCGTTGCTTCAATGGCCAGGGTGCCACCCATGAAAAAGTCGACTATTCCAAGAATGGAATTGTTGGGTGCTACGATAGCTGCAAGATTGCTGAAGCCAGTAGTCGATGCATTGAAGACATCGGTGAAAACATATTTTTGGACAGACTCCATGGTTGTGTTGGGGTGGATTCAGAGAAAGGAACCGATAGAAGATTTTTGTTTGAAATAGAGTGAAAAATAAATTAGAAGACTCTCTGGTGTGAAATATTGGAGCAGAAAGTAGAAAGCATGTTCCTCGCAGTTTGAATCCAGTTAATTTGCCATCTAGAGCTTGGTCAAGGCTAGATTTACATCAGTCCAATTATTATGATGGTCTTCAGTAGCTAACGGAGTAAGAATCCTGATAGTCCAATGTGTGAAACACTAGATGAAGAAGAAAAGAAGGAACCGGTGGTAACCACTAGCAACATCTGTGGTGAAGAACCTTTCAGTGAAAAGTTGCTGTATTTCTCTGATCATACAAAGTTGGTTCATATAGTTACTCTGTCTTGCAGAATACAAATAAATATCTTTCACATGACATGTTTTACAGTTTTGGTTAATAATATTAATAGTTTGGAAACAAAATATTTTTACTAAGCACTAAAACATAAGAGAGAGATTTACTGAAGCGGAAAAATTAAACTTTTAAAATTTTAACTTTATAATTTAAAAGTTAAAAAAAAAATTTTAAAAGTTTAATTTGGCTCAAGTGTAGTATAGGAAGGCCACTTTGGATCTGGGGATTTTTCTTCGGATTTTGCGATTTTTATCTAAATGTCATGGTGTGATAACGAATTAATCTAAAATAAATAATAAATAATTCCGAATAAAGTACCTTGGCGACCGCTTTTATTCGCCAAAAAAAGGACTGCGCCAAGGGGCGGCCCCCCCTGGGCGACACTGTAACAGTTAATTCGGTACGTAATTGTTATCGTAACAATCACCATTGGTGTTGCGCTGGATTGGCAAGCATATCATTTCATATAATGTCGCCAATAGGTTGCGATAATACGTAAGTAACATTAATTCTTTGATATTTATACAGCAGTGGAATTATATATCAAAACATTTGCGAAAAATCGGCTACGGAAGTTTAAAGATAAGCAGCACGATTCTTCTAATATTGTCGATTATTGCAAGAAAATCAAAACTTAGGAACATAATCATGTTGTTGTTGTGTATAACAAAATGCAGAGGCACTTGTCATAAATGAGGTTTGCCAGAGCCCTGAGAGGTTGGACTTCTGCTCATTTTAGTCGCCTTTATGTTGGGACTATTCTATTCCCGTCAGCACACGGAAGACTATAATGATATCTTTTTAATACCTGATACTGATGATGAGTAAATGTTGGCGAGATTGTATTTGGTGTTCTTGGCGAAGATTGCCCGAAGAATCCGTTAGGCTTAACGTATGACTACTCCAATTAGGCTTAATGTAGCTGCATTCAAAGAAAAAATTCTGAAGCTTGAAGTATTTTGCACTTTTTAATTTCTTTTAAAGTCTGTAGCGTAAAATATATGCTAAGAGATGATCACTGGAAGGATGATAACTTGATAAACAAACATATAACATTTTATAATAGCTCATTACAATTTTACGATACAGTGCGATTACTTCGGCTTAACGTTTCGCCATTATAGAAAACAACTATAATTTTAAAATTCAAATACATGCTTATTCCAAATTAGTCATCATTTGAAATTTAAAGCCTGTTCTGTTGAAATACATAATCATGTATATTTATTAATTTGTTAACAAATTTATATTTAATTTTCTTGCGCTAATTAGACACAAAATATTACGGTGTTGAAGAATATCGCCAAATTTGGAGATTTTTTTTTTTAAATGAAACGTTTTTAGGTGAAACGATGTGAAACACTTTATTAAAATATTGCAGTCCTAGTTAAACCACTTAATTTTTTCAGTGCCTACAATTTTCGCCAAATGGCGTCAAAGAACAAACCGCGTTTTTCAAAATGGCTAACTTGTTTTAAATCCTAAGCATACAGTTTGCGTGCAAGGATTGCTACTTTAGCGCTAAAATCCTAAGAAACCTGGCGCCAAATCTCCAATTGGTGTTCAACTAGGATTCAAACAAAATATTTACTACTATATATATAATAGCGGTCCCGACACAGACGTTGTCCTGTACACACGTCTTAAATCCGAAAATTGAAAACTTTTTTGAATAAGTTGTAACAATCTGGACCGTTTGGATGAAATTTTTTATAAAGAAAGTTATTACTATACCTGACATCATCACATGTACAGTTACCTCAATTCGATCTATCGATTGCGTGTGAATATGTATTTACTATGAACTAAGATGAATATAGAAGCTATTCTAAAAAGAAAATTAAACTTGTTTTGATTAAAGGGTAAAAATGATAAAACTCGAGCTCTATTTTCATAACAGGTATATTTTTTAATGCACAAACAATCAATTTATCGTAATACCATTGAATGTACAATGTTTTTGGTTAATCCTTGAGAGGTATAAACAAACAAATGCGATGGTTTGCCAAACCTCGGACATGTAACATATAATTGGCCGTGCGAAAAGCAAGGGTTTTCTAAATATAAGCCAAAAATTCTCCTTGTTTGACCTTGTGACTTATTAATGGTCACAGTAAATGCCAAGCGAATTGGAAATTGCAAACATTTAAATGGGTAGGTGAGTCTGAAAAGAATCATTGGGATCTGTGGTAGAAGTACAACTTCACCTTGGAAGTTTGCCGCTCAAAATAGTGACCTCAAGATTTTTTTTATGAACAATCGCACGCCCTTACATAATTTTGGCGCATTTTTAACTAATTGCGATATTGGACCGAATTGTGAACCTAAATCATTCTCGAATCCACTTGAAACCACACAAAAAATATCATCCAAATCGGTCCAGCAGTTTAGGAGGAGTTCAGTCACACACACACACACACATACACACGCACAGAATTATATATTATATAAAGAATTTTTGAAAAGATAATTAAAAACACTAAAAAAAGCATAATACGTCTGCATTTTTGTAACAATGAAGACCTGGTTTGGCTGAAAATCGATTTTCGACGTCAACTTACGTCATTTTTATAACAATAACGCTGTTAGAACAATGCAGGTGAATATTGAGTTGAATGTTTTTAATGTTTTTAATTAATATCTTTTTAACTAATTGCAATATCGGGCCGAATTGTGAATATAAACCATTCTTGAATCCACTTGAACCCACATAAAAAATTTCATCAAAATCGGTCCAGCCGTTTAGGAGGAGTTTAGTCACATACACACGCACAGAAGATTTTTATATATAAAGATATTGTACTAGAAAATTCTCCAGATTACTTTCCCCTTGTTATAGAGGTAGTTGATTGGAAGTGATCCTTGCAACACAACAGTAGAATCAATTAAAGATAACAATGTTGCTTTTTTGACGAAAACATTGCTATTATATTAGGGTTATTAGAAAGTAAGATTCCCCCCTCCCTTTTTTTTTCCTTTTCTTAAGAATTTTGAACGTACAATGAAAAAAAGTCCGATATAGATGAAGGGTCATATTTGCTTTATTTTTTCAACGTAACTACCTCAATTGCTGAGCCATAGATCACATAAAGAAATCGAAGAATGAAAATTTTAGTAAAAAAATATTTTTTGATGACGAAGGTAATTTTTGTAGGTCTCGTTTGTCGTTACCATTCGAGGGAGAAAATGTTATCCTCATAAGTGGGGAATAAAGGACAATCATATAGGAATGAAACATAACTGTAGAGAGGATGTGGTAGAATTTCCCACTGCTAGGAATTCAAGAGGTTCTATATACAGTCGTACCTCTATAAAGCGAACCTCTATATTGCGAATTTTTCTGTACAGCGAACTTTTTCCTGGAACCTTGAACATTTCACTAGTTTTCTTCGTAAAATAACCTCTCTATAGCGAAGTGCATTTTCTATAGAACGAACTTTTTCTTTTGTGATTCAATTTTTTTTTTTTTTTTTTTTTTTTGTTCTCCCTATTTTTAAAGTATATAACATTTCAAGTTATTCTCTCTTTAACACATTTTATAGGGTAGTCATAAATCTTGAACTAATTTTATTACATCCTAACTCGCCTAGAGCAATGGATTAAATTCATGTGACGTCATTAGTCGCATGATAACTGAGTCACGTGTTTTCGGCCAATCAGTTCATAAATTAATGCGACGTCATAATTATATCATAACTATAATAACGCGTTTCCAGCCAATTAGTTCAAGTGCTTCACTGTTGTCAACTTGTGCTTTTTGCAGAAATTATCTCTTAGAAAGTACATATTTGTCAACAATATAGTAACGCACATAGTTAAACAAAATGCATTTAATTTAAAATTCGTATATATAATGTAAGTATTTTTTTTAAATTTTGAAAACTGTTTGAAGAATTTTAACACGTGATCTCTTTACCATATCATCAAATTTTAAATGTTATCTAAACTTTGAAAATTGAACAACTAGTATGTCAATTTTTAATCAATAGAAAACACGTGATTGCCGTTATCATGTGACCATCATGAATTTAGTCCATTGAGTTCTGAACGTTTCATCCAAGAGCAATTTTTAACCCCCATTGTCTAGTTCACTAGAAAAATCTTCGATGTCGTCTTTCACCCTCAATCCTGTCTCGTGTCCTAGTTATAAAATAATGTATGTTTAATATTATACTTGGATGCTTTAAATTATATAAAATGTCCTTAAAATTCATTAATTTTAATATAAAATTACTTTCTTAACATTGAAAATGCAGTGAATTCTTTGACATTCTTTTTTCTTGGTTTCCTTGCAGTTCTTCTATCTTTCTTTCTTTTTTCTTTTTTGATGGGTAAGATGTATAAAATAAATAGATATTAATTTACAAAAAGATGTGAATAATTACTTTATATATTAATATGTAGTGTTTATGAATTTAAAATTTGTTTTATGTGATTTATAATTTATATTGAAACTCTATAGAACGAATTTTCCATATAACGAATTTTTTTTCGGGATTTAGGGACTTCGTTATATAGAGGTCCGATTGTATATATTGTTACGTAGATCCGGATTCGCGGATTTTGTGCAAAACAATCACAAAGAAAATAAACAGTTCTTCAAGAGCGATGCGAATTTATTAACAAAAATCCAACCCTTTCAATACAGGATTCAGCAGCAATATTCACAGAATAAATCTCCGAAGGTCTTCACACCTTCAACAGCAATCAAACACAATAACCAGTGTTTAAAAATACACTTATGTAAAAGATTATTCACAAGCACAGCCGAGCTAATCGCTAGTCAAAACAATTCTCACTACTCGCTGGTTTAATCCAGACTCCTCGCCTTACCTGCGAGCATCTTTTTATAGGCGCGACAGAAACTTCCAGAAATATAACAGCTCGTGTCATTGAACGTGACACTAGTGGAGAGATCCACTACTTTCTAGAAGATTCCAGAGGGTTCCGAACTCGCCAACAGGGTCGACAATAACGCCAAAATGGTCGCCAAAAATGATGCCAACTTGGCTCTACCGCCAAGATTTCGCCAAGTTCTCATTGAATCGCCATTATAACGTAAGGGGCGGCATTGCTTGTGAATGGTACAATTTTAACATGAAATAAACATAACACACATAGAGTAATATAAATGCATTAAACACTCAAATACAAATTATTTACACAAAATTCGTAACAATATATACGTATCTGATATGAACCTAAATAATTACAAATACTATTCCATACCGTACCAAATGAAAGATCCATTTTTTCCCCCTCGATAACTGCGGAAGAATCAATCACCCCTGTTTTGCTTTATCACTGAAACAAGGTCACTATTACGACTCATCAAAATTGAAGGCCATCTCGTTCTTTTTTTTTTTTATCCGGGACGCGAATCCTTCCAATTTTGAAATTCATGATACCATTTTACATGCTGAAGATTTTGTGAAGATGCAACAGATTTCTGGCTACGGTAGCCTAGTGGTCAAGGTAACGGATAGATGGCCGGCGTGTCATGAATTCGAGGCTATTACCGCTGAAGGCCCGCCGTGCAGAGCGGGTGATGCACGTTAAATATGTCGAGGCTCAAACGTCCTCCCATTGGTGTGGAAGTTAGGAGAGGGAAGTGCAAGCTCAAGTGTCGTCCTCGTCACTTGAAATGGCTCAAAATTCTGAGGTCCTTTACCAAAAGCCCTCGAGAAAGTGGCCAATATTTTGGTTTATATTAGTGATGAAAACTAAGATTACGAGAAAAATAGAAGCGTTAGTTGTGAAAAAGTACGAACCCTCTCTTTTTGTTTGCTTTGAGGATTTTAAGAAAAGTAAATGGCTCTGAGTTTTCCTAGCCTCACGTAGAATAAGGCGTTGTATAAGTTATGCAACGATATTGGCGACATTATATTAACGGAAGCACATGGTTTCCAATTCAGCGCATGGAAATCAGCGTTGTCAACTTGGCGAGTTATCTTGAATGTTGGCATTCTCACGAGAGTACGTAAGTACTATATAAATATATCTATATAAATAAATGTGTGTGTGTCTGTCTGTATGTCTCTTATTCCTTCCTAAGCCATTCATCTAATTGCGATGAAATTTTAGAGAATGGTTGGATACAAACCCGCGAAGGTTTCCGAGTTAGTAAACTTGACTCCTAAGGAGTGTTGCGGAGGCTTAAGGGGCGTTATATATATACATTCCCGTTTTTGAACCATTAGACCTACAAACTTGAAATTTGGTGGGCATGTTCTTTTCAAAGATTAGAGTTCCACTACAAAAGGGGGTCTAGCGAAAAATGAATCCTAAGGAGCATTGCGGGGGCTTAAGTGGTATTGTAGATAAATATTCCCATTTTTCAACTATTGGACCTAGAAATTTGAAAGGCCTGCTCCGTTTATATAGAATTGAGATTCGCTACACAAGGGGTTTTACAAAAATTTAACCCCAAGGGGTATCGCGAGGGGCGTTATATATAAATTTTCCCGATTTTGAACTATTAGACCTACGTGCTAGAAATTTGGTAGGGCCGCTATTTCATGGAGTAGAGTTCGGCTACAAAAAGTGTTTTGATAATCGACCCAAAAGGTCGTTGCGAAGGCTTAAGGAGCGCTACAGATAAATGTTAAATATTACTGGGTTTTTTTTTAACTTTTATACTTACAGACTTGAAATTTTGTTACCATGTTTTTTTGTTGTTGTTGAATATAGATGCGGTATCTTTTCCGGTGTTTTGATGAAAAAATAGCCGTTTTCGAACAACTAGACCTACAGTAATGAAATTTGGTATGCATGTCACTGTTGTTAAATTGAACAGCTTTGTTGAATTGGCCTTACAGAAATCGACTCAAAGGTGGTTACTGGAGCTAATTGATAAAAAAATTTCCATTTTTGATTTATTAGATTTTAGACTTGAAATTTGTGTGACAGGCATATTTATTTTATCGAGTAGAGCTCCACTAAAAATGGGTTTTGAAGAAATCCACTTGAAAAGGAGGGGGGGGGGG
>BMAV01007336.1:755222-815942 GCA_019973955.1 Trichonephila inaurata madagascariensis
CCCCCCCCCCCCCCCCCCCCCCCCCCCCCCCCCCCCCCCCACATGAGAATAAAGAATAATTCTACTTCAATTTTAGATCTTATTATTTGAAAGTTTTGTCCGTTTTAAATCAAGAGTCATAAGAATATTTTTAAATATAATCGAATTCTTAATACTAAGATATCAATAATATATTTATAATAAGCAGTATATATTCATTTAACATCATGAAATACTCAGTGAAGTGGGTGGGTAACGTTTAGTATTATATAAACATAATCTACATAAGTGATTTACATATAAATATTTTTAATTAGACTAATTGACATTTAAATCGTGTATATTCAAGTATAAATGTATAAGAATGCATAATTACTTAAACATTTCCTTTTATATAAAATGAATGAAATAAACAAATTTACGGATAAATAGGCGCCAAAAAGAGAACTACTTAACGCCCGTATGCGAAGATGTAAAAGAAAACGTAGCACATTCACACAATTGAATTATCTTGCCCAGAATAAAATAGAAGTTTTCACTTCTATCGTGTGGTCATAAGCACACACACAACTTTTTTCATGTTTTTATAATTAACTGCATATGTTGCATATTAGCATATTGTTACGTAGATCCGGGTTCTAGGATTTTATGCAAAACAATCACAAAGAAAATAAACAGTTCTTCAAGACCGATGCGAATTTATTATCAAAAATCCAATCCTTTAAATACAGGATTCAGCGGCGATATTCACAGGGTAAATCTCCGAAGGTTTTCACACTTTCAACAGCAATCAAACACAATAATCAGTGTTTTAAAATACACGTAAGTAAAGATTATTCACAAGCACAGCCGAGCTAATCGCTAGTCTAAACAATCCTCACTAATCGCAGGTTTAATCAAGACTCACCGCCATTCCGGCGAGCATTTCTATTTTATAGGCGCGACAGAAACTTCCAGAAATATAACCGCTCGTGTCATTGAGCGTGACATTAGTGGAAAGATCCACTACTTTCTAGAATATTCCAGAGGGTTCCTAACTCGCCAACATGGTCGCCAATGACGCCAAAATGTTCGCCAAAAATGATGCCAACTTGGCTCTATCTCCAAGATTTCGCCAAGTTCTCATTGAATCACCACTATAGCGTAAGGGACGGCGTTTGCTTGTGAATGTTACAATTTTAACATGAAATAAAAATAACAGAGTAATATAAATGCATTAAACACCCAAATACAAGTTATTTACACTATTTACACAAAATTCGTAACAATATATATTAAAACCTTGTTTTTAATTTATTTCCATGTAAAGATTATAGTGAATAATCCTATAACCTTGAACTGAAACTGTTATTCAAAATATCATTTATTTATTTAATCTACTTTCTAATCTAGAATGGAACATATCTTCTAAATTGGCATTAAATTCAACCTATTTAATAGTTACCATTCTAAATTAATTCTATTTTTATTTATTTATTAAAGTCAACTACAATAAAATCATAGCAAAATAACATCTAGAAAAACCAAGTTTAAAAAGCCTTTTAATAAATTATCATTTAAATTTACCTGTTATATACAGAGGGCCACAAAAGTGTTCGTACACTTGCAATCTCCAATAAAATTTAATGTTTTCGACTAATAAAAATTAATATATTGTAATTGTAATTTTTTATGATATCTGCAACTTATTCTTAATGGAATGACATAATTAATTTTTTAAAAATAGTATAACTATTTTTTTAAAAAAATTAATAATCAAAAAGCTACTAAAAAATTACGCCACAAAAGTCTTCGTACACTTAACAAAAATCTCAATTTAACTTTAAATATTGTATTTCTTTCTTAATTTAGTACTTAGTAGGATATCTTTTACTGTCCACAACAACTTTTAAGGGTCTTGGTATAGATTTAATCAGTTTTTTGTAATTTCTGCATCGATTTTCCACCATTCTTCTGTGGTTATTGTTTTTGCTTCACATTTTGTGTTTATTTGTCATGTTTTCTTTTTTTTTTACTTCAAAATCTCACCAAATATGTCCTACTCGGCTAAATAAAGTGATTGAGGAGATGTTTTCAAAATTTGGGGACAGCTGTAGAGATACCAGTGGCGTACATTAAGAGCAATGCACTTAGCGTCATTATCCTCTAAAAAAATGAAGTCGTCTCCAATTTCGAAATTTCGGGCGGATAATTTAAAATTTCTCTTTAAAATATTTAAATAGAACTCATCATTCACAATACCATAAAAAAATACTAAATTACCTAATTCTGAGGCCAATTTACATCCCACGCCAGAACACCTTCACTTCCATGCTGAAGCATGGAGGTGGAGGAACTCTTGTTCCACATAAATTCATGGGATTAAACTCCTTATTTTTTCATTTACAAGAGCTATTATAGGCCCATCGGAACCAAAAATGTTGAATTATCTACCATTTCAATCAATTTGCTGTCAATTTTGAATTTTCTGAAGCTTAGTCCCAAGAATCTAGTTGGATCAATAAAACATGGAGGTGGAAGTGCTCTTGCGTGGAGGTGTAAATCGGCCACATAATTAGGTAATTTGGTATTTTTTGTTAATATTGTAAATCATGAGCTCTATTTAAATATTTTAAAAAGAAATTTTAAATTATTCGCCCAAAATTTGCATATTGGAAACGACTTCATTTTTTAACAGGATAATGACGCCAAGCACACTGCTCTCAATGTACGACACTGGTGTATTTATAACTGTCCTCAAATTATGGAAACACCTTCTCAATCACTTTATTTAGCCCAGTAGAACATATCTGGTGAAATTTTGTTGTAAAAAAAAATGAAAACATGATAAATAAACACAAAATGTGAAGTAAAAACAATAATCTCAGAAGATTGGAGGAAACTCGATGCAGAAATTACAAAAAACTGAATAAATCTATACCAAGATGCTTAAAAGTTGTTGTGGACACTAAAAGATATCCTACTAAATACTAAATTAAGAAAGAAAAACAATATTTAAAGTTAAATTGAGCTTTTTGCTAAGTGTACGAAGACTTTTGTGGCGTAATTTTTTAGTAGCTTTTTGATTAATTTTTTAAAAAAATAATTATACTATTTTTAAAAAATTAATTATGTCATTCTATTAAAAACAAGTTGAATATATCATAAAAAATTACAATTACAATACATTAATTTTTATTAGTCGAAAACATTAAATTTTATTGGAAATTTCAAGTGTACGAACACTTTTGTGTGTGTGGCCCACTGTATATATATAATTAACGTTTTTA
This sequence comes from Trichonephila inaurata madagascariensis, assembly GCA_019973955.1. Taxonomy (NCBI): domain Eukaryota; kingdom Metazoa; phylum Arthropoda; class Arachnida; order Araneae; family Nephilidae; genus Trichonephila; species Trichonephila inaurata. Next base: position 758,471 of record BMAV01007336.1, read on the forward strand.
AATTAACAATTTCGCAACTGATTATAATACTTTGTTGGGATTTTTTAATGTATTTTTTATTCTGTTTGTTATACTTAATGACTAAAAAGAGCAACAAAGAATACTCGTAACTTAACGACAACTTTATCCTGAAATGAACGTATACAAAAGAAAACTCATTTCCCCAATGCCGTCAACAAAACACGAAAAACAATTTCCGACAAAATCCAAACCATCTTCGTGCTTGATGAAATTCGAACATGACAAGTAGTCTAATTAACAGTCTTTTTCATAAAAACCGCCAAAGCTTTGAAAGCTATACTTCAGGAATTAAAAAAAAAAAGGACGTAAAATTGAATTTTACATGCTCTGTTTCTCTCTCATGAATTTAGATAAAAAAGAAGTTCACACGATGCGGAACGGTTACATTACCAAAAACTGTAAGAAGAAAATGGTGGAAAAATCGCAATAAAACCGATATTAAGAAATCTTGTTATAAACTGACCTTTTTGAATCGCTGTCAAAGTCATTACTTGCTTCAAGCGAAACAATGAAACAATAAATGTTTCTTTTTTCTTGCCCTCTTGGAATTCTCTCTCCTTATAAAAATTAAACCTCAATGAGAGATTTAGAATCTGATAATTTGTGTTAGGTAATAAATTCTTGTAAAGCTTAATTCGAAGAATTTTTTTCCTACATTGATTTGTTCTTTTATCAAATCAAACTGGATTAAAGTATTACAAAATATTTTTGATAATATTCGCAGAAACCGGCTACAAAAATTGTTTGAAGTGAAATCCAAAATGTTAAGAGTGTTTATATAAATGAAAGAATTTATTTAATGAAGTATTAAAAAAAAATTTTTTTCAACAAAAAAACCCCAACTTCTGTGAAGTTGGTTTTTCTATTTAATTTTTGGGTAAAATGAAATTAACTGAAAACAATGCAAAATAGTTTTAAACTATTGTAGCAACTGTAATACAAAAGAAATCGTTTGTAAAAAAATAAACGAATTCAAATAGTTCCTACGTCTGCTTTTATCAACAATGAACCACATTTTTTAAAAATATTACTATACCATCAAAAAAATTATTTTCAATGTTTTTTTTTTTGAAATATTATTTTTAATAACATAGACCCTTGGTGGTTAAAACTATAATTTGCAAATCTTTGCTTAGAACAATGAAATATTTTGTAGTTCAAAGTCGCAAAATAGGATACCAGTATATTTGCCGACTTCGTCACCTAATTATGTTGATGCATTTTCAATTGTTTAAAGAATAAAATATTTATGATTTAAAAAAATATCGAATTCAAAAAGTGTCAGTTTTAAAATAATTCGAAATTGATCATGAAAATAATTGATAAAAATAGAAAATGATTTTTCTTAAGTACTTAAAAGATTAAGGTAAAGTAATTTATACGTTTGTCACTTATTTCGGAATTTTCGATACTATTTATGTAGTTAAAAATTCATTGCAAAGCAAAACCTTTAAGCACATTTTATGTTTCTACGCCTTTCGCTATATAATTACTAATAAAATGTTCAATGGGCTGAACTCATGCGATGTCATAGTCACATAATAACTGCAATCATGTGTCTCCACGCAATCAAAATCATGAGCTTCACTATTGCCAACTTTTGTTTTTTACAGAAAGTTTATTTTAAAAAGTACCTATTTGTCAACAATAACGCGCATACGCAAGCAAAATGCACTTGTGTGATTTAAAGAATATGTATAATAATTTATTTTTTTTTAATTTTGAAAAATTTTTTGAATAATCTTAATATATATTTGGACATTTTTACTCAATTACCAAACTTAAAATTTTATCTAAATTTTACAAATGAAACAAATACGTCTAATGTTAGTTTTGAATTCTCGAGGTGGAATTATATAAGCAAATTCCCGTTTTTCAACTATTAGACCGCCAGACTTGAAATTCGGCAAACAAGTACCTTTTGTTGAGTAGACACTCAAGGGGAAAAAGCGTTATTAATTTTTTAAAAAATTTACTTTTTGGAATTAATAGACTTACACTCTTATAAAATTTGGCAGGCATGTTTATTTTGATGAGTAGAGATTTTCTAAGAACGAAGTGTGCGTAAATCGACTATTCGAGCATGGGGAGGGGAGAGGATATGGGGTCGTAAAAAATATACTTCCGGTGTGTTGAAAATTAAGCTATTTCCTTTTAAAATCAAGAGCAGGGGAGTATAACTGTGTTTTTTAATACAATCGGAAGCTTTTTTTTTTAATGCTAGGATTCAGATATCAATGAGCTTGATATCCGACTACGTTCGGAACCGTGATTTTGCAAAAGCGCATAAATGGATAATATTTATGATATTTAGTGTCACTTAGATTAGAATACATGCATAAAATTGTTTCAAGGCCATTATGACAAAAAAAAATTATTTGAATACAATATTTTGGCAAAAAATTAACTTAGAATAACCTTTTTCCAAATGTTCTCCTTTTGTAAAAAATGCTTCTATTGTATTAATATTTTGCCTGTATTCAGCTCAGACCTCTGTACAGAGGCTCAAATAGAATTTTTGAAATGCATAACTCGGAAGTCGATTTATCCATGTTTTACGAAAACAGAAGGGAGAAATTTTAAGAAAATATGCCGATCATTATTTCAAAGGGTTGTAACTCTGAAAACAATGTGAATTTTTCAAAGTCCTAGTTGAGCCTCTGTACAGAGGTCTGAGCTATATATACAGGCAAAATATTAATACAAAAGAAGCATTTTTTACAAAACGAGAACATTTGGAATAAAGGTTATTCTAAGTTAATTTTTTGCCAAAATATTGTATTTAAATTATTTTTTTTTGTCAAAATGTCCTTAAAACAATTTTATACATGTATTCTAATCTAAGTGACACTAAATATCATGAAAATTATACATTTATACATTTTTTTTAAAATCATGGTTCCGAACGTATTCGGATACCTTAACAATATACAGTCATAGAACATCACGAAATACCCAGCGGAACAGGTGAGTATTGGCTAGTTATATATGTTATTTAAAAAAAACAGCATTTTTAATTTCTTACAATATCGTAAAGTGCAAAGCAAAGCTTATGAAGTGAATTAAGAAAATGATCAGTGTAAGATGTTTAGTACATGTCAATATTTGTAAATATTATTGTTTAGTACTCTTCTCTTAAAGATTGACGGATATTACGAAAACAGTCGGTATTTTCTTTCGCAATATTTTTTTTCTTATTTGTTCACATGAGTTACTAACGCATGCAGGATTACACCCAATTCGCATTTCGAAAAACGTAATTGATTTAATGAGAGCTCAAGTTAAGTAGCTCTACAAAAACTCAAAATACATTTAACCTTGACAGTCAGTTTATTTAAAATGAACTGACTGATGTTCTAACCGGACAAAACAAGACAATTATTCGGAAATATTCCATGTTGAATGTGGTTTTAAATTTATTCGAAATCTTTTAAATAAATAACAATGGATTTAAAGTCAATTTAATACATTTAATGATGATTTTAAGTGTGTAGAAAATAAGAAAAAATTAAAAATATATACCCAATTACTATAACGATAAATGTAGATAAAATTGTATAACTTTGGAATACAATAACTTGTTAAAATGGTGTTTTTTTTATCTGAATTACTATAATTTTCTACATTACAAAAAGTAAATAACTACATCGTTATATAATAGTTTTCTAGGAAAAAATGACTATTCATTTCCTTGTTAAAAGGTCTAATCACTTTTGAAATGTTTTTATTTTTAAAAAAAATGAAAAACAAAAAGAGAGAAATAAATAGAAAATCAATTTTTTTGCTTTAAAATATTAACCTTGTAGTAAATATCCTGATATAATAATGATTCGCATTTTATTTCAAAGGGATAGTTTTAAAACACATCACCAAATTACGTTTGTTTATCTATGGGAATTTTCTGCTGCGTTAACCTATTTTGTAATACCCTTTTATAGTGACCGCGGTAGCCGAGTGGTCAAGGAATCGGATCGTGGCTGGCCTTGTCACGAGTTCGAGCCCAGTACCACTAAAGACCCGCCGTGTAGGGCAGCGATGCACTTTAAATCTGTCGAGAGCTGAAACGTCCTCCCGTGGGTGTGGTGTGGTAGTTAAGAGAGGGGGTGCCAACTCAGGTGTCATCCACGTCACTTGACCATGGTTCAAAATTACCTGGTCTGTCGCCCAAGGCCCCCGTGTAGCTGAACAGTGCGACGTTAATATTCACTCACTCAATAACAAAGAACAAACACAGAACTAACAAATTTTTCAAGCAACTTTTATAATACATTTGAAGTGTTATGCTCTGAAATTCACTGATGCAAAAACTAGAAGAAAAAAGATTAAAATGATAAAAAAAATAATCGTATCGTCTACAGATAGGTCTAGAATCTCACCTGCACTAAAACGCATGACGCTTATAAAAAGTTTCTTTATTATCTATCCTATTAGTATTCTATCATCACTTCTATCGTTTGGCTGCAGCTTTTGAGCACCATGTAGGAGACAGACAATGTCACTTCGTTCCACTTCTGTTTTAAGGTAGTCCCCTTTTGCCCAACCACCAACCTCTCGGTAGAACATTGGGCTCGCCCAATATTAAGAGTGCCCCTAGCCGCATATTTACAAACATCCCTGCCTACCCCAGTATTCGAGTCCTGGCCCTTCGCCAACCACTATTTCGTTTGGGTGGCCGAATATACAGTAGAACATCGTTTATCCGAACGTTTATTATCCGGAGCGTCAAATATCCAGAACAGTTTTTTTTTTTTTGTCAACTACATGTACAGTGTATGAATACGTTTTCGAACACTGCAATGCTCAACGGTTGTTTCGCGTGAGGCCAAAAGCGACGGGAAAACCCAAGGTCAGGGATATTTGGGGAATTTCAGTTGTGTGATTTGGTAAACATTTGCACGGAATATTAGGTCTGTTTGTTTCCAAGTGAGGGGGTGTATGTATATGTGCACCTACACATCCCCTCAGCGAAAAAACGAAGGTGTAGAATAGTTTAGCGAAAAATAAGTGATTATTTTCCACAATAAAGATAAAATTGTGACATGTTGCACCTATTTTGCTTTTTCTTCAAGCACGTTTCCCGTATGTGATGATTTTCAATATTCGTATAGTGTCCAGGTTTCATGTACTGCAGGGATCACATTCGGTTTTCGGTTATCCGAACAGAGTCTGGTCCCAATTGATTCGGATAGACGACGTTCTACTGTTTGTATAACACTCATAACGGTGATTCTTGAGGGTACACGAAAGAAATAGGTCTCATGATGAGTGTGATGAGGTGCGAATTATAGTGAAGTGTGTGTATATATACTAGCCGATACCTACCATTTCGTTGGGTATTTCATGATGTTGTATGAAAATATACTGTTTATATATAAATTATTGATATCCAAGTCCTAGCATTAAGCACATTCGATTCTATTGAAAAATATTTCTATAACCCTCATCTTTGGATTCAAAAAGGACAAAACTTGAATTTCTAAAACTGAAATAGATTTATATTTTACGCTCCCATAACCATCTCCCAAAAGCGGATTTCCGCAAAACCCATTTTTAGTGGATTTATACTCATCAACAACAAAAAAAAACATGTTTGACAAATTGTAAGTCTAAAACTATTAGATCAAAAGTAAAATTTTTTATCAGAGTATTTCATTTTCCGTAACTCTCCTTGGAAGTCGATTTCCGTAAGATCAATTCTTAATGCATTTCAATTCAACAAAAGAAACTTTCATACCAAATTTCATTGGCGTTGGTCAAGTGGTTTGAAAACAGAATTATTTTTTTAAACTGTATGCCCCAGTAAACTTTCATAGGAGTTGGTTCCAATTAAATCCGTTTTCAGCGGCTCTCTATTCAATAAAAAAGTAACATGCATACCAAATTTCAAGTATGAGGGTCTAACAGCTCAAAAACAGGAATTTTTATCTATAATGCCCCTTAACCCCTCGCAACTCCTCTTAGCGTTAGATTTTTGATAAACTCTTACTGGATCTCTACTCAATTAAAGGAACATGCCTGTTAATTTTCAAGATTGTAGGTCTAATAGTTCTGTAGATATTGTAATGAGTGGGGTACTTTTCTTATAATTATTTTCATTTTAGGGGTACGCGATCAAAAAAGTTTGGGAATCACTGCCCGCAGCCATAAAATTAATAAAATTGATAAATTCAGTAAAGTCTTAAATACTTTAATATAAAAAAAAACCAATAAAAAGTCTAATTTCAATTCCTACTATTAGCTCACACTCTGTATGTTTATCTTGGTGGAATTTTCAATCTTTCATAAAATACATTTTAAAGCGCTCAATTCAGCTGAAATTTTACATACACGATTATTTTGGATGACAATACAGTAACTTAATTATAATTAATAAAAATTAATTGATTTAAACTAATTATCAAAAGAACTTCACAAATACAGCCACGTTAGCATCCTTTTTGGCGATTTAGCGACCCATTCGGCGACTTGTGTCAAAGCTTGAAAAGGTTTTTTTCTCACATTTTAAAGCGCTCATTTGAGCTGAAATTTTCTATACACTATTGTTTTGGGTAAAAATACGATATAATTTAATTACAATTAATTAAAATGAATTGACTGAAACTAATTATTTAAAGAATTACAGATACAGCCACGTTGGTTTCATTTTTAGCGACTTGGGTCAAAATTTTAAAAGATTTTTTTTTTCTCACGTTTTAAATTTGAACTGAAATTTTATATACAGGGGGGGATTGTTTTGGATGATAATACGATGCTTTAATGATAATTAATAAAAATTAATTACCACTTAATGTTGTGATTCTGTCCTATGTATACACATATTTATATTAATTGTAACTATTTAATAAAAAGTAGCTAAAATAAGAAATTTCTTTGTTGATCTAAGTAGGAACCAATTTAATTATTTTTTTTTTTTTACATCTCTTGTTTTTCTGATATATGCGAGCATTATAACTGGAACAGGAACTAAGTATAGCTACGATTTTTAAGCATATTTTTGCATTACCAAAACGCAGAAGGAACTGAACCGAATTTTATCACCCTGTAAACTAATATATTGGGAAATATAGCCCCATTAAACGTGAATTAAGGCAAAGTTGCGCAAGCCAAGCGATCTATACCCAATTATTTATCTCTTATATTTTACATTTCCACGCAAATGACAAGGAAATGTCTTTCAATTACAAAAAAAGGGAAAGGAATAGATTTACGAAGATAATTCTAATTCTCATAAAAAAATGATAAGACAACAGAAGAAAAAAAAAGAGGAAATACCTAGTTAAGAACAACGAAATAATGCACCACATATCGGAGATAATATTTACAAATCACGCACTGTACCCAATGCATCTTTTTAAGAGGTGCCATTTGTAAAGAAATTCTTCCCGGAAAGGAAAAGGTTGTGTATTAAATGTCACGAAATTTCGAAAGAAGTCTCACAAACGGAGTTCGAATTTCCTTTCGCTTTCGTCGATCCACTCGAAGCACAATTTAGAAAGGGAACGTGTGTGACCCCATTATACTTAATAGGGAGGAATCTTCGGCGTTATTTTGAGCCGCGGAGTGATTTAAAAATCCCTCGTTTTCACAAAAAAATTTAGAAAATGATGCGAAAAAGCGTGATATAGGCATTTTAAGCAGCTTCTTTGAGTGATTATTTACCATTTTCACATATTTGGAAACTTGCAACTGAAGACGGGCTTGCTCACGAATTTTTCCTTGACCTGGAATTAAACCTGGATTTGTCTGAGAGCTTCTTTAACATATTCTAATAATTTCAGAATGAGAAAAAAGAATATTCTTTTCAACTGTCATTTTAAAAATGTTGCCATTCAGAGAAACTAATATTCTTCGCTTAGAGACAGGCTTTCTCTCGACAACTAATAGCCAGTAGATCAAATAATTCGCAGTATGACATGGTAGTTCTTTTATGGGCTCTCAGAACCCTTAACAGATATCCGTGCACTCGAATAAAAAACATCCTTCTTCAAACCAATGTAACTTGGCAATAAAACAAAATAATAATTTGAAAATTTTCACCACATGATAATCATATATTTTTACATTATTTCTCAAATTTTCGGAGAATTTAATGTTTATTTGTATCATCACTTCTAAACGTATATGGCTTTACAAAAATAAAAAAAATATTTAGAAGTTAGAGCATAAATTATTTTTTACACATGCAGAAGTCTTTTTTTTTTTTTTTTATTTCTATTTTCAGAAAAACTAGACTTATATTATGGTAAGAAATTGCTAACCCACCCTACCCTTTCTCACATAAAGAACACTTTTTTTTAATTTTATTTGTATTAACCACAAGCGCCTATTTGCAGTTCGCCAAATCTGGAAATGGCATATGGATTTAGTCGCCAAATATGAAAATAGTTTATGCAATAAGTCGCCAAATCTGGAATTGGTATACGGAATTGGTCACCAAATCTATAAATCGTGTTCCTAATTATCTTGTTCAGGACAATAGAACAAAATTATAAAATTTTTGTATTGTAATCGATCCTTGACAAGAGTGCAAATTTTCGAATTAATCTGACCTTTTAAATTGGGTAAAAATGGAGTTCAAAGATTCCGTTACATACAAGTGAAAATTATGAAAGCGTGTTAAAAAAGGGGATTCCGTGCGATGAAAATTGAACTCACGAATTAATAATGGCAGGCAGACAGGATCTGTAGCAATATCCCAAAAATTTCTTAACTATCATTGTTTAAAATGTTAAATGTGGACACATAAACTGTAATCACCTTCTACTGTTGTTCACTAAGGTAGAGCTCTTATTGATTTGATCAAACCCTTGTTGAGAGAGAGAGAGAATAATCGTACCATTTATTTGTGAATCGAATTCTTATTGCTACCCTTAAAGTAGTATGGTTGCGAAAAATAATTAAACTGAAAAAAACATTTAATTTATGATTTAACTTGTTTTGAAAAATACATCGGAAAATCTGATGAGACATCCCTAGATATCAAGATAAAATAAAGGATGTTATTAATCTAATAAATTTCAGTTTTTTCCCGGCATTACATATGAGAAACAATAACGTCCCACACACACACACAACTAAAAGTTTTTTTTTCTTAAAAAAAAAAAAGCAAATGGTCATATTTTATACAATTTTAAAATGCATCTGAAAACCGTACGTGATTTCCTGCTAATACATAACTAAACTATTATCCATTCTTATCAACTTTCTCTATAAGACACTCGATTCACTTCACTTCGTGACGAGGATGCGCAAATGATTTTTAGTAGCGCTACCTGATGCCAAACGCATTCTTTGCTCCATTGAAGCGCACGATTCCTTCCTGCGAACAAAATAGAAAGAAGAGGGAAAACTCTTAGCTCTTTTCTAAGCGAAAAATTCCACAGGAAATGCACTTAATAGAATCCGAAAAGCGTATCAACTTTCCCACAAGAAAACGGTAAAAAGGATTTCCCTTCTTAACTGCGGAAATGTCGATTTTACGGTTACAGGGATAACTGTTTGTTATATTCCAACAAGAATTTTTCTGCTGATCGGCTTGCACCAGCATTGCATTATTAAAATTCGAAATTTTTAGAGTAAATTTTTTCAAACCTTGAAATAGTAAAAAAAAAAAAAAAAAAGTTCCGAGCCAGCAACTAATTTAAAAAATGTTGCCTTTTTTATCCAATTCATTCAATTGTTTTGATCCATTTCATACAAACAAAAATAATTATATTTCAAAGAAGAAAGAAATCGTTTCAAATAAACACTTATTTAAAAATGTTTACAAATATAAACAATACCCTGTGTGGAAGAATTACTATTCTAACTAAACACATTTATCGAGAGAAAAAAATATTCGCTATATTTAACATTCATTTGTCGCTTTTTAAAAGGAAACACGTTAAAAATAAACATCTATCAATGAATCCTTAGTTCATTTCAGTTCTTTTGTTACAAAAATAATTTTGAATCAGTATTTATTTGTCATGTGACTTATAAACATACAATCATCTTCCAGTCAAATACTTCAACAAAGCAGATAGACCAAACAAAGAGAATTGTTTTATTTTAATATGTGCTGCAAAAATAAAAATAAAAATAGTTTTTCGAACGAATATCTATTTCTCATGTAAAACAAAAACATTGTTTAAACTAAATACTCGTTTGCCAGAAAGAATGAATTACTACTGAAACAAAATAAAAGGTTTTGTTTACATTATTCAAATGCAAAGGTTTGGAACTAGTTTCAAACACAAATACGCCACAAAATTGGTCAAATGGAGTACTAAACATGTATTGTTATACATGTTTTTCGCATGTAAGTCTCGAATACGCCATAAATTTGAATTTTTTGCATCTATTTCATACAACTGAAAGTCTGAAATAAATGGATATAAGTAAAATATTTTCGTTAAAGAAGTGCAACTATACAAACGCTGAGTAATTTTTAAAAAGTAAATTTACGTGTAGTTATAAAACAAAAAGAATGTACTTTTAATTCATATAACGTCATAATCACATGGTAAATAAAAACCAATCGAATAAACGAATGTTATTTCTTGTTACACACAGTTGATAATAAAAACCAATTAATAATAAAACCACAGTAACCAATTTCTACGAAAAAATCGAATCAAGTTTGACTTAAAGAGCTTTTTAAATTTAAAATGGAAAAGAAACTTTAAATTATCTTTTGAAAAAAATTGCGAATATTATGGAAATCAGTCGAAATCAAAAATCGAAAATCAAGTTTGACTTTTAAGAACTTTTTAAATTTAAAATGGAATAATAAGCTTTTTAAATTTTCTTTTGAAAAAATGTAATATTATTCCTTGTTACACACAGTAGATAGTATAAAAACCAATTAATAATAAAACCACAGTAACCAAATTTCTACGTATTTTATGTTTGTATATATACAATTATGCATATTTTTTTTCATACTATTTTGATGGTTCCTCAGTAATATATAAATATACAATAGTGTTCCAAGAAATTCCGTCCATGTTCTTCTCTGTTGCTAACTTTTGCTTTTTACACAAACTTTTTTTTTAAAAAAAAATACATATTTATCAATAATAATAGTGTGTACGTAAGTAAAAAAAAATGCACTTGATAATAAAAGTACACGTATTAATAAAATAATTTTCAATTTTCGAAAACTTTTTGGAGAATCTTAATATTTGAACATCTTTAATTATCAAATTAGAAGTTTTATCTAAATTTTACAAGTAGAAAAAACAAGCCTAATGTCAGTTTTGAATTCAATGGAGAACACGTGACTGTATTTATCACGTGGCCGTCAGGAAATTAAGGGGACACTGTACGATTCAATTGACAAAAATCGGTCAAAAAATCAAATCTAATTTTTTTAGTCTAAATTATTTTTATATACTTTTCTACAAACTCACAAAATTAGAAAGCTCTAAGTTTAAGAAACGTGGAGTTTTGATAACTTTTACGTTTGTTTTTATTCCCATTCCACAATGGCAAATAAAAACTTTAAACTGACTTATCTCAGAAAGATAAAATTACTAGTTTGTCTTCATCTAAAATGCTAAGGCTTTTTTTCTATCGTGTCTAATACTTGGAAATGTTTTTTCACTTATTACTAATACTACATGGAACAAAAGTTGGTATGCATTTTTCAATAAAAGCAGTACTTATTTTTTTAAAAATAATCGAATTTAGAATTTACAGATTTTTTAAGGAATTTTCAATAAGTATTCATAAAAAGAAGTATTGTACGAATACCAATCATGTTACCGGAAAACCCGTACCAACTTTTGTTATACATAGTTTGAAGTACTTGTAAATCAAATTTGATATATGTACGTAAATTTTTATAGGAGGAGTAGCATTTTTTAAGGGGGGACACAGTACGATTCAATTGACCAAAATCGGTAAAAAATCAAATTTATTTTTTTCAGCCTAAATTGTTCTTTATATACTTTTCTATAACCTCACAAAATTTGAAAGCTCTAAACTTTAAAAACGCAGAATTATGATAGCTTTCAAGTTCGTTTTTATTCACATCTCTATGGTAAATCTAAACTTTAAACTGACTTATCTCAGAAAGATAAAATAACTAGTTTGTCTTCATTTAAAATGCTAAGGCTTTTTTTCTATTGCTCCTGATGATTTGAAATTTTTTTACCTGTTGCCAATAGTACATGTAACAAAAATTGGTATGCATTTTTGAATCAAAGTAATATTTATTTTTTTAAAAATAATTGAACTCAGAATTTATACATTTTTTAAGGAATTTTCAATAAACATTCATAAAAAGAAGTATTGCAAGAATACCAATCACGTTTACGCAAAACTCATACCAAATTTATTATACGTAGTTTGACGTACTTGTAAATCAAATTTCATGCATGTACGTACATTTTTGTAGGAGGAGTAGCATTTTAAAATCACTTCACAATTTTTTTTTCCTTAAAAAATTACATGGCTAGCTTTTTATGAAATTTTGAGCACAAAATCTGTTTAACATAGTATACATACATAGGAGGCAACCAAAAAATTTTTAAAAATCCTTAAATTAAAAATTTTTGTGCAAATCGTATATACCATGTCCCCTTAAAATCTCTTCATAAGTTTCAAGTTTTTCCCTTAAAAAATTAAATGGTTAGTTTTATATGAAATTTTGAGCATAAAATATGTTTTACATCATACATACACAGATGAGGCAAATAAAAAAATCGTGAAAATCATTACATTAAAAAAATTTGTGTAAATCATACCATGTCCCCTTAACCCACTTAGAATTTGTCAAAATATGGGCAAGCCGAAATGTTACCATATTCTTATCCCTTAGTTAAGAACAACTGAAATTTCAAAACACGACATTTTCAGAATGAAAGTCAAAGTGAATTTCAATAAATACAACCGGCTTAGAAATTGCATGAATGGAATAAATTATGTTTCATCAGGTAGAAAGTGAAAAGGAAATTAATCTTTCCAGAGCATGTTCTAATTTCAAATTATTTAGATCAGTCGTTTGGCAGCAGGTGATGTTGACAGTGATGGTTAAATTCCATTTTTTCCCCTTGATAAGTTTGACATGAAAGAACTTTTTAAATTTAAAATGGAAAAGAAACTTTTCTTTAAAAGAAATTTTTTCAAATATAATATCTTCTTTCATATTAGTTTAACTAAAATACCTCATCAATATAACCGATTTTTGTGTGCTTTAAATTCTGAAAGTTCTTCAGTAATATATAAATATATGATTTTATTTACCAGAAATGTTTGAAGATTTAAATCTATGCTAGTAATTTTCCTAAGATAAACAGTGTGAAAGAACTCAGAAGTAAAATGTTTTGACTTAAGAAAAAAAAAAGATAGCAGAAATAAGCTAAAAATTGACATATTCCTTTTGAATTGAGAAATAAAGTTTCGTAGAATGATGCAAATTCTCTTATAGTAGTAACGAAAAAATAATATCTCTAAGCTCAACAAATTTAATGATAAATCATGTTTTGGCACAATATAACAACAATACTCAAAATTAAATAACAATGGTATGTTTGCTTAGGAATTTAAAAATTACTTTATGTAATGTATACTCACACACACAAGAAAAATCTACAAATCTTACATATTTCTATATATCGTAATTATGAATGGTACTTTTTTGTTTATTAGAAAATTAAATTTGTGCTGACACAAGAGTGAGGTTTTGGGGGGTTCGATCCCCCATTGATTAACATATAGTTAGTTTTTAGCATAAAATATATGTCTCGGAGTTTTCGTCTACGGTTCCTTTAATAAAAGTATAGTCCCTCCAATAAAAGTAGTCTGTGTGCTACTGAATGCTCAAAATTCACGTGACGTCATAGTCCCATGATAACTGCAATCACGTGATTCCAGCCAATATGTTTATGTGCTTCGCTGTTGCTAACTATTTATTTTTGCAGATACTTTCAGTTAAAAAGTACATATTTGTCAACAATAATTATGCATGTAGGTAAATAAAAAATGCACTTGATGTAAAAATACCCGTATAATAGAAGAATTTTTAATTTTGAAAAACTTATGTTAGTACTTGAACATCTTTATCCAACTATGAAATTTGAAATTGTATTTAAATTTTACAAGCAGAACAACAAGTACTAATCTGGTGGCAGTTTTGAATTCAGTGAAGGACACGTGATAGCATTTATCACGTGACCGTGAGGAATTTAATCAATTGAAGCTATATTTTTAATATATCTTGAATAAATCCTTTTTGTCCCATAATTTAGAAAAATAATTTTATATTTTGACGAAGAAACAAATAGGTATTCAACAAAATTTTCACTGCTAAAACCGTATTCAAGCCATTATATTAGAGCTTTATCTACCAATTGAAGCACTGTAAATGTTGAGACAAAACAATGTAATAACTTTTAATTAAAGAAAATAGAAACTATAAAATTAAGCGGAATTTTAAAAATTATTTTTCTGGAATTTTAGTTCTGCTTCCGGATCAGAACAAAAATACAAACGAATAAAATAAACAACATTTTGTTCTAGTGATTTAAGAGTTACGTGTATTTATAAACAACGTGAAAAATATTTTAAAAATGAAAATAATCGCTTACCCTTTGTTTGACGTTTTATAGCCGATTACAAAAGTGCGATTTCTGAAAAAGTTTTACTTTCAGTTTCTGTTTCACGTGCGATAGACTGGTTCAGCGCAATCAAGGCGGAAGCGAACAAAAACGTGCTTTTCTAGGTCAAACAATTTAGTTTCGTTTTTGTCGGCTTGACACAAATAAACAAAAACATGAAGACCGTGCTGTCATCTATTTGTCAATCGTCGAACTAAAATGATGAAGTTTTACTTTCATCAAATCCACCAATTTGTGGACGTGTGCTGCTGTCTGTTGATGAAAATAAGAACTAATACAAATGTATGACATCTAAAAAAAAAGTATTCCACTCTAAATTTAAATGGGCTGCCATCTATCTTGAAAATTAGGTACTAATTTTAGATAAACAAATATTACACTTCTTTGCTCATAAAAGTAATAACCATAAATATCTCTTAAATCAGGAAGAAAAAAATTAGCTTATCAGTTGAAAGAACATTTGTTGGAATAAGATTGGCTTATTATTATTGATTAATTGAACAAAAAATTTCTTATAAGATTAAGAAAATAAAATCTTATAAAATTTAATGAAGAGTAAAAACTTATTTAATAATTGGAACAATTTCAGAATGAATCAGTTAAAAAATTTTGTTTATCACAAAAATATATCATTTTAAAGATGCATTTTACCTTGGATTTTAAATGGATGAAAAATGCAAGGTTTGTAAGTTACAAAATTTATATCAAAGGTCATTATTTGACTTTCAGGTATAAAAATAAATACAAACTTAAATATTACTAACAAATAATTAGTAACTTAAAAAAATGTTTGTTTTTTTAAAAAATACTTACCTATTTAGGTATTTACAAGTCATTAAAAATATTTTTTTCAGCTTGTATTTTTTCCCTTTCACAGATTAGAGCACAGATTCAGATTCAGTAAATAAAATCATCAACAGACACATATTTTACAAGAATTCATCTTTTTACTAAAAATAATCTGATAGTTGTTTTTTTTTTAAATCCTCTAAATTATTTCTTTTTTGTGGTTTCAATGAGAGTGGGTGCTTATTAATGTTGCTCTACAAAGTAAAATGAGGGCTGATGGCGACGGATCTCGTAATTTTGAGCCTCGATGAAGTGACGAGGACAACACTTGCCTCACAGAACTTCCACACCCCACCAACAGGAGAACGTTGAGGCATGGAAGATTTAATATGCATCAGTGCCTCTACACGGTGAGTCTGTTGTTGTTTCTTATGCCACGTGATCTCGACTGTGTCAGATCCATGCCCACAAAATTCATTATGGGAAGGGGCTAGATGTACGCCTGTCGTTGGCCGTAGCTTTGAGAACTATACAGGTGACAGTACTATTTAGCTCGGTTCCACCCCCATTTTGAGGAAGGGGTCAGGGCCCTCCCTCCTCTCTTCCCCTTCCACCAACCTCACGAGAGGACTTGCGGTTCGACGGCTCTATTTAGAGTACTCCCATGCCACAAAGGCATTATACATTTACAAACATCCATGTCTTCTCCGGGATTCGAACCCAAGCCCTACGGTACAGATGTCAGCGTCGCTAACCATTATACTGGATGGGCGACACACGGTGAGTCTTCAGCGACGCTAGGACTCGAACTCATGACACGCCAGGAAAGTGACCGTCAGTGATTTGAAGGTCATACTAATGAGATTTAATTTGAAATATATATTTGGGATATTCAGTACCGAAAGCCTCAATGACCCACAAGAACCACGAATAACTGATGTAGATAAAGAACAAAAATATCTCTGAATTTTTTTTTTAAATCAATTTTTACAAAAGCAGGCACTTACAATTACAGTCATTTATCTCTAAGAATAATAATATTCTTCAATATACTGTATGAAAGCAAGTGCTAAAGTATATTCGATAGATATAACAGATGAAAGAAAATAAGTTAAAGCAATTATGAGATAACTAGTCTGCTTTTGCCAGTAATGAATTTAATTTTAAAAAAAAAATGTATATTGACAGTTATAATTTTCGTTTTCGTAATCTTCCGATGTTGTTTTCTCAGTTCATTTCCCTAAGTATCCAGGATTCCAACAACCAAACTTTGAGACAGGAAAACAACTTAATGCAACCAGACCCCGTTAGCACGTGGTTCGGTAACACGTGTGCCTGCTCGACAAGCGACAACAAGCAATCTCGCGTGATATCATTCTTAGGCATTCTGGCACGCGTCATGCCTTCTTATTATATAATTCCAAGAAATTCTGAATAATCTTTTATTCACATGACGTTGTGATTTCGTACTGTGAAAAGACATTAATATTATTTTTTTAATTCATAAAATAATAAACTCAGTTGCTTAAAAATATTTTAAGTGTTCTTTAAAATTTAATATTTTAAGATCACAATCACACTTTTCCGGAATGAATGCGCATCTTACATTCCTTTTTCTTCACCTGATAATTTTTGACGAACACGTGGAATAACTTACAAACTTTGAACCCATAAACCGAAAAATTTGAGGAATATTTTTCTTGGTTACATAAAATAAAGTAATTATTCAGCAGATTAACCCTTAACTTCCCGATTTCTTAAATTTTTATGAAAAAATTATATCAGCTACTTCTCAAGTAATGATAAAAGGGGAAAATATATACAAAAAAAATTAAGCTGTTTTAAATTGAATTTCAGTCATTTTTTTGTTTGTTGCAGAAGTGCAACATTGAGCAGTAGTGCTGTATAAATTACAAAACTTTTTTTTTATATGAGGGTTTTATCATTCATTATTATATATAAACTGCTTTAGCCTTACATAAAATGAAAATTTTTAAAGCAGTTATTGATTTGTTGTAACAAAGTCCTACTTTACACTTTTCGCACTCCAAATCCGTAATTTCTCTTGGGAGCGTGTCATCTCCATGGAATTTTATTACTTCTTCATTCAATGAAATGTTTTGATTTTTTCCATAAAAAATTCTTTGAAAATGTTTTATTATTCTTAAAAGTTAAATTTAAAAAGAGTTCTCTGACTGAAATATTTCTATCTAATTTATTATCATCATCGGATTTTTTTATATTCTGAATTGCATTTTGTGAACCAGTACTATATTTTCACAGTCTCTGTCCGAATCTTCATTAGATGACACACAATCATGTAAAAATCAACAACATCATCAGAATATTCAAGACCATCCTCACTTAATTCACTTAATTCGTCCGAATTATTCATATATCTATCAATTTCACCTTGGGTTAGTACGCGCTTTTTGGCCATGTCAAAATGGTAACCAAAGACCAATGCTGCAGACCTGCAACATATAATTAAAATAAAATTTCTTTCAAACTTTTTCCATTGGAAAATCATAATTACTTTTAAATGAACATAAAATGTTTCATTTCTTACCTGGTAATTTATTTCGTCAATAAACAAGAGGAAGCATAAGATATAATGGATTCTTTTTATAGCAAAAACACAGTTCTCTTGTGGCACAGAGATTTTAATAATTATTGTGATTTCTGGAAAAAATGTACTTCTATCTAGTGACAAAATTAGCATGTATTTCGTTGCAGTAATCTTTTTTTCTCAGACAAGTAATTTGTAGGTAATTAAAACAAATATTGAGTCTGTTAAATTAAAATAAATCATGTTGCAGAAATGCAACAGTGGGAAGTTAAGGCTTAAATGCAAAATTACGAAATTAAATTCGAAAAAAAAGTGAAGGGAAAAAAACTATTTAAAAGAGTGAGCGAGTGCCGTAAATTTTTTTGAATAAAGTATTATACTGCACAAAATTTAACGAAATAATTAAAATTTTATCTTAAATACCGGACAATCCTACTTCACCGCAATCTCGTGGTTGCGGAATTAGTGACTCAGTGTTTAATAACTTCGCACTATAAAGCAACACGGAGGCTATTGGCGACGGACCTCGTCAGTTTGAACCATGGTCACGTGAAGGGACGGCACCTGAGCTGACACCGAATTCTCCTTTCAACAGCACGCCTACGTGAGGACTATGAGAACCAGGGGCGTAGCTACCGCCATATCAACCGTATCAATGATACGGGGCCCCCAAGCTTCAGGGGTCCCTACATGTGTAACTACAGTCCAACTAGCAGGGTTCTCATATCTAAAACGGGCTCCATGGAGGAATTTTGATACAAGGCCCCCTACGCCAGTGATGAGATAAGACGCGTACAACGACTTCTTTCTATGGCGTGTCGTCAGTTTTACCAGCAGTGGCGTAGCGTGGGGGGTGGGGGGGTGCAGCGGGGGCCATGGCCCCGGGCGGCATACGAAAAGGGACGGCGGCAAGCACCGCGATATTTAAATTAAAAAAAAAAATGTTTCTAACTCCAAATCGCGCCCGCGTGACGAAACTGATGGAAACGAGGGAAAGCTTTAAGGTATCCGATTACGTTCGGAACCATGATTTTGCAAAAGCGTATAAATGGATAATATTTATGCTATTTAGTGTCACTTAGATTAGAAAACGTATATAAAATTGTTTTAAGAATAGTATTACAATAAAAAAATTATTTAAGTACACTATTTTGACAAAAAATGAACATAGAATGACCCATTTTTAAAATATTCTCTTTTCGTGAAAAATGCTTCTATTATAATAATATTTTGCCTGTCTATAGCTCAGACTTCTGTACAGAGGCTCAACTAGAATGTTTGAAATATATAACTTAGAAGTGGGTTTATCCATGTTTTACGACAACAGAGAGGAGAAATTTTAAGAAAAAAACACCGATAATTATTTTAAATGGCTGTAACTCTAAAAATAATGTGAATTTTTCAAAAATTATAGTTGAGCCTCTGTACAGAGGTCCGATCTATAGACAGGTAAAATATTATTATAATAGAAGCATTTTTCACAAAAGGAGAACATTTTGAAAAAGGTTATTCTAAGTTAATTTTTTACCGAAATATTGTATTTAAATAATTTTTTTTTTTTTGCCAAAATGTCCTTAAAATAACTTTATACATGTATTCTAATTTAAGGGACACTAAATATCAGGAAAATGATCCATTTATGCGCTTTTTTAAAATCACGGTTCCGAACGTAGTCGGATACCTTAATACACGCACAGATGCAGGAAGTTTATGAGTTGCTATGCAATCGCAATCGTTTTTGTGTTACTTAGGCTTCTGGCAACAGTTACTGCGTGAAGTCAATGATGCTCAAAATTATCTGCAAACAGAGGTATTAAATATCCATTAATGTGCTCACAGACCGTATTAGAATCAAAATGAGAGGAATTCGCGGATGACGTTTTGATATATGCTAAAAATGTATGTGAAGAGCTTCAAATGTCTTTTGAACCCCCAAGATGAATCAAGAAGAAGCATATATTTGGCGACGGCAGTAAAGATGTGCAGTTATCGTACGAAGATGACTTGAGGCGAATAATGTATTCTTCAACAGGCAGAGTAACTGCTGAAAATCAAGAAATATTCCAACAGTTGCAGAATCTAGCGCAAAAATATGCTTTTTTTAAGGCCTGAAGTGATATTGAGCATGAGCGCACTTAACTTAAATCAAGCTCCTCAAGAAGAATTCCAACTTGAGCGCGTACATCTAGAAGCTTTCGTGGCTGCAGCAGACCCAGGATGTAAAAAAGAACTCATTAGGTCCGGTTCTCTGGGTTTATTAAAATATATTATTGAGTCCAAACTTGAAGATGGCTTACCAAACATTGTCATAATGTTGAGAATGTTTTTAACATCTGCCATCAGTAATGCCAGTTGCGAGAGAAGCTTCTCTAAGCTGAAATTATTCAAAAATTATCTCACAGATCGACTATGTCTACGTTAAGGCTACATGACAACATGACATACATACTGATATTGACAATTGTATAAAAGATTTTGCTATGAAAAAAAAGAAAAGAAAAACGCATTTTTAATCAATAAAAAAAATTAAAGCTGTTTTTTTTAATTAATTTTCTTAACTAATAATTAAAATAGACAGGCGTCAAATTTCCGGTCGGTCCCAGGCGGCGAAAGCCCCCTCTACGCCACTCGTTACCAATACTCGACAACGCCGCCAAGTGCTCGTAACCATGGTTACCGTGGTTAAAGTGGATATTGTGAAGCCCAATTAAACTGAATGCACAGCTGTCGCCACTATTCTACATGAACAGTTTTTAAGACACTAATACCCAAACACACGACTCTAAAAGTCACAGACTTGATAAACAGGACACCATTATTTTGTGCTATTTATTAGCTAAATCAACTACGATCTAGTTAGTCCTCAAATTAGAGGTTGTTATATAATTTCTAATTCAGATTTATTTTAGCTTCATGGTAACACAATAAATTTATTAAAACCTTCTTTTTACACACCGCCTTTAAAATCCCCCAATCCAACACTATCTGGCTTCCGCGTTAAATCTTTGGCTTGACAATAAATCAAAAGCGAAAGAAAACTCCCCTCGTAGTACATGATTCATATATCTTTCAAAACACACCTTGCAAAAAGTTCGAGAAAAGCGCGGCGACGTTTGGCGACAGATCAGGAATCTAAATTTAGAGTTGGGTGGGAAAAAAAGATGTCATCCCGTGTTTTCCGAGATTTGAAATTAGATGGCAAAGACCTCCTCTCTCCAAAGCAAACAGGCGCTCTTAGAATTTAAAGCGAAAAGAAAGTACCTCAGTTATGGATTGTGTAACGTACCTATTTATATTATTAGGATTACTGTCCTTTGGTGCTGGTAAGAATGCTTTGAATCATTCTCGTGTGGATTCCTGATTTTAAAATCTGTCTTTATTCAATTTTAAGATATCCGACTACGTTCGGAACCGTGATTTTAAAAAAGCGCATAAACGGATAATTTTCATGATATTGAGTGTCACTTAGATTAGAATACATATATAAAATTGTTTTAAGAACATTATGACAAAAAAAATTATTTCAGTACAATATTTTGGCAAAAAATTAACTTAGAATAATATTTTTTCCAAAACGTTCTCCTTTTATAAAAATGCTTCGGTAATAGTAATAATATTTTGTGTGTGTGTATGTGCTTATATAAAGTAAAGACTTCTCCAGAGAGTCTGAACTAGAACTTTTGAAAAATTCACATTATTTTCAGAGTTACTACCAATTGAAATAATTATCGGCGTTTTTTTCGTAAAATTTCTCCCCTCTGTTGTAGTAAAATAGGGATAAATCCACTTCTAAGTTGTACATTTCAAAAATTCTAGTTCAGTCTCTATATAGAGGTCTGAGCTATATACAGTCAAAATATTATTTATAATAGAAGCATTTTCCATAAAAGGAAAATGTTTTAAAAATTGCTCATTTTATGTTAATTTTTTGTCAAAATATTGTACTTAAATATTTTTTTTACTATAATAATATTCTTGAAACAATTTTATACACATTTTCTAATCTAAGTGACACTAAATATCATAAATATTATCCATGCAAAAATCACGGTTCCGAACGTATAGTCGGATACCTTAAAGAATTGAGTTCTATGTAAAAAGATATTTTCACTTAGAAAAGTGTCTCACTTTAAAATTCTGCTTTTGTATAAAAATGTAAAAATTTCGAGAATATAATATTGGGATATTTCCGTGAAAGAAAATATGTTGTGATTTTCGGTTTCGTTTCTTAACTCTGGTTGAAAATATAATTTGATCTTTTATCAACTAAAATTATTTTTATTAAATATTTAGATAAAACCTGTAACGAAAGTTGGGAATTGTGAGTGGTGAAAAAAACCACGAACTATTTTGAGAAAAGAAAGGCCTAACCTTGATTTACCTAACTTAAAGGGACACATTATCTTTATTTTTCACCAAATTATCGGAATTTTTTTTTATATTGCCTCATCTTTATTGTGTTTCTTTTATAAGTATGTGTACACAATTTTGTAGCTCTAGCTATGTTATTTAGTTAGTTATTCAACAGTATGTCGAAGTAAAAAGCGAAACTAGAGCACGTGGACGTATGCACTTAGGTATTTTGTTTCTTTTAATGACCTTTAAAACTTTAATTGGCTTTTTTTCAGGTTCTTATTTATCACTATGATTGTGTATTTGAACTGATGATGCTTTTTTTTATATCCACTATAAAGTTTTGTTCTGATTGTTTTGTGTATAACACTCGTTTGTGACGATTCTGTACATGTAATACGGATTTAGAACAGGCATGTCAAACATGCGGCCCTCCAGTACATAAGTTACGGCCTGCTGAGAGTTTTACAAATTTTTAATACCAAGCTTATTAATTTAAAAATGAATGAGGAACTTTTGCAAATACATTTAAATAGATAATACAATCACCATAGTTGATATTTTCGATATAAATTACAATTGGAAAAGTTGGTTTGTCTTGCAACTGATGGTCCCCGGAGGAGTTGTTGCAAGATTAAAAGAATAGCATTAATAATTTTGAACATTTTCATTGTATTATTCAGCCGAAAGTACAGTGCTCTTAAGTTTTAAATATCAGACATGCTTTGAAAACAGTCACCACATTTGTATATTATATTGGATCACATAATCTTAACAATTGTCAATTTGTTTTCTGAAAGATATAAAATGAGAACACACCGGTGTACCATATTATACGCGCGAAGCTCGATGGATTCCAATTCATAAAGTAAAATGACCCTTCAAATTGCTGGACGAAACCATAATTTTTTTTGGTAACAAAAAATAATGAATGGGTTGAATTAAAAGATGGACACACAAATGGATAAGGACATGGCTTTCTCTGGTTGTATTTTGATAAGTCGTCTTAATCAGCTTAAGCTTCAAGGCAAAAAATCATGTTTTAACTATTAGAAAACATTAACGTCTTCAAGCAAATATTATTACTTTGGATGGGAATAAAAAGAGAAAATTTATTTCATTTTGAAAGCTGAAAATATCTATTGATTAAATCCCCTAAATTAAAATTTACAGAGTATGCTCAGTGAATTATATATCCTTAGAAACGGAATACGTTTGAAGATTTTGTGATTTCAAAAGCTGTGAATCAGAATTTTGTCTTTTTACTTAATATTTACTGATCGATATTGAAATTGTTGATGAAAACTTACAAATGGAATTAATTAAAATTCATTATGTTTATTTACTAAAGCAAAAATGCTTGGAAGTTGGAACTACAGATTCTTATACATATTCATCTGCAGATAGGTTTCCTAAAATGTTACTGTTTGCTTAGCGTTTAATGACCGTGTTCGAAAGCACTTATTTATATATATATATATATATATATATATATATATATATATATATATATGCGACCAACTACTTTATTCAAAGAATAATAAAAAAAAATCAGAAAAAATCAAGATTAACCCCAATCAACATTAATCATCAGTTTTAAACATTGCACCAGTTCAATATATTCAACCATATTTTGACGATTTTCTTTGTGAAAAATGATGTAAATATCTTCTAAAAAGTAACATTTAAATTATATTTCTTATTATAACTTTTATTTTAGAGTCTTTTATAAATTATAAAATATTTATAGTTAAAATGTAAAAAAATAAATTGAAATATAAAATGACTATGTATGTAAAATGTACAATGCATTGAGTTTAATAAATACATAATATAATCATTCTAAAAATCGTTATTTATTAATTTTTTGAGTATTCAAAACATATGGCCCCCAGCTTAATATAAAATACATCTTGTGGCTCATAATATCATATGAGTTTAATATGCCTGATTTAGAAGAACAGTTATTTTTTTAAAAATCCACAAAGTTAGCTATAGATGCTTATTTACTGTTTTTCATAATGTCCGACACGAAAAAAAAATGTTAAAAATAAAATTATCATTCGTAATATCAATTCCATGCATAGAAAAAAATGGCTCAAAAATATGGAAATTCGTAGAAATGGTAATTTTATAATACAAATTTAAAATTTAAAATAATTGCTTGTTTAAAAATGGTTTTTTTTTCTCTTCTGAAATGTGCAAGGCGTATCCAAAAACTAAATACCATTTCTTTCTATCGCAATCGCAGTGGTAGTATCGAAGCTCAACGTTCGCGCCCTCATGTTTCTGTTTGATTGTTAGTCCAGTGAAGCCATTACAACCGGATTGTGAAGTTTTTACACATTTTAGAGAGCGTTCAATATGTTTAAGACGACTGCCGATCCCACCAACAGTGAAGTGTGCTCTGTAATCTGTTTTTTGGACGAAAGTATTGTTAAAAGGGCTCTCAGGACCCTTAACAGATATCCGTACACTCGAAAAAAACATCCTTCTTCAAACCAATGTAACTTAGCAATAAAACAAAACAATCACTTGAATTTTTTAACACATGATAATCATATATATTTACATTATTTCTTAAAGTTTCAGAGAATTTGAGAAAAAATTTAAAAAGTTATAAGGAAATATAAATTGGATAATTTTTCAAAAATATGAAAATCAGTATTTTACACCACGCAGGATTCTTAAGTACAAAATGGATTAAAATTTACAAAATTAATTTTACTTGGTATAAAAAGGTTCCCTTTTGAAGTTATACTAACTTTTAAGAAATTTAGAGAAAAAAAATTTTAAATACAATTATAACGAAAATTTAAAAATTTAAAAAAAAATAATAATAATTAAAATTAAAATTAAAAAAATTCTATTAATTTTTTTTTGAAAATTGATGAATAAGTTATGAAAAGCCTTATTTTGAATACGTGTATGAAATTTCAAATTGATATCCTATATAGTTTCTGAGAAATCCTGCGCGCAAGCTAAAATTTTTTGTTTTGCGAAAAATGAAGTTAAAGTTAAGAAAGAGATAGGGTTTTCGTTTAATTTTCACTACTTATTTCTCAATAACTTCGAAAGTTTTCACAGTATCAACACAATTTTGGTACCAAAATGCTCAGAAAGATTGAGGCTTTAACATATATTTTTTTTCAAGAAATTGAAAAATTTGCAATTTAAGAGTCCTGAGAGCTCTTAGCCAGTTCAAATTCATCGTCAACTAATGGAGATTTATGGTGAAAATGTGTGTGTAATAAGTGATGCAAAGGGCAGAAAGGGAGTTCGACAATTCAATTATTGGCGCACCAGTGTTAATGACAAAGGGGTTGGTCTTTTGTTGTCAGTGATGGTTTGGTCGAAAAATGAATGATAAATGTCGTGAAAACAGACGGTTTACTATAAGATTGTTTTATGATGAGTTTCTACAAAGTTCAACTCTTTTGACTGGCAGCATCTCTCTTTGAAGAAGGTATAAAAAAGTTGGTTTCCCAATATGAAAAATGTCTAAACAATGGTGGTTACTATGTAGAAAAATAGTCTCCGGTATGCTCTTTCATGTAAAAATGTTATTGTTGCTGCTAACGTTCCTTGCCTGACGGCGGCAAAGGGTTAGTTGTACGCCTGTTGTTAGCCGTACCTTTGAGTACCTATCCAGGTAACAGTATTATTAAGCTCCGTTCCACCCCAATTCATAGGAAGAACACCCTAGGGGTGTTCAAGGCGTCCCACCTCTCTTCCCCTTCCACCAACCTTACAAAAGGACTTGCGGCTCGACGGCTATTTAGAGTAACCCCATGTCGCATAGGCACAAGACATTTACAAACATCCATGCCTTCTCCGGGATTCAAACCCAGGCTCTAAAACATAGCAGTCAACATCACTATAGCACAGATGGGCGGCTTCATGTAAAAAAATTGAAAAAAAAAAAAGATTTTTGAAGTAAAACTTCTTTACGCGCATGCTTGACCTGGGGAGTAAGCTGGTGAATACTTGACGAAGGCGTTACAAAAAGTATGATCAGACGAGGTGAACGGAATTTGAGAGGGAGATATAAGTTAGTGAAGATAGAAATTTCAGTCAGTAGTTTGTTTGCGATTTTGCTAGCGTTACGCGAACGGTGATTTTTTGATATTATTTCGTAATTTCATTTCGTTCTTGAACATTTTATAAATTAATATTTTGTTCAATACATTAAATATCCTACGTTTAAAGTGAATAAAATTGTAAATTCATTTTAAAGTTCACATTTTGTGAATTAGTAACTTCGAACATCGACATTTTGTTACAATATATTCGTGAAATCGATATTGGTCAATCATCAGTTGGTGATATATGTGTTGCTCACTGTGTTTTGGATGATGGAACAGACATCATAATGGTCGTTGTTTACATTTCACACAATAACACAGTTAATAATATTATAAAGTTTTAAAAAAAAGACTTATATGATTTACGGTCGAGTAGGCTTTGAAGAATTATCAGAAAACTATCATACGTTGCCACACTAATTTTAGCATGAGATTTCAATATTAATTTCGCGTCTGAGTTGGACAACTCTTCGTAAACTTTCTACAAGATAAATTAGAGCTACAAATGAATAAAGTGAATAATAACCGAAATGAGCCTACCACAAGACATGGAACAACAATTGATGCAGTTTTTTCTCTAGATATCTTTCTAATTTTCATTCGAAAACATATGTATCGTATTTCTCATACAATAAGCCTATTGTCTCGGTCTTACAATCAAACACAGTAATTACTGATGTATTCGATAATGAAAATAATGTAATAAACAAGTAATATATAAAAAAAAATTAAGTCAATTCCTAACTTAGATCAACAAAGAAAATTTTTATTTTAGCTACTTTTTATTAAATAGTTACAATTAATATAAATATAAATATTAATATTTATATCGTATTGTCATCCAAAACAATCGTGTCTATAAAATTTCAGTTCAACTGAATGCTTTAAAACATGCGAAAAAAAAAATCTTTTAAAGTTTTGACCCAAGTCGACAAAAGGGTCGCTAAGTTGCCAAAAAGGATGCCAAAGTGGTTGTATTTGTAATTCTCTGAATAATTAGTTTTAATCAATTAATTTTCATTAATTATAAATTAAATTACTGTATTGTCATCCCAAATAATCATGTATATAAAATTTCAGCTCAATGGAGCGCTTTAAAGTGTATTTTATTAACGAATGAAAATTCCACCAAGATAAATAAATATATAGAGAGTGTGTGAGTTAATAGTAGGAATTGAAAAACAAAACATCTATTCAACAATATTAATTTATCGATGAAAACTCATAATAAATTTAAATATTTGTAGAAAATTAATTTATGTATATGAAAAATATACATGTATATGAATATACATATATACATATATAAACATATATATACACATACATACAGATATGGAGCTAAAGAAGTTTTACTTCAGTCGTGTGGTCTAAAGCACATTCGTTTTTTTATGCGAGTTTTTTCGCAATTGTACTTAGTTTCCTGACACTCCTCGTATATTTGTTGTGTGTTCAAATAGAGTACACAAACTCAAACTCAGTGGCGCAACAGCCCATGAGAGCCAATGCCTACTGTGCCCAACTCAGTATACATCACCATTTGGCGCAGAGGTGAATGAGCAGATGTCCCGATCAGGTGGTCAGTCTGAAAACGTTTACAAGTACTCTATTTGATCCTTCATCTCTTCAGTGGGTCGATAAAATGAGTACCAAGCTTGCTTGGAGACTAAAACACTAGGGGTTGAAACCCCTAGTATTGGTACTCATTTTATCGACCCACTGAAGAGATGAAGGGTCAAATAGAGTACGTGTAAACGTTTTCAAATATATATGTAAGTAATAAAATCTGTGTACAGGGTACCGTGATGTGACGTCATAGTCACATGATAGTGATAGTCACGTGATTCTAGCCAATCAATTCAAAAACTCATGTGACGTCATAGTCACGCGATAAAAACTATCTTGTGTTTCCAGCTAATCAATTCACGCGCTTCGGTATTGCCAAGTTTTGCTCACTTTTTTTTGCAGAAACTTTCTCTTAAAAAGTACATTGTATACAAAATGCATTTTATTTAAAAGCATAAGCATAAAACACGATTTTTTATTTTAATTTAAAAAAATCTTTTTGAAGAAATATTTTTTTTATATATTATTTTTTACATTTAAACATCTTTATCCAAAAATGAAATTTGAAATTTTATCTGAGTTTTACAAATAGAACAACAAGTACTATTAGTTTAATGTTTGTTTTGAATTCAATGGAGAGCACGTGGTTGTCTTTGTCTTGTGATGTCATGAATTGAGCCCATTTTCTTCAAATTTAGGTACAATAACGATTTCGTAGAAAACTGATTGGTTTCATCAACTGCATTTCTCAAGAAGTATATCTATATTGAAATATTCAAAATAGTATGAGAAAATCTAGATTTAAATTATTTATATTCTGTAATTTATTCGAGGAATATGGTAATGCTTTTTATGTAAGCAAAGAAAATTTCCTCTTGTTCAACAAGATCTAATTTCTCCCAGCTAAGGAAACGCCCAAGAACGGATCCTTTGACTCCGCCTCGGTAATAACCCAAACGAAATAAATAATGCTTGAAAATTTTAGTAATTTGGCATTGATAACAAAAGACCAGAATTTGAATTTCAAAAATAGTTCTAAATGAGCTTGGTATTTTGGCAACAACAAAATTTCCGAAATTTCCTGAAATTTATTAGGCTGAATATATGTTTTTCAAATAAATCAAAAGGTTTAAAAAAAGTAACAGAAAAACAATCACTCGAATTCTAAGGTAATCTTATACATAAATTTTAACGTGTATTTGCAACGTATACAAATCCCCACGGTTGATTGTACCGTTCTAAAATTTGGCATGTAGTTTCGCTGATATTTCAAGTATATTTCGCCGAGAAAAAAAAAATCACATTTGTTCTTAGTGATTTTTTTTCTAAAGCCTCTTTGCTTAAGGAATTCAATTAATTCCATGTTATTCTCTCTTTTAACACATTTCATGTTGGTCGTAAATCTTGAACTGGTAATAAACCTTGCACTTTAATGCCTAACTCGCTGAGAGCAATAGAATTCTATTGGTGTCATTCGTGCAACCTTTAACCCCCATTGGCCAGTTCACTAGAAACATCTCTTCTGTATCCTCTTTTACCCTCAGTGAAGTTGTCCCGTGTCTCCCCGTGTCCTTTAACTAGTCCTTGAAAAGTCAAACATCAATTTCTAGTTAGAAAATAATGTATGTTTAAAATTA
Organism: Trichonephila inaurata madagascariensis; assembly: GCA_019973955.1. Taxonomy (NCBI): domain Eukaryota; kingdom Metazoa; phylum Arthropoda; class Arachnida; order Araneae; family Nephilidae; genus Trichonephila; species Trichonephila inaurata. Next base: position 788,094 of record BMAV01007336.1, read on the forward strand.
CTTGTATGTTTTAAATTAGAGAGAGAGAAAATGTCCTTAAAATTCATTAATTTTAATATAAAGGGATTTTTTTTAATGTTGAAAATACAGTGTGTTCCTCGATATTCTTTTTCCTTGTTTTCCTCACAATTTTTCTTTCTAACTTTTTTGATGAGTAAGATATATAAAATAAATAGATATTAATTTACAAAATGGTGTGAATAATTACTTTTAATATATAGTGTTTATGAATTTAAAATTTGTTTTATGTGGTTTATGAAGTGTATTGAAAAGTGAACCTCTATATAACGAATTTTCCATAAACGAACTTTTTTTCGGAATTTAGCGACTTCATTATATAGAGGTCTCTGACTCTGTATATATTTATATACATATGAATAAAATAATTGTATATATAAAAGTAAGACACACTTTTCTGTATAAAACACTCGTAATCAGTGGCGCACACAAGGAGGGGGTCCTGGGGGTCTGGATCCCCCCCTAAAGCTCTTGATTTTTTTTCCGATTGATTATAATTTTAGTATATAGTACGTAAAATTCAGTTAAGTATATGTTATTAATGATTAATTTTATTAATTAATGCTAATTATTTATTCAATAATCAGTTTTTTTACTGTGTTTTGTTCCCGAAAATCGACAAAATCAAAAGGAAAACAAGTCAAGAGCTTTGGGGGGTTTTCCCCCCGGCCCGCCCCCTCCCCTTGACAAATTCCTGTGTGCGCTACTGCTCGTAATGATACGTTTTTATGAAAAATTCAAATAATACGAATGTTATTTTGTTTGACAATGTTTAAGAGCATACATTTTGTATCAATGTCTTCTCTATTTCTTCTCTATTTTCGCTTTTAGTTCGAATACAGGCACAAGACTGCGATTTGAGGGAATTTCAGGAGTGTGTTAGTCAGGTTAAAGATTTTGCAGATGGGTATACCTTTCACATCAAAAGCGTTTCTGAATTGGTAGACAGCTGTTCGTAAGTATAATGACTTCTACGTTCTTATATTAATTATATATATATATATATATATTTGAAAAATTATCTAAAGTAAATTGTAAATTGCATCTGATTTCTGTCGCTTTATTTGGTGTGATTTTGTACTGGTTTTTTATCGATTCTCCTTCTTTCAGCGAAACTATGGTCATTTTCCGAAATTTATTTATGTAACTAAATAACAAACTGAAGTGAAGCACGTATTCTTGTTTTAAATATGTATAAGAAGTAGAGGAATGGGAGAAGAGAGAAACACACACATTGAGATTTTTTTTACGCCGTAATTAGTATCATTGCACTTCCTAGATGTTGTAGCGGAAGTGGAATTAATATAAAATATGCAGAATCTAGATTTAGAATTAATTTAACCATTTTGACTTCTATTTATCCAACATATGATAAGTTGAGGGTTTTTTTCTGCTACTTCATGTCGAGCTTGAAAATTTTTTCAAAAATCGGAGGAAAAATGTAATCCCAGGGAAACTATTCTCCTTTCTGCTCTTTCGGATGCACTTTATTGCAATCAAATCGATGCATCAATCTAAGTATGAGGAGAGAAATAGAACCTTCTAGATTATTTTCTAGATGCATCTATTTTTGTCGCCAAATTTTGAAAATTGGTAAGTTTTACGAGCAAATTTATTGCCTAAGCCATTGAACCGCGGACCTGAGGCGCGATACGCTATCACTCAGCCACAGGGCTTATTTTCTCCTTTAAAGCGTTACATTATTAACAAAAGAGGAATATAGTATTTATTAAAAACGAGAAGTTTAAAGAAAAACTGAAAGGTTATAATAAACTTGTATAATTAAAAAGCAATATTTTCTCAATAGACGGCTTGGTGAAACAAATTATGGGCAAGCATTTTTATTTATGCCTCACAACCCTTCCCCCACAAAAAAGAAGAAAAAAATTGCTGAGCCTATATATTTCAATAAAAAACGCAATATAAACTAAAAAGTAATACATTTTTTTTAATTATTTCGCACTCATGTTGTGAGCAACTTGCACCCGAAGTTGCTCTCTCACCGTCTTGCCTACCTAAGGGTGTAGGAGGAATGAAAGCAGAACCAGAGACTTCCATAATCACAATTATTTATTTAGTCAAACAACTTAACCCACAACAATCTATTCTCTAAGTGAATGTCTAATGAGTAGCACGGAGAAAGCAATGATTATTTAAGCAAATATGCGGGACCAACTTATTTAGCTCAACCTAAGCTATCGTTGATTCCTAACCTCAAATCTACTGATTCAACACAGTGGCCAAACACTACTCTTACTCTCTGTATGCGAAAGTAAACATTATTTAATCTCACCTGCCTAGCGAATGTACTAGCTGCTCCCTACCTCCTTCTGTAGAATTACAAACTCTGACTTTATAGAGTCGAACTAATTTGAATATCATGATTTCTTCTTGAGAGGGATGGCTGTGAATTAAACGCGAATGTTAGCCCAAAGAGGATTAATGAGAGGAATGCGTATAGATTCGTCACAATGTGACGAGTAAAATTGTGACTCTCTGCATTTCTTTTCTTATAAATTTTATTAAAATTTAAATTTAAGAGCAGATCATCGCCATGCCGCAGATACTAACTTTTTTTTGCATATGTATTTGGCTGGTTTCCATTTTTTTGCATATGCAAAAGTTTTTTTAACTAATTTTTATGCAAGCGTGTCTGCAATCGTACTCGTTCCATGTGCAGAAAATATTCAAATTTCTATGACCTTTTTTTTATATGCAAAGGAAAAATAATAAATAAATAAATAAAATACGCATCTGGATTAATTCTTTTTTTTATAATATTTATATATATTAAAAATTTCTTTAAAACTCTTTCAAAATCAGCGTTGCGGTTACGTAGAATCTCTGGATGGGCCATCGTATGCCAGGGTAACTAAGATTAAGTGAAGATATTGTTGCAAATTTCCGTAAGTGGAAAACAGTCAACGACTCCAGTAAATTGAATAATGATAAATTTATAAATGGACAAGAACGAACAAATGACCACACGAAAACAAATCGACGTAATCCACAAAAAAATTTAAAAAAAAAAAATATTTACAGTAATGGAAAAACGCACTCGTTTCGAACGAGTTTTAAGACGCTGAGAGCAGTTTCTGAAGCGTAGGAATTAAACTAGCAGTAACAGCAGTGGCGTAACGGAGAATATTAGGGCCGCCCTGCAAAGTCAGGTTTTTGACCCCAAGACAAATCTTATAACGGGTACGTACATGGTGTCAGTCAGGCTTTGACTCCCCCGCAATACGGGGGGTTGTTCGTTACGCCACTGAGTAGTAAGAACTTAGGCAAATAAAGTCTCTCTGTCTTATCACAAACAACGCAGAAGCATTCTAATCTCAACCGACTGACTTCTAAACTCTACTGGCCTTTATATAGACTCATGGAAATTTCCAGAAGGGTCGATTCCAGAGACTTCTCAAAGGCTCCTTGGCGCTATAACGCCGTGAAATATGTTGTCGCCAACGGGGACAAAGTCAGCAATCTGGCAACCCTGCTTCTATATTCTAGGGTTGCCATAATTTTATTCCACATTCCTTTTGGGAAGTGAGTTTTCCTGTAAAAATAAATTTTCTCCCAAGGAGAGTGTTACTGGGGGGAAAACAACATACGCGGCGTGTTTCAATATACACTTGTTTATTATTTAAAGTCAGGGGCACAGCTAGCTCCGTATTAGCCGAATCAGTGACATGGGTCCCCAAGCCACAGGGGCACCAACATGTGTAAGCAAAATTTTGTAAAATGTAGAGGTACCCTTAAAAAGGGCCTCCAAGGAATTTTGATACAGGGCCCACTCTGGACTAGCTAAGCCAGTGTTTAATGTATATCTTTTTATTGAGTTGTATCATATATCATTCCTGCGCTTAAATATAATGATCTTTTCTTGCTGTAATGCAACCTTCGTCATAATATTAAATAAATGCTTCTTTTCATAGGACCAAAACAAAAGCAGTGAATTGTGTCAACGATTATATTTCTCGGTGTATGCAGAGGGCTGAAAAGGAAGTGTTTAAAGTAACCACAGGAGGTCAGACGCAATTGGTGGAACAATTATGCACTTCCGGAACATATATTAATAGAGGTAGGATTTTAATTTGGAACTATATACTTTGCAGTTCTTAATAAGAATTCAAGTGCAAAAGATCAAGAAAATCGCGAAAAGAAATTTTTTTTTCCTGGCAAGAATTATTTGATACGAAAAGAGAAATAATTGGCGATTTGGTGACTTGGCGATCATTGTTGACTTGCGATTATATGGATGCTTCTGGAAATTTCTGGAAAAATCTATAGCATCACGATGTATGACAGAAGCGGATTTTTCGAGAAAGCGCTGGAACGTTGGGGAGGGGGGCTCTAAGTAAATCGTTGTTGGTGCTCATTTTCAATTGAATTCAACTTTTTACGATTTATTTCTACTAACGATACCTTATGTACGAGCGTGAGTTGGAAAATAAGTTTTCCCTGTCAACTGTGGTCAGAGTACGGTATGAAAATCAAAAAAATAGAATGAGACATTAAAGATGAGGCATATCTTTATTTTTCCACATAAGTACATTGAGACACTTGTCATACCGCTTGATAATCTTCAAAAAGCCCTTCAGGAAAAAGTCAGGGCCTTACATACGGAAGAAGGGTTTACTTTTGTGTGAATTTTTGGAGGTTGGAACCACCATTGCTTCGCGGTACTGAGACACCCTGTCGAAATTGAATGAGGTGATTCCGAAAAAATGGCCGAAGGCTTCTCAAACCTGGCGTTCTGTTGTTGGATGACCATGTGAGACCACGCTCGGTGACGTCAACGCAAAACCATATTGCAACTCTTGATTGGGAGCGCCTACACTATCCACCATGCAGTCCTGATCTCTCACCAAATGATTTTCATCTGTTTCCGGCTTTCAAGAAAAATCTCGCCTGAGGGCTCTTTGGAAGCAATGCTGAAGTCAAACAAGCCGTTAAACGCTTCTTCCGTATGCAAAGCCCTGAATTTTTCCTGGAGAGCTTATTGAAGCTTATCAAGCGGTATGGCAAATGTCTCAATGTACTTGGTACTTACGAAGAAATATAAAGTTAAGTCTTATCTTTAATGTTTCATTCTATTTTTATTTTTTTTTTTACTTTCATACACAGTTCTGACCACAGTCGACAGGGAAAACTTATTTTTCGACTCACCCTCGTATAAAAGAATTTATTACAGCATCACGAACAACTTTTTTTATACATAGAGAGAGATATTTAATATTTTTAAAAATACATTTTAAATGTCGTTTGGCAAAAAGATTTGGAGGAGGGATTTTAAAATGTGATGATGTGGGCAATATAAATATTACTTTCAGTAGTAAAAAAATATATCGACTACCGCAGCGGTGTTTAAACTGTGGTCCTCAGAACCCCTAGGGGCTCGTAGCGCCTCTCTAGGGGTCTGCGGAGTCTCTTGTAAAGTTGAGATTTGTCTCTTCTTAAACTGTGAAAGTCTGCGTAGAAAAATTGAAAGATGGGCCATACGAGATTTGATCACAAAATTGTCCCCAATGAAAAAACTCTACTAGAACATGTATTTTGATCAAGAATATTAAGTTGGGAAGGGATGTTCAAAATCTTGATGTCACGCTGATACTTAAAAAGAAGCCACGGAGATCAAAAGTTTAAGATCCTCTGGTTTACCGTAGTCACAGAAATGCAATGAGCGCGCTAAAAATATAATAAATTGTTGAATAGTTCAAAAATCATAGTTTAGACTTTATACAGAAATCTTAGCTATATATAAGCAAAATGGGTTAAACCTGGAAAATATAGGCACCAAAACATTTAACTGATTGTCTACTGCAGTAAAACACTTTCCATTTTTCTGAAATTAAGATATTTCAAATTTTAAAATGTGGTATTTCTAATGGTATATGATCAAACCTCTAAATTTTGTTGCTATGTTTATAAAGAGCCGGCTGGGTGGAGTGGTTGGTTTGTCGCTGGCCTTTTGTACTCAAGGTTGCGGGTTTTCATGCTGCAGAAAATCGACAAAGGCTATGTCGTTTGATTATATGGCATGTAAAAGATCCCTAGAGTGTTTGTTTGGTTTGGGTGCTCTCGGCAAAGTCAAATCGTAGTACAGGTTCGCAATGTCAGAGCTCAGGTGCCCCCTTCTTGGGAGGAAACCAATTTCCGGGGAATGTACTAGGTCTGCAATGGTAAAACACCAATTCGCAGCCCATTAGAAATTTTAAAAAAATGTTTATAAAGAAGCTCCACAACTGCAATTGCTTATATTTGACTAATTCTTTAGGTAGTATGGGGACAATTGCTGGAAATATGGACAGGTTGCATTATAAAAAGTATAAGAGAAACTGTCATCTCTACATTTTCCTCTTCCGTACAGAAATACATTTTTACACAAATTACTTGTTTGGAAATAATATTAAACCTTTATTATTGCATACACTGTATCACAAAAAAAATGTCCAAGCTTTTATCTGTAAATTAAAAACAATTGAATAAAGGAAATCAGATAAACTATTAAATTAACGTATATTATTACAAAACTTAGGGTATCCGACTACTTGCGACAACTTTTTTTTAAAAAAAAATGGAAATATGGAGATTTTTTTTTTGTGGTTTTTAGATTTATTTTGTACATTTAAAAAAAAAAGGCTAAAATTAAGAAAAGAAAAATAAATTATTACTACCAAAATGGAAAAAATGGGCAAAAGACAAAAAATTACATAGACGGAGCCCGCTCTGTACAAATAGTAAATGAACAAATTTCTTTTTGAAATGACCTTCAGGATAAGAGATATTTTAATTTTTACAAAAACTAGAGCACTTTATCTGCGTTATTATATGAAATTGTTTAAGAAAACAATGATTATATTCTCATAAAGATTTGTAAATTTTGTAATAAAACAATGATTGATAAATCTGAAGGTTAAAACACTTCTACTGTTATACAGAACATACACACAAAATTTCAGCATATTATTTTAAAAACTTTTTGAGCCATCGCTGTCCCCGTTTGAGCTTTTCGAAAAAAAAAACACATTTAGAGTAAAACGCATTTTAAAGTTTGACATTTTATGTAAAGTTATGGCATCTCTGTTTTTACTGAAATACTCATAGTTTTTGTTCTATTAAATAGAAAATAAAAACCTTGGTATTTTTATAAAGCTAATAAGATGGCCTATAAAATCATGATTTTAGGGTATTTGGATACCTTAAGTAAGATAACTAAAATATAACAACAACCCCAATTTGAGGATCAGGTAGTTGGACTCACAATAGAAATGGTCCGTTTGCAATTCTGTTTGAACCACACTACAACGCAAATAAATTACAGTCGCCACAACACTTGAGCATTGCTAACGCCGCAGTGTGAATATACCAACTCAAAACTATTAAATGTAATATTGGTATTTGTTTAAATGTGCTCATATTACATTATAGTGCTCATATTTGTCTCAAGTTTACCCTATTATTATCGAAGTAGTTTTCATAAACGGTGACTATTTTGAAACTATATCATTTTTTCATCATATTTTTTGACAAAAAACTGCATTTAAATAAAGAATTTTACTGCCGTATAAATATTCTAATTCAGTTGACACTAAATATGAAAAAAAGTATTCATTTATATCAAAATCAAGGTTCGAAACGTAGTCAGATACCTTAAGGCACTAACCAAAATTCGCCGTTCTGGTGAAAATTTTCAAAATTTCTTTTATGCTGTTATTTTATAGCCCATACATTTAAGATTCCAAAACCACTCTATTTTTGTTTCTAAGATATTTAGAAACAAAGTTATAGCATGATTAGTAAACCGGAAATGGATTTTACAAAACCGGAAGTACATCCCTACACAAAATATTTTTAAGATATTGAATTGAAATTCACAGAACATGTTTTATTTAGTTCTATCTGTGTTATGAATCAAAATCTAATCTCTGTGTATATATTTGTGTGCTTTATTGCTTTTTTATGAAAAAAAAAATCAATTTTTTTAAAATATCGTGTTTTTGCATAAAGTTTGGCATATTTAAAAAACTTTCAGAAGTATTACAAATCTTTTAATTTCTAACACATATAAAGATGTAATTCACGTACTGTATAAATATTATTGGAATACGTTTATTAGAATTTTGTGTAACTGCAATTTTTCATCAAAATTTCCCTAAATACGACAATGGTTAGTCTATAAAACTCTCCAGAAAACAGCAAAAGAGTAAAAAAATGTCCGAAATTGTTAAACATGAATCTAAAGAGATCTTGACCTATAAATATGATGAGTTTAAAAATTTAAAATTAGTAGAAAAATTTGTATACTGGATTAAAATCTTTAAAAATGTATTTTCTGAGAAACTATGTTTTTCAATTTTTTGCTTCACGGTAAAGTATACTACATGTTTTCTTTTTAAGATATTGAATTGAAATTTTCAAACATGTTTTATTTAGTTTTATCTGCAGTTCATACTATTATCTAATCTCTATGTATATATTTATGTATTTTATTGCACTTTTTGTGAGAAAATAACATTCTTTTCTTGTAAAAATTTGAGTTCTTGCATAAAAAAATGACGTATTTCAAAAACTTTCAAAAGTATTACAAATATTACACCTCTAAGCACAGATAATGATGCTATTTATGTACTGTATAAATATTATTCAAATATATTAATTAGGATTTTCAATACAAGCCTTACCGTAACTGCGATTTTTCACTAAAATTTCATTCAAAATTCTCAATATATCCCAAATTATTTTTAATTTTGTGGAGATTGTACTTGAATTCCTAGTTTTATGCCCCATTTTAAATAAAAAAAGGTGTTTATTTAGTTTAAAATTCATATATTTAATAAAAAAATGCTCGGAAGGTAGTCACATAACTTAAGCGAACTGATTTTGGTTTCTTGGCAGTGATCTAAGTATAGACGTATCTTTATACAGAAATGTGTAACTTCTTCATGCTCTCCTTATTTCCCGAAGTGAACCATTTCCATGCTCATCATTTTATGGTTGTCGTTTACGGTTTAGTTTATGTAGCGTCGCGAATAATAGAAACCTTTTCTAATCACACACAAAGGGAATGTGTTCTTTTTCAGCCTTTATCTACCGACGATACTTATAAGTACCACTCACTTTAAAATTACATAGAATAACCATTTTTACGAATACTCGGATGATACTTAGCAGGAATATTCTTTTAAATCCACTTTTCCAAGATATATGGCAGTACGGGTTCTAGGATGCGTACTTTAGCGGGGATGGCGAATAATTTTATAGCAGAAATTGCGTTCTCAGCGGATTGCGAAGGTTGCCATTTTTATATCGAAAAATAATTAATGTCAAAAGGTAAGTGTCCTTTTTTTTTTGTATGCTAATGACTTTAGAAAACGATTTGACTATTTATTTTAAGTGATCAGTGTATATAATTAATTTTACAGTTGAATATCTTTAATTAATTTATTAGCTCTAACGGATTAAATTTTCCAAAATTGAGTATTTGCTTCTCTTCTGACTGAAATGGAAGAGAGAGAATGAAATTAATATTTTTTAATACTATTTAAATAATATTTTACGCAAAGTAAAACATTTTCCTTTCTTTTATGAAATAACTGTGGAAGATGTTTTTATTTCTACAGTTCAATGCAATAACAGCCATTGCCAGAATATATCATTGAGAGTTAAACTTTCAAGCTTACTGAAAAAATGTTCTCACTAATAACACCATAAGCGCTTTATTCAGGAATTTTATGTTGAACTAATAATTAAAATAGATTTTTATTGTTCTTACATATAGCAGTAAATTCAACACACATTTTTTAACTTTTATACCTCTAAAAAAATGTGAAACGTGCTTTTGCCACTTCTGTTCGGGGCTTTAATGTGTATTTCTTGTTTATTCGTGAATGCTCCCCAATTCACGTTCGCAAATTCTGCTGGAAATCATCCAGAGGAGTGTCTACTCATGACGGCAGTTTTACGAATGAATTGGACTTTTACTTTTCTTTTTTATTTAGAACTAATTCTAATACTTTCAGCGATTGTCAATAAAAAGTGTTGCTTAAAGATAATGAAATATAGAAGTAGTTGGTTTAAGACTGTTAAATATTTAAATGTAACTGTGTGTGTGTAAACACAGGTAAATGTTTTGAATAAATAATTGTAAAAAGGGGAAAGAGGGAAACAATGAGTTTTAGCAGAGATAATTATTTTTAATGCCGGTCGATTCAAAATAAGTGAGACCAATTTTAAAAGCATATAACTATTTATGATGAATTTCTATCGTTTTACTACTGGTTTTATTTGAAAAATGAAACATTTAAATTACTAATCTAACTATTTTTATTAGTAGCAGTAAATTACAGTACTGAAATTAGATCCTCGGAAGGATATTTTACAGCTTTTGAAGAATGGTTGTTAAAATTCTGTTATAAATACAGCATTTAAAAATAAAAAAAAAAGACATTTTCTATTGTATTACTATCTAAACTTCAAAAAGAAATAAAATTTGACTCGTAATCAAAAGCTCCACGGAAAAAATGTCAACGAAAGGAATTATCACTGTAGAAAATTCTTTGCCTCAGAAACCTATGGCAAAAAACTATAGATATAGCAACCGACGATTCATTGTCAGATAAAGAAAATTGGGGATAAAAAAGTAATTTTCCAGTCTGTCGTCAAATGTCTGTTAAGACCGTAGAAAAACGAAGAAAACGTTCTTGGCCTCTGTATTTAATGTTACGCAAAGGTAGATACAAAGCACGGATAACTCCTGATGAAGCACTGTTTCATCAGTCATTCACAACTAGCAAAAAGAAGAGTCAATATATTTCCAGCAAAATACGTCGCAATGACGCAGCTGTTTTGAAAAAATGCAAGTTGGCCGTCAGGTGTTATGGTATGGACGGAAATGTCCTCTTAAGACTTAACAAAACCATTTTTTGTAGAACCAAACTTTAAAATTGATGCTAAATACAATCAGAATAACGTTTTGAAACATTTGATCAAAAAAATTAAACGGCTTTACCCTCAGGGAAACTTTGTTTTTCATCAAGATTCTGCACTAAGTCATACTGTAAAATCAACTATAAAATGTTTAAAAAATTAAAAAATAAATATTCTGCGTTCTGATAAATGACTATCACTATCTCCTGTCTGTGTTCCTTGCGATTATTTTTTATGGGGATACTTAAAAAAACAGTTAAATAGATGTAAAGTAAGAACATTTCAAGTGCTTCAAAAAGCAATTTAAGAAGGAGTTGGAAAAATACTCCAAAAATGATCGAAAAACTCTTTTATCTTAGCCAAAACGCTTAAGAAAAGTGTACTGTGCTAGAGGAAAACCCATTGAAAATTCGAAGTAAATAACTTGATTCAATAAAAATTAATGATCCTCTGAAATTGGTCACACTATTTATGAATCAACAGGTACATACAACAGGCAAAAGTCTGAAGAACAACAATCGTCTATGCAAAGAGCCGTGGCTTGACCAATCCCTGGTTTAGAGGAATTCGAATGATTTCTGCAGTGAATTAAATCCTCATTACTTTTAGATAAAATAATAAATTATATATGATATGTTATTGTAAAAAGGTAAACACAAACAAGTCTTAACCGCTTCCCATACACATTTTTTTGAAAAAAATTGCAAAAAAATCATCAATTTTTTTTATTTTATTATTATATACAAGGAAACGAAACAAAATATGTAGGGTTTAAGTTGAATTTTTAATTTTTTACAGGTGTAAAAACATTTAGTTTTAAGATTAGTTTACTATTCCGAGTTATCTCGGGCAAATGGAAAAAAGTTAAATATTAGTATTTGTGTGATAGTTTTTGAAACAAGGGACAAAACACAAAGTGATACATTACATTCTGTACATAGTCTCTAGTATTACTGGCTTACCTCTGGAATCTCTTTTACGAGAGGACAAAGTACACTGACTCGTTGGATTTGATTTTTTTCAGTAGCAGGAATAACATCTGGAAAATGCCCTGAGGTTAACCTGAGTGGTGATGGACTAATGCTGGGTCTTCCTGATGTGGCAGAAAACTCGTCACGGTGATTCTCTGAAATTATTTTTTCAATCAGTTCCATTCTAAATTGTTTAGGTGATCGGTAATCGCCTGATTTACAGTACAAAATGTAGGCTACATACAGAAGCATCACTTCCACTATTTTCAATGTCCATCTCTTCATAATCACTATCTGAAAGATCATTCCTTTCACTATCTTGCAGCATTGCCATTATTTTACTTTTTTTCACACACAGAGAACGGAACTATCCTTCTTTATACATCACTATATACAATGGGGGGTTCGGGGTCGAAAGTTCACCATTTTTGTATCATGATCTTTGTGATTTTGTCGATTTTTGGGAACAAAACACAGTAAAAAACTAATTATTGAATAAATAATTGGCATTAATTAATAAAATTAGTCATTAATGACAAATACATAATTAAATTTTACGTTCTATATACTTAGAATTATAATCAATCGGAAAAAAAATCAAGGGCTTTGGGGGGGCCGGACACTCAGGATCCCCCTCCCCTTGTGTGTGCCACTGACTATATATAATCCACAAGCCAACCTGTACTATACAATAGGGAAAACACGTAACCTGTCCGGCCAAAAGATTCGCGAAACCAACAAAACTTTGTAAACTGACAATCAAAACTGAAAATTCCCTTTCATTTCCTCCAGGCCGAGAATAACCGTGATAAAGCCAATCTTACTGACAAATTCTACTTCGCCCGAGTTTTCTCGGGATATAATTGACTGCAATATATACGAACCCGAGATAACTCGGGATAATCAAGCAAGCGGCTAAAACGGTGTTCACCAGGAAATTCTGAGAAGACAAATTCGTGGAACGCAGCAGCATCATTTTTGAAAAATCAGTTATTTTGCTTGCTTTACCTGAATGATTTTTTTTTTTTCGTACATAGTTGTTTTATCGCCGATTTTTATAAATTATAGTAGTTATTAATTTGTTACTTTGCAGGTTATTTGGAAAATATTGGATGCTGGCAAAGAATAGTGAATGACACAGCGTACTGTAATGAGAACTTTGAGAAGTCTCAACAAATTTTGAAGGATGAGGACATGATAGAAAGGCTGAGGTTGTTTCACAGCTGCTGGTATGCCATTTTCTTAGTCTTAGCGTCTATAACACTCTTCTCGCCGACACCGACCACACAGATATACTGACTATAATTCAGTTTCAAACTTTGTGTGAAAATAAATTAAATTTTATAAAGAAGCGTGCCATTTCGTTACATATGTATTACTCAATGGTTAAAGGAGGTGGGTGAAGATCGGTCTTTTTTCGTCCGTCTTTTAATTCATAGTAAATTTTTTTTAACTTTGATACTCAGTCAAAATGAAAATGTTAGGTTTTTTCAAAAAAAAAAAAAAATCTTTTATTAAATAGAGAAAACAGGAGAAAATAACAATGTTAAACTATTTCTAACAAATGTCTTCGATTATATTACCTTCTTGCTTTTACTGGCTGAATCGTCACTAGACCATCCAGTAGCAGCGTCTTGAAATGTATCAGCATATCCAAGACATGGTGTTTTTGTCTGAGTGGAATTATGGCGCCAGTATCCCAAGTACCAAAGTACAGATGTAACATGTGCACAGCAGCACACAACTCTAGAACCATCTTAAGGTACCCGACTGCGTTCGGAACCGTGATTTTAAAAAGGCGCATAAATGGATAATTTTCATGATATTTAATGTCACTTAGATTAGAATACATGTATAAAATTGTTTTAAGAACATTATGACAAAAAAAATTATTTAAATACAATATTTTGGCAAAAAATTAACTTAGAATAACCTTTTTTCCAAATGTTCTCCTTTTGTCAAAAATGCTTCTATTGTATTAATATTTTACCTGTATTCAGCTCAGACCTCTGTACAGAGGCTCAACTAGAATTTTTGAAATGCATAACTCGGAAGTCGGTTTATCCATGTTTTACAAAAACAGAAGGGAGAAATTTTAAGAAAAAAACGCCGATAATTATTTCAATTAGTTGTAACTCTGAAATTAATGTGAATTTTTCAAAAATCATACTTGAGCCTCTGTACAGAGGTCTGAGCTATATACAGGCAAAATATTAATACAATAGAAGCATTTTTGACAAAAGGAGAACATTTGGAAAAAAGGTTATTCTAAGTTCATTTTTTGCCAAAATATTGTATTTAAATAATTTTTTTTGTCATAATGTTCTTAAAACAATTTTATACATGTACTCTAATTTAAGTGACACTAAATATCATGAAAATTATACATTTGTGCGCTTTTTTAAAATCATGGTTCCGAACGTAGTCGGATACCTTAAATACAATATTTCGGCAAAAAATTAACTTAGAATAAACTTTTTTTAATAATATTTTGCCTGTATATAGCTCAGACCTCTGTACAGAGGCTCAATTATAATTTTTGAAATATTTAACTTAGAAGTGGATTTATCCATGTTTTATGACACACACAACAGAGAGAAGAAATTTTAAGAAAAAAAACCCCGATAGTTATTTCAATGGATTGTAACTCTGAAAATAATGTGAATTTTTTAAAAGTCATAGTTGGTGAGGTTTGAGCTATATATAGTCAAAATATTATTATAATAGAAGTATTTTTCACAAAAGGAGAACATTTTGAAAAAAGGTTATTCTAAGTTCATTTTTTGTCGAAATATAGTATTTAAATCATTTTTTTTTCAAAATGTCCTTAAAACAATTTTATACATGTATTCTGATCTAAGTGACACTAAATATAATGAAAATTATCCATTTATGCGCTTTTTTAAAATCACGATTCCGAACGTAGTCGGATACCTTAAGAGAAATGGGATATTTCATATCGGGCAGTAATCAGCAACTTACGACATTTCATTTGAGACCTACGCAGCAAAGTATATCAAAAAATATTTCGATATACTGGGAAAAAATGTTCTAAAGAGAATTTCAAAAGAATCTCTCTTCGAGGTGGACGCCATTATTATATGTAGTTTCAGTAAAAATCAAATTTCCAGCGTCTGGCACCTTTCGTCTTTGTAAAAGATGGCATAAATTTCGTCGGATATCAACTTTTCTTTGTATACAAAGCTGGTTCATAAGTAATATAACATTTTAGCATTGAAAAATAACATCTTTCTTCTGTTTCAACAGAGATAATATTTTGTTCCTGCCGTTTCAGCTCGTTTGACTGGCATAAGAAATGCAAGTCCAAAGCTGCTGAAGTCAAGTGCTCATCAGAAGCTAAGGCTTACGTGGAACAAATATCTACTCTGATGGGAGGTCCAGTCCTCAACCAACTGTGCGGGGCGTCCTTTTCTAGTTGTTACGACCAACTATATGGTATTGATGTCGAAAGTCACGAGATAAGGTATAGCAAAGTAGATAACTCCTGTAAAGTTATCAATCCATCCATACTCGTGGTTTTGTTTTCAATTACTACTATAGCATTTTTGTAATAAATTTATTCTTTTATATTTATGTGTGTGTTCGTTAATTTTTAATGAATAAATTCAATTCCTGAGGGAAGCAAGGTAGTTATGGGATCTTGTGAGCGACTTCCCCCTGAAGTCGCTCCCTCATCGTTTTGCCTACCTAAGAGCGTGGGAGGAAGCAAAGCAGGACCAGAAACTTCCATTATAACTATTATTTATTTTTTACTCAAGCACACTAGTCCAGTGTTTCTCAAACTGTGGGGCGCGCCCCACTAGGGGGCGTGATAACCCTACGAGGGGGGCGAGCCTTTTAAAAAGCCGAAAACAAAAGATTATTTTTTAAAAATTATTAATTTACAGAAAAAAACAAATAAAATACATTCTGACATAGTAAAAAATAAAACACACATTTTTACTGATATAATACACTTATCAATATATCAGTACTGCGCATTTTATATATAACTTAAAAATACTAAGAATAAGTTTAATAATTACCAGTGACCCCATGGGCTTGTCATATTTGAAATTTTTACAAAAATTAAAACTTATCTTGATAATTTGTACGCTTTATAGTAAATCCCTTAATTGCCGATTAAAAATCACGCGATTCGCTCCCCAAAGCCACCATTTAATACGTAGGCTAGTGTATGTGGTGTATAAAGGGTGAGGTTTAAAAGAAATAAATATATATAAGCAAATCCTTTGAAATAAGTATTGTCAAGGTTCTTTTATTGCATTCCAAAGCCTTAGGAATAATTTTATGGATAGCAGTTCACAGAAAGGGTCGTTCTTCGAAGAGACGTGTATATACGTCCGGGACAACTAACGCACTTGCTGGAAGAGACGTTTATACACGCCAGAGGCACTCAAGAGATTAAAATCGTATTGTAGGTTTAACGTCAAAGTATAGTATAATTGAATTCAATACATATTGTTATTGCATAGAGGGGGGAGGGGGCGTGATGAAAATTGTGATTGAATATTGGGTCGCAAATATTGAAAGTTTGGGAAGCACTGCACTAGTCAACAACAGATTAAACCTTAAGTGAATGTCCTAGGAGATGATATGGAGAAAGCAATGAACCTTAAGTGAACAAGCGCAAGTAGCCAGTTTAAATTTAACCTCTAATATATCTTTAACTATAAATTCCCAATCTACTAATTTAATACAGAGGCAAACACATCGCTCTTAAATTTAAGCTGCGAAAATCAACTTAATTGTATCTCATCTTCGTAGCGCCCGTAACAGTTCTTCAGCTTCTTTTTTTACAATTACAAAACTCTGACTTTATATAGTCAAACTAATCCACATATCAGGGTTTGTTCTTGAGAGTAATGGCTGTGAATTAAACGCTAATGCTGGCCCAAAGATTCCCCAATAGGATTAGTAAGAAGATTCCATAAAGATCCATCACAATCTTGTGAGAGGAAACGCTTAGTATATTCGATGGAATAAATAATCTAATCGTGTTTGATTGTGAAATAAACAATGTTGGTTTAGAATAAGAGAAGGTGGAATTTCAAACCAAAATTGTATATAGGAGAAGAGCAACTTATTAACTCTTTCATCATGATGTCTGCGAAACTATTAGAACTACAGACTTGAAATTTGTGGTAGGCGTATTTCTCTTGTTGAGTAGAGATCCGCTAAAAACGGGTTTTGCTTAAATCGCCTCCCAAGAGGAGTTTTCGAGGACATTATAGACAAAATGTCCCCTTTTCAAACCATTGCACCAACAGACATGAAATTTGGCAAAATGTTTCTTTTCTTGAGTAGAGATTCGCTAAGAACGAGTTTTGCGGAAACCGACTCTTAAGATATCCAACTACCCTAAAATCATGATTTTTTTGAAAAATGGGCAAACTTTTTTACGATTTTATTTTATAGACCATCTTATTAGCTTTGTAAAATTACCTAGTTTTTTTTTATTTTCTATTCACTAGAACAAAAACTACAAGCGTTTTAGTAAAAGCAGATGCCATAACTTTACATAAGATGTCAAACTTTAAAATGCGTTTTACTCGAAATGTGCTTTTTCTGAAAAGCTCAAACGGAGACAGCGTTTGCTCAAACAGTTTTTAAAATGATTTGTTGAAATTTTGTGTGTATGTGTTTTGTATAAGAGTAGAAGTGTTTTAACCTTCAGATTTATCGATCACTGTTTTATTACGAAATTTACAGTTCTGTATGTGAATATAATCATTGTTTTTTAAGCAATTTCATTTAATAACTAAGATAAAGTGCTCTAGTTTTTGTGAAAATTAAAATATCTCTTATCCTGAAGGTCATTTCAAAAAGGAATAGCAAAGTAATACATCAAAATTGAAAAATTGAGAATTTGTTCATTTACTATTTGTACAGAGCGGACTCCGTTTATGTAATTTTTTGTCAATTTTTACCCATTTTTTCCCTTTTTAGTAGTAATAATTTATTTTTATCTTCTTAATTTTAGCCTTTTTTTTCTTAAAATTGTAAATAAATCTAAAAACCACAAAAAAAAATCTCCATATATCCATTATTTAAAAAAAAAAAGCTACCGCCAGTAGTCGGATACCTTAAAGGGGTTATGTTAGATTAATAAATAATAAAATTCCGGTTTAGACCTAAACATTTGAAATTTCGTAAGCATGCTCACTTTGTTGAGTAGAGATCCAGAAAGAACGAGTTTTATACAAATAAACTCCCAAGGAGGTTATGGAGGGCTTCATAGACAAAATTCTAGTTTTTGAACTAGCAGGAACACCAGTTTGAAATCCCGCAATCATGCTTTTTTTTTAATGAGTAGTGTAATCCGCTAAGAACAAGTTTCGAAGAAATAAACTCCCAAAGTGAATTGCGGGGGTGTTATACATAAAAAAAAATTTTTAAAAAAATCCCTTTCTTTTTGACTATTAGACCTAAAGACTTGAAATCTGGGTAGCATGTTTTTTTATTAAGTAGATACACGCTAAGAACGATTTTAAGGGAAGTCGGAAACCTCTATACCGACAATGTTAAATTGGCTGTTTTTGATATACCTTTACTCAAAATCTGTTATATGTACATGCTTGGAACTTTTTATACAATTAAAGTACACATTTCTCATTATACTGAAATGAGCTTTTATCAATTTTGAATTTTTTCATAATTTATAAAATATTTTACCAAACATAGTGAAATTTGACCCATTTTTCACATAAAAAAAATTTATAAAAAACAAATTTTTGAGTTTTTTTACAAAAGGCCCATTTCAGTATATATTAGCCATCATTATAAATATATCGTAAAAAATGTACATACCTGTGAACAGTAGTTTCACCGAAAAGGTACATCGAACATCATAAATTTACATTTTGAGACAAATTGATTTTAATGCATACAGTGAAGCTTCTAATTGACTAAGGCTCAATTTACAATAAAAGATACATGTTTTGGTTTATGTCAGACGTTCAAGTTTTAAACAAAAACGAAGTACTTTGTTTTCATCTTTCGCCATTCAACTGGGCGTGGCTCTGTTTCAAAGATTATTTAAAAATAGGTTTTAAGGGCTTCAAATTACCCTAGAGGTTAAAGTAGGGGTTTTTTTTAGAAAGGTTAAAATCTGTACAATTTGAAAATGTAAAATTCTCAAATTTTCAAAACAAAATAAGATTTTAGTTTTCCAACACCTCTTAAGGAAATCGACTACGAGGGGGAAAGCGTTAAAGGAGCGTAAATGTTCAAGATATTTCTGTTTCACAAATTCAAACCCTGTCATTTTTAAAACAAGAGGCGAGGGCTATAAGCATAATTTTCAATACAATCGCAAACATAATACTAGGAATTAGATAAGAACAATCGACGTATATATAAACAATGTATAATCTTACAATGTCATGAAATACCCAGCGGAGCGGGTGGCTACCAGCTAGTACAATTTAAGAGCATTGTTAATGTATCAATACTCTTCCAAAACACCATTTTTGATCATTTTCAGACGTCATTAACCCTTTAACGGGCACAAAGCCAAAATACACTTTTCTGTGATAAAGTGATTGATATAAATGTAATGTTCTCATCCTCTATAAACATTATATAGTCACAAAAAAATATCTGATCAAGGTTTTTTTTCCTGGGGGGTGGCTAGACGTTATAGCCACTGCGCACTTAGGACATCTAACTTACTTTTCAGGACAGAAATAATGGATCATATTACAATAATTTTTTTGATGAAAAATTGACATTTATGCAATAACTTTTTCAATCAAAGTCAGTCAAATAGACAATGACTGTAGTATGGACATTTTTTACTCGAATTGTGCCATGGATGTTGCCACGGCAGTGATTCACGCCTTTGGCAATATCTGACTATATCCTTATGTTTTTATTATTATTATTATTATTAAAACCCCTGCACTTTGCCATACACGACAACAACAGCAACAACTATTTCAACAACAATTAAATACAATGTATAAGTGTAATTAAATAACAGAATAATTGTACAACATAGAATACTTACTAAGAACATATATAGAATACTAAGAATATACATTGAAATTGATATATATCGACATTTTATATTTTATTTTATTTTATTTTAGTATAAAAAAAGTAATATTTTTGAGAATTTAAATTAGCTATTTCACAAATTTGATGAGCTATTTACTGTGAAACTTTATAACATGTAAACGTTTTCTTTATAATATGCAAACGAACCCGAGAATCTTGAACCACATTGTGTAAACAAAGTTTGTTCATATTTCCCGCCCCAACATTCTCACATGATTCTAAGAGTTCTCTCTCGAGTGGAGAAAAGCGAAAATTTCTAGCTCATTTTTTTTGTTCTATGTGGGCAGTGGATAGAGCCTCTATCCACATATAAAAGCTTTCCAAAAATCTAAATAAAACCTTTTTTTTTTAATTGCACATTTGCTTAATTCATTCAGATGAGAGAAAATTATCTTTAAGACATGTCGAAATTTTTTCAAAGTTCAGAAATTTTATTTATAGAAATCAAAATACAATTTGAGACTTACACCGAGAAAAATTGTTTTTAACTACCCATCAGAGGACATGAAATGAAAAAAAAGGTATCGTCCTGCCATCTGTATTGATTTTTATGCGTTTTAGCTTCAATTAACTCATGTGGATAGATTAAATATCCATCACCCGCTTCGAGAAAAAATTTTTCAATATGTAGCTACACAGCCACTGCCCGCTAAAGGGTTAGTGCATGGCAGGCACTTGAGACATCATCCCACACCACTCACCAACGTGTAATTATCTGTTCTCTCTACCACATCTTGCGCTGGTGCTTCATCGACAATTTGCATATATACAGAGTGAGGACAGCAACAGTGCAAAAAAGGGGGGAAAGTCACAATAAAAAAACTGCGATTAAATGACAAAGACAACAAGAAGGAAAAATAGGATAAAATATTCCCAAAGCTAAAACACAATGAAAAAAAGTAGACCCTCAAAAAGTGGAGAGGGATAACATTTTACAGAGAGACGTCAATAAGCGCAATAAGAATTAAATTCCCAAAGGGCAAATAGTGAGTGAGTGAATATTAACGCCACACTATTCTGCTACTCGAGGGCTTAGGGCGACGGACCTCGTAATTATGAACCAAGGTCAAGTGACGAGAAGAGCACCTGAGCTGGCATCCTGTCTCTTAACTTTCACACCAATGGGAGGACAATTGAGCCTTGACATATTTAATGTGCATTGGCCCCCTCTTCACAGCGTGTCTTCAGGGGTACTAAGCTCGAACTCATGACATGCCAGTCATGAATCCGTTACCTGACCACTAGGCTACTGCGGCTGCAAATAGCAAATAGAATCAAAACTAGAGGGAGAATCACACCAAGACCTACATCGGAGAATTGAAGCTTTCAGTTGTTCTGGAGACTCCCACAGCGACGCACACCCAGTCACCAATTGCAAGGATCGGTGTCCCCATAGCCTACTTGCTGTACGTAAACGGGGCTCATACCAATCGAAGGAATCAAAACGCATATGACCCCTGATATGGGTCCACAGTGGACTCTGGAACTGTGCCATCAGCGCCTGGTACAGCGTTCGTCAGGGGACAAACTCATGGGTAGGGATTTGTACCAAGAGCTCCAGCTGAAAGCACAAAACTCCTTTCGGTCAAGGTATGGGCCCTCTAGAATATAATTCTTCACACATCACATAAAATATTTCTAGTATATGAAAAACTATTAGGTTTAGGAAAAAGAAATCCATTATATTTTCGGTAGATAGCTGTAGTGATTGATAGTGATAAGTATCAATAAAACAATTTCAGATTTAATGCGCGCTGTAAAGGTGACATTTTGCACTAAGAAAATTTTTTTGCCGTTTTTTGTTCCATTCAATTGTAAGTTACAGGGTGTTTAACTGGATAATATACCGAATTTTCTCTTTGTGAACTTTCATGTTTTTTTTTATAAAGGTGAAAATGCTAGACAGGTGGATGAAATTGTGAGTGGTGTTTATTGTCCTGATACTGTAGCAGACAATTACTAGCATTTTTGGCTTCATTGATTCCGTTCAAGTATGGCCTTCGTTGAAAATGTTGATAAAACCACAGAAATAATCCAAGTCGGCCGGAGTGTTAGTAAGTGTAGCATCGCCCAGGAGCTAAAGATCGAACATAAGACAGTTTTAAATCATTTAGACAAAGCTGGATTCAAAAAGAAGCTCCATGTTTGGGTGCCACTCCAATTAACACCAAAAAACATGATGGATCAAATTTCCAGCTGCAAAGCATTAGCCAAATGGAATAAAATCGACCAATTCTTAAAAGGATGGTGACTAGGGATAAGAAAAGGGCCACATACAGCAACGTTGCCCGTAAACGATCGTGGTTAAAGCGCGGTGAAGCAGCTGAAACGGTGGTCAAATCAAGAAGGTTCTACTGTGTATTTAGGGAAATTGGAAAGGAATACCCCCTTATGAGTTCTTTACTTATGGCCAAACACTAAATTCGCATTCCTATTGTTAACAATTGAACCGTTTGAAGCTAACAGTTCATCAAAAAAGGTCAGAATTGGCAAATAGGAGAAGGAATATGTTCCATCAGGACAACGCCAGACCACACACGTATATAGTGACTCACCAGAAAGTCCAAGAGCTTAATTCGGATGTTTTTATGTATCCACCATATAGTCCAGACCTGACACCAAGCAATTGCCAAGTTTTTCTTGCATCGAAAAACTTCCTTGGTGATAAAAATTTGGCTACAGGAGAGGATTAATTATCGATTTTTCCAGTTTCTCACCAATAGGAACCACAACACAGAATAAATAACACAACACACAAAATAGACAACACAACACACAAAATAGACAACACAACATATAATAGACGACACAACATATAATAGACGACACAACATATAATACACGACACAACATATAATACACGACACAACATATGATGTACAACACAACATATAATACACGACACAACATATGATGTACAACACAACATATAATACACGACACAACATATGATGTACAACACAACATACAATAGACAACACAACACCCAAAATAGATAATACACCGTACAAAATAGACCACACACCATACAAAATAGACAACACACCATACAAAATTGACACCATACAAAATAGACAACACACCATACAAAATAGACACCATACAAAATAGACAACACAACACACACATTCACACACACAAGGTATCACAACATAAAATAGACAACACACAACACAAAATAGATAACACACCACACACATACAAAATAGACAACACAACATATAATGTGGACGACACAACATACAATAGACACACACACACAAGTCAACACACAAAAGACAACACAACAACAAAATAGATAACACACCATGCAAAATAAACACACACACAACACACCATACAAAATAGACAACACACCATACAAAATAGACAACACAACACACAAAGGCAGCACAACACACCATACAAAATAGACAACACACCATACAAAATAGACAACACACCATACAAAATGGACGACACACCATAAATGGACAACACCATAAAAATGGACGACACAACATATAATGGACGACACAACATATAATGGACGACACAACATATAATGGACGACACAACATATAATGGACGACACAACATACAATGGACGACACAACATACAATGGACGACACAACATACAATGGACGACACAACATACAATGGACGACACAACATACAATGGACGACACAACATACAATGGACGACACAACATACAAAAGGTAACACAGAATAGACAACACCACACAAAGTAAATAACACAAACACAGCACAAAATACACAACACAAAACAAGGTGTAGTAGTTAGGAGAGGGATGTGCCATTTCAGGTGCCATCCTCGTCACTTGACCATGGTTTAAAATTACGAGATCCGTCACTAAAAGCCCTCGTGTAGCTGAACAGGGTGACGTTAATATTCACTCACTCACCCAACACAAAACAAAATACAGAACAAAACACAAAATAAACAACACGGCATAAATTCTCAAGATAATGGTAAATTTCAAGATAAAAATCTATTGTTTTTGTAAACCCTATTCTAGACCATTCCAAAGCAGTCATCCAAGCTGTAGTTATAAAGCATGGCACAGACACAGAGATTATCTCAGAAATAAGACCAACACCTTGTACTTTCTTTATAAATACCAAAAGGCAGACTTAGTCAAATGATGAACAATTGAGCCACAAGACAACTCACTACTTCTTCCAAAGTTTTTAAAACCATATTTTGAAGAATTTACTGGGCACTCTTAAATCTGACCTGAGAAGAAAATTAGATTTTGTCAAATACTAAGCATCTTTCTGCATGAGAAGTACTAGACACAAAGAGTCACAAAAAAGTACTTAGGTAAGCAAACTATACTAGAAAGAAAAAACTGAATGGCAAGGAAAAATTTGTCTGATATAATATGAAAAGCAAATTTTTTTATGTAAAATGCATAAAAATATACCCAGAAGATGTATGTACTTATGGCTTTAAGATACAAAACAACAGCTTTACTATATTTTGTGTATTGTTTTATATATATACCAAAAATATTTTACATATTTAAGAGTTACTCATTTTAAACAAGGGTACCTAAACATAAGCATGTTGTTATGATATCTCAAAAAATATGTCCAACTTAAATTAAACAGAAAAAAAATAAACTAAAAAATTATTTTTGTATTTCTACTGAATGATTAAAATATCTATTAAGATCAACAAAAATCCTAAGTTCTATTGGAAATTTTAAAAGAAATATGTCCCATAATCAAAGAGTCTTATTTTTAGCATTTTACTCTTTCGAGCATGTCCTGGTTCTCTTAATTAACAGAATCATTCATTAGTCAATGAGGTTGATTCATGTGACGTCACAGTCACATGATAGTGAAAGCCACGTGATTCTAGCCGATCAATTCAAAAACTCATGTGACGTCATAGTCACACGATAAAAACTATCTTGCGTTTCCAACTAATCTGTTCACGCGCTCCGGTGTTGCCAAGTTTTGCTCTTTGCAGAAACTTTCTCTTAAAAAGTACATATGTATACAAAATGCATTTTATTTAAAAGTATAAGCATAAAATACGACTTTTTTTTAATTTAAAAAAAAAATCTTTTTGAAGAAATTCCCCCCTTCCCCCTAACATTTAAACATCTTTACCCAAGTATGAAATTTTATCTGAGTTTTACAAATAGATGTTTGTTTTGAATTCAATGGAAAACACGTGTTTGTTTTTATCATGTGACTTCATGAATCAAGCCCATTGAATAAATAAAATACAAATAATCAAATGGTTTAAAATATTACTGCAATTCAGGAAAGTGATATAATGCAATTTAGTTTTTGATATCTAAATAATCAAGCTAATACAGTCATACCCTGATTTAATGAATGCATCGGGACGGAACATTTTGTTTGTTAATTCGAGATTATTCGTTATATCGTGGTATAAAAAAAAATACTAATTCTTCGCTTATTTTTTGAAAACTTCATTATAAACAACTACACAAAAATATTTATAGTTTCAAATAACATACTTTTTATTCAAAAGCTAAAAATAGAATTAGAGAATTAATTATACACCTGTTAATTGGATATTTTAAAATACTGACTAAAAGATGTTCGGCAATCTTTTTTTTATTCCTGACTCGAAAGAGTTCTTTTTCGACTTTATACGAAAAAAAATACTGCGTCATTTACATCCTGCTGCAAAAGGTACGTTCTCAGTTTTTAAATCCTTACCTCCGAGAAATCAACATTTTTCTCAATTTCAGTTACCGAGATAGGCAAACCGACATCAAATGTAACATAGTCGTTAAAATGTTAAATACCCTCCTGCTTCGTGCGTGCGTGTGTGTGTGTGTGTGTGTGTGTGTGTGTGTGTGTGTGTGTGTGTGTGTGTGTGTGTGTGTGTGTGTGTGTGTGTGTGTGTGTGTGTGTGTGTGTGTGTGTGTGTGTGTGTGTGTGTGTGTGTGTGTGTGTGTGTGTGTGTGTGTGTGTGTGTGTGTGTGTGTGTGTGTGTGTGTGTGTAGTGTGTGTATGTGTATGTGTGTGTGTGTGTGTGTGTGATGAACTGATATAAGAAATTACCTGCCCTACTCGAAATTGACATGATAGATTACACTCTTGACTCATTTGCAACTGTAAAATCTAATAATCGTCTGCATCTTTCCCAGTCGAAATTTGCTGCTTACAAGAAAAGTCTTTTTCTAATGACAAAAAAAATGTTACTTGGGGAAGCCAATTTCTTCTGATACAAATTAATGGAAAAAAATTATTTTTAGCTGTTGAGAACATTCGTTAATACGATGTTTATTATTCGCTAAATAATGATTTTTGCTTTCATTTTAGTCGTGGGAAAAGAAAAGTTCGTCAAATCACGCAATTCGTTAAACTGGAGTTCGGTGAATCGGGATTCAATTGTAATTGAAATTTGAAATTCTCTTCTTAATACATTGTTGATCGATGCATACATTACATAATCAATTTCATATCTATCGCTCTTATGCCGTACTTAAAAAACATTTAAAACTCGTTTAAAGAATTTCATTTAAATTAACATTTTCTTAACACAAATGCAGCGAATTTATCTAATTTGAAATCGGATTTAACATCACTTTTTAAGAATGATTTCTCTAAAAGTCTATATTTAGTATTACAACTTTACATGTGCTCTCTACTTTAAATTTACATAAAACATCTTTATCATAATATCTCATATACACTCATGGACAAAAAAATTATCGCACCAAGATATAATTGTGGGATCGTAACGAAACTTGGCATGAAGGTACAAGTCGGGGAGATATGCAAATGATTAGAAATGCAGTGTGATTGCGCATTACGTATAGCCGATAGAGGGCGTATAACGTCACTTTCTTTGGAGTATAAAACAGGTAACCAAAGCTTGTTTGAATCTGCTGAATCGTTTACAAAGAAGAGCTGAGGTAGACATATCATTACGCCGTTTTCAAAGACAATATGAGCAGCTTTCGCAGTTTGAGAGGGGGAGAATCATCGGCATAATGGAAACTGAGTGGTCAGCTAGGCAAGTAGCTCGTCAATTAGGCCGCTCTGATTGTGTTGTGAGAAGGTGTTGGGGTGTATGGGGTGCCTTTGCCTACAATACACGATCACCCCTAGTATTGATCCGTGGCACCCTGACATCCAGCGGTATGTCCATGACATCTGCAACCCCATGTCTTGCCACTCATGCAACAGCTCCCAGGAGCCATTTTTCAACAAGTCAATATTCGGCCTCACACGGCAAGGGTGTCACAAGACTATCTCCGCACTGTTACTACCCTTCCTTGGCCTGCCCGATCCCCAGATTTGTCTCCAATCGGCATACCTGGGATCATTTGGGAAAGGGGGGTTCGCCATCCCACGAGTTTGAACGAACTAGAGGCAGGGTTACAGCAAATATGGAACGAAATATCTCAAGACATCATACAGCAGGCTTCTCAAACTTTCAATACTGGCGACCCAATTTTCAATCATAAAAATTTTTTCACGCCCCCCCCTTTAATAATAATAATAAAATATGAATGCAATAATATGTCAGACGCTAAAGCTATAATATGATCTTAATTATAAACCAAAAATTAATAAGATAAGTATTAAATTTTTTTATATATTTCTCTTAAAAGTAATACATATTTTTAAGTAAATTACTTTTAAGTAATAGGGTTAACTATGTCATTTTTCTTCCTCTAATTATTAAACTGGAAACAGATCGGGAAAAGATATTTAATTAAAGATTTATTTCCTTCATCGTCCATTTCAAAAGTACAAATGTCATTTTAAAAATATCAATCTATGGGCTCTTTATATATCCTTTCATATGGCATTCTCCGGACATTACGTGAATCTAGGAAACCTAACGAACG
>BMAV01007337.1:0-49215 GCA_019973955.1 Trichonephila inaurata madagascariensis
AAAAAATTTTCATTCTGTTTTAAATTTTTCCCAATAAATGTTTTTTTTTCCCAAACTGATATTAAATATATTCTTTATGTCGCCCGAGATTATAATGTTTTTCCGAAGTGGCCCACAAGGTCATTTTGGTTAGCCATCCCTGCATTAAGCTATAGTGCTTCTACACTAATATATAATTCGTTATTGAATCTTATATATGTTACCTCAAATAACTTTTATTAAGTAAGCTAAAAACGAACAATTTCTCACGTACTTATCAGTCATTATGCACTGTTAAAAATTCAAAAAGGAAAGATAATTTTATAACTGATAGAGTCAAAAATAGGAACTACGTATGTGAACACTCAGAGATGTGCGCCAAAAGATAAACTTAATAAATTTGTTTTATCCTTTTCGTGTTATCGTGTATCATATCGTTACATTTCTCTTCGTACAGTTATGTTTATGAACTTTAATTTGGTAGTTATCGATTCGATTTGACCAAACAGTTAGTATGCATTGTTCAGTCCAATTACGCTTTTCTTAAGGCTTAACAAAGAAAGTTTTTGAAAGTAAAATAATACTCAAATCTGAGATCGCATTTCAACAGAGAAGAGTATTGAACAAGCGATGAAAATCCTTCAAAACAAATCTTGCGTCCACATAATAGACCTGGCTTTTTATCAGAAACACTTGAGGATAAAAGTAAATAGATTATTGTCTGAAATGGTAGGTTATCTTCAACCAAATGGATCAGACTGGTATTAGTGATTTTGTTTCTATTATTTTATTTGTTGATGAAATAGGATACTTGATTGGCCTTGAAACACATTGGACTACATTCAGGAGATTTCATTTAGTCACATGATAGTGACAACCAGTGTTTCTAGCCAATCGGTTCATGCGTTTCGTTGTTGTCAAATTTGCTCCTTTGCAGAACTTTCTCTTTAAAAGTACACATTTGTCAACAATAAAGCACATAGGTACAAACATGCGTCTCATTTAAAAATACATGCATAAAATATTATTTTTAAAAATTTTAAAATCTTAAGAATTTTTTTAAATGTTTCAACATTTTTACCCAATTACGA
Source organism: Trichonephila inaurata madagascariensis (assembly GCA_019973955.1). Lineage (NCBI taxonomy): Eukaryota > Metazoa > Arthropoda > Arachnida > Araneae > Nephilidae > Trichonephila > Trichonephila inaurata. The sequence continues at coordinate 1,071 of BMAV01007337.1, forward strand.
AATTTGAAATTTAACCTAAGTTTTACACAAATAGATCTACACGTACATTTAGTTTAATATCTCTTTTAAATTCAATGGTGAACTCGTGTTTGTTTTTATCATGTGACAGCCATGAATTGAGCCCATTAGACACAAAATAACCAGGAAAGAAAACACACTTAAAATGAAGTATAAAAACATTTGATGGTTACTAAATCATTTATTCAAAAAGAAAATTCTAAGCAAAAACGATAAGAAAATATTTTTATTTAGTAATCTATTCCGAATCTTCTCGATCTTTCTCAAGTTGGTTATTTTGCTTGTAGCTCTTTAAAATTAACCCATAATTAGTTTCGGTTTAAATTCAAATAACCTATATTTTCACACCATTATCATGAAAATAGTAAGGAAATTTTACTTCAACAATGCCTTGCGTCACTGCTTATGATTAGAGATTTCGTTAACATTAATTTTTTTTACAGTTAAATGACAATAAATGTCCGTTAAGTCTATTTTAAACTAAATGAAAAGAAATTTTAATACGATAAAGGAATAAATGTGTTCAATGAATAAAATCATTGAAGGAATTGATTTTGTTAAGAAAGAAATATATTCACTGAAAAAATATGTCCGATTTAAAAATTAACGGAAGAGGAGGCATCGTATGCAGCATCCCATAATATTACTATGGCACTTTAATATCATACGAAACTCAAATGATGAACATTTTCAAGGAATATTTGGGATATTCCCTAATTATTCTAATTATTTATACTTAGGATACCTTATCACTCATACAATCCTATATCTAGCTGCACGTATGAACTATCCCTCTAATTATAGAAAGAAAAAAAATTTAAATGCAATTACTTTAAATGCCTATTTTTATGTAACAGACTTAAAATCTTCTTTTACTACAAGTTTAGTTTAAGACCGATAACCACACACTGTTCTATTTGACATAGGTTAAACATATCTGAGAATATTACGATGAGCTAATCTCAGGAAATAGATCCAATTTCTGGGTAACAGAAAGTAGGAAGTGATGTCACATAAACTAAATTAGCTTCCGGGTGGTGAGAAAGGAATGGTAAATGAAATTTACTGCGCTTGAGATTTTACATAAAATCTTGAGGAAAATTGTGTAATTTAAAAATTGAATATTTTAAAAAAATATAATAGGAGAGTTGAAAGAAAAAAGATCTTTGTATTTTTATTTTATCGATAAAAATGTATTTCTAATTTTATTAAATTTATATATTCTGTGGTCATATATTTATATTCTAAATAACTTTTTAAAAATAATTTTTACGTTTTTACTGTCAAATAATTATTTACTTTGAAAATTTAAAATAAAATAATAAAATACTATAAAAACAAGAAAACTTATAGAAGAACATTTTAGGCAATGTGATTCCAGAAATTAATTGAATTAATTGAATTTTCATACGCTTATCGCGATAACGAAAAAAATCTCTGGGTCTTGTTTAATCGGCAAACCCGTTGCTTACATGAAGATTATGAAACTAAGCATATTTTTTTAAGCTTTATAATACTTAATAATCTAAGCAATATAAGTTGTACAGAATTGTCGAAATAAAAGCCTTTAAATAATATATACATAAATAAATATATTGAAAAAATTCTAAGAAGCACGTTTATAAATAATTAATAGTTTTTTTTTTCTTGTAATAATTTATAAAATAAGTTTTTTACTTTATGGGTGGTACTAAAGAACTTTTATCGTTCATTATATTTCATATAAACTAATGTATTTAAAAATGAATAAAAACTACAACTCAAGATTTGAACAAATGTTATAAAATATAAAGGTATAGCTAAGGTTATTCGTATCATAAGACTATATATAAGACTAGATTATTGTCCAATATTGCTTAATTTTATAAGAAATATTTCAAACATTTGAAATTGTATTGATAGTCATACAGTTGTTACTGAAAATCACTGTGTGTATGTTAATAGAATTTTGAATTAGACCTTTATAAATTTGATCAAATCTGCCGGTACGCGCAGTCACAGGTTTCATTTATTCATATTTAATAACACCTTTCATCGTACCCATTAAAATTAAATATAGGATACTTTCAGTTTTTAATTTTACACATCTCTGTAAGTTTTATTTAAAGTATACGAACACATTAAAAATGACCAAATTTGGTCAAGACAGATATTTAGGTGTTCTATTTTATTGAATAGAGCTATCTTTTGGCTTTACAAAACATACTTTGTTTATTTTCTACGCTACCTAAGGGACAAGCTACAATCAATTTTATTAAGTTAAAAAACAGAGTGGGTATTTGATCTGAAATTGGGCATTTAAACTGTTCGAAATCTATAATAGCGAAAGTGATTACTCAAAATAATACAAATGTATTTCTATAAAACTTTTTGAATCCGATATTTATGCTATTTTCTAGAGAATAGACTAAATTAATTCTTATTGTATGAATTTTTTTTTTAGTTAGGGCTTGTTATTTAAATAATGGTCTCATAAAGAATGTGATTTTTCTTATAATGTTTACTCAATCAGCTCTAAAATTTTCAAATTTTAATAAAACATTAAAATTTTAGTACATTCTCTAGATAAATGCATCCAGATTGTTTTGGTAATACTTTTAATAATATAAGTTTATTACTTTTGTTCTCTAATTGCTTTGAAGTTTTACAAAAATATTGCTAAAATTTCACTTATAATTGTGATTTTTGTGAAATTTAGGAAATTTATTTTAAATGTTAGTATTTATTGGTATTGAGTCCTAAAAAAGCGTTTATAATGTTTAAATATGTTATTTTGTCAAAACGAACGCGCGCTCGCGTGTTGTGATACCTTAAAATTAAGTTCAACATAAGTACCTCAATTACATCTCAGTACCCTCAGCATGTAACTAAAAATTGCTTGGCTTATATTAGATGTTCTTAATAATTCAAAGAGTTTGCAATTGTTTTTAGTGACAATATTATGATAAGATGGCTAGTAAAAAAAAAGTTTTAGTTCTATACTTCATATATTAGACGAAAACTTGTCAGCATGCTACTTTAAAATGGATAATTAAACCTACTTTAAATAAGCTTTAATAAAGCATTGGGATGGCGTCTGTTTCAATAATAACTTGAAAAATAGTTCAGCTATGAAAGAAATAAGTTGGGCATAATGTGGCATTTTGTACAATCTCTTCAAATCAATGTTTGAGATTTGATTTCACACATATCCTTTCATCGAAACTCAATATTTTAAATTATAACATGGAAATCAGAGCTAAGGAAATTTATATAAGTGACTACTATACATCATAAAACTTCAATATAATTTAGATGTTGCATCAACGAATATTTAAAACCAAAAATTCCATTAAAAAAGTACAAAATATGAAGAAGCACTTATTGTAGTTCTGAACCAACTACAGAGCACCATGGTCTTTCCATGAAAGAAAGTTTACTTTTTCGGTCTGATTCAAAAGAAAAGTCAGATGAAATACGCTTTGGAAAATGAATCAGTCGAAGTATTGTTTGCATATCCCAAAAAAAAATATTTTCTCTGAAAAAACCTTTTTTTTTATTGAAAGAAAGAACATTTGTTAGAGTTTCACTATCCAAGATGTGATTTATTTTCCCTTACATGTATATCTTAGAATAAAAGATACAGTAAAGGAAAGGAAAAATGGGACTTTTCTGATAAAAAAAAGTGATGTCAGCAGCTCTGTTCAGCAAATATTAAACATGGAGGAGAACATATCAACAAAGGTTTCGGAGAAAAATCCAAGTATAAATATTTAGGAGTATGTTTATTGCTTTTACAATATAATCGAAATTCTTCACCTTATGTAGAAATTAAAATAAATATGTTGCCTCAATAAATTGTCATCACAGCTTAAGGTATCCGACTACGTTCGGAACCATGATTTTAAAAAAGCGCATAAATGGATAATTTTCATCATATTTAGTGTCAGATTAGAATACACGTAGAAAATTGTTTTAAGGACATTTTGACAAAAACAATTATTTAAATACAATATTTCGGCAAAAAATTAAACTTAGAATAACCTTTTGTGAAAAATGCTTCTGTTATAATAATATTTTGTCTGTATGTAGCTCAGACCTGTGTAAAGAGGCTCAACTATGAATTTTGAAAAATTCACATTCTTTTCAGAGTTACCACCCATTGAAATAATTGTCAGCGTTTTTTTCTTAAAATTTCTCCCCTCTGTTGTCGTAAAACATGGATAAACCCACTTCTAAGTTATATATTTCAAAAATTCTAGTTGAACCTCTGGTAGAGAAGTCTGAGCTATAAGCAGGCAAAACATTATTAAAAAACAGAAGCATTTTTTTCACAAAAAGAGTATATTATTTTTGAGAGTGATTATTCTATGTTCATTTTGTCAAAATATTTTACTTAAATAATTTTTGCAACTATTCTTAAAACAGTTTTATACATTTCTAATCCTAAATGACACTAAATATATGTATGTATATTTATACGCTTTTGCAAAATCACCGTTCCAAACGTAGTCGGATACCTTAAAAGTATTGTTACAGTCTGTTCATACTATTATGGACATTACCCTGTGTCAGTTTTTTTTGTAATACATTGAATGCAAGAAACTATGTATAAAAACTTAAATAATTGTTCTATGAAGGAAAAGTACGTTTTGAAATTCTTTGTTAGCATTGTAGGACCACTTAATCAAATATCCTTCCATTTGAGATTCTTTTTAAGAAAACATAATGAAAATTAAAGTCGAGAAATTGAAATAATGTCTCCAATTCATGACAATCAGATGATAAAGACAAACACGTGTTCTCCGCTTAATTCAAAACAGAAATTAAATTTATTGTTCTGTTTGTAAAAATTAGATAAAATTGCATAATTGGGTAAAGATGTTTAAATGTTAAGAAAATAAAATTTCCTCAAAAGGATTTTTTTAAATGAAGGAAATATCTTACTGTATTTTAATACTTTTAAATAAAATGTATTTTGTATACATACGTACTTTTTAAGTGAAAGCTTCTGCAAAGAGCAAAAGTTGGCAACAACGAAGCTTTATTGTGGGTTTATGATTTTAAAAAAGTTTTTGAACTGATTGAAAAGAGCCACGTGGTTATCATTATCATGTGACTATGGCGTCTCATGAATTTAGCCCATTGAATTTTGCATTCTTCGACAGCACATGATATCAAACTACGTAAAACTTAAATATATTTCAGGTATTTTTTAACTGCAATAAGCTCATGTAATCCTGTTTTATTTAATACAAACCTGCTTTATAAAAAAGAAAAATATATATATAATCGACTCATATTATCTAAATTATACAAAAAGAAAAAAAATGTTCAATAATTTTCTATTATGCTATTCTATGTTTGAAAAATAATCTTAGTCCTTTATTCTGTCTCAAGTTTGAAGTTAGCATTTTACATTTTACACAGTCCCCCTGCTTGAGTAGTATACAAAATTCATCATCAATTAACCAAATTTGACTTTTGAATTTGTTTTAGAAAATACACAAGCATAGATATATTATGTTGCATTACAGGACATACAGATAAACAGAAAAAATAGCAGTGTTGCTATGAATTGGTATTCCTCGTATGTTCTAGTAACTGATTTTTTTCCTCAGAAATGCGTCTCCAGTCTATGGATACATGTTCAATGTTCGTAATCACATTTTCGCAGTCATTCTCAAGTGATGACATATCCCTTTTTAATCCATCCAATAGTACAACGACGTATTTATTCCAAGCTGGCTGTATTAAATTCACATCTCAAAACATTTTGTTACCTGTAAATTTCAAAACACAGTTTTTATTTCCAGCAACTGAAGATGCGTAGTTGTAAAAAAATAGTCTTTGGTTCCGGGATTTATAATGTTACACGGCAGCAATATTAAAATTTTACATATTAAAATCTAATTCAGAATTGTTTCTCTCTATGTATAATACGTAGTTTCTGCGTTGTTTGCTCACTTTTGAAGATATAATTACATTTTAGTTTCTGGCATATTTTAGAAAACCAGTGAAAGCATTTTTAATCACATTTTTTATAATGATATTAAAGACGAATAAAACTGATATATTTTGACATTTTTACCTGCTTACTTTCGTTTTGAAAAAAATGAAAGCTGGAGATAATAAAACAGAACACGTTTAAAAGAAATTTACAAATAGTGAAAAGTGTAGGTTGAAAAGTTAAGTGTTTTTTTAAATTATATATATATTTTTTAAAATCTGGAATGTATCAGCAAAATTGATGGAATGGTGGAGAAATTAGTGTAATGCACCAAAATATAGGTAAACAAGTAGTTTCAATATGAGGAGTAAATGAAAAAATCAGAAACCTTCAAATAAAATATGATTATTTTTGATACAATAGAAAATATAATCAATTACTAGTGTAAGCCAACGTGAATGGGAAAACGTTAATTTCAAACAAGGAAAAGCAATACGTGCATACTAATTTATTTCCTTCTACTTGTATACTTTTCTCATTACTGACTTTTACTTTTAATCACATATATTTTAATAAGCTTTAAACATATATTTTTTATAAATACGGTTGATGTTCCCAAAGTAAGTTTCGAAATTTTTTTGAAAGAGGGAATGGTACAATAGGTGGGCAAACAATCACCATAAAACTACACTGGTGTGCAAAACTTAAGCAACAGGTGGGTTTATTGCCATACTTCACGAAAAATCATCAGAGACATGAAATTCTGAAATGAGGGAGTGTGTATGTACGTAAAGGATGACGAAAGCATCGGCGCTGAAAAAAGGAATACAACGCATACGGTATGGCATCAAACAAAAACGGCTTTGTGTTTGGTAAAGGCTGTTCGCGTTGTGTCGACGAATAGCAGATGTTTGGCCTTGTGTATTATACGCGCTTTTGATGTCGCGGGGCGGCTTTGGGTGCTGCTGGAAGTAAACACTCAGCAGGTTGTTGTGGATTTGTGCCAGGATAGTGTGAGCGTATGGCAATACGTCTCTCCCCAAAGCTTATACCACACATGTTCAATGGGATTTAAATCGGGGAGCACGCTTTGTGAAATCCATTCAGGTATCCACTTTCCGGCGGCTCTATAACAGCAAAAGAGTGCGATGTGGCAGTGCGGTAATATCCGTAAAGATGAAGTCTGGGCCAATAACACCTCGGAAAAGATACTTTTATGGGAAGAAGTACCTCCTCCACGTACGCGATCCCCGGTTACACAGACCACTGTCGAAAATGTAGCGAAGCTCGGGTTTCGCCAAGATTCAACATAGCCAGCAGACAAGAACTCCAGGACCACCGTAACGATAACTTTCCTTGATTATTTACTGGGATAAAAACCGGGTCCCCGATCTCCTGCCAAATCAAATGCGTTGAGAATCGCTACGGTACTGAACCGACTCTCGTAATCTAAAGAACACGACTCCATTGATCAGTTGTCAATTTTTGTGCTCTCTGTCCCAATGTAGAAGCGGTGGTTTTGTGACACGTCTCTCGCGTCTTTCTGATTAACTTTTATGACTCCTATGTTCTTTGACGCTTACAGTGTATGCCAAAACTTTTCCAACCCCAATACCAAGAAGATAAACACTGATCGCTAATATGTAAATAGGATATACTATAAAGGATATCGTGGCAAGCTTAGAGATAGCGCGGCAGGCTCAGAAGTCAGTATTGTGGAATTATTCTGATCGATGGCGGTGACAAAGCTTAATTAATGACCGAAATCTTGCGGATCAAAATTATGCGGATCAAGAATCTTCATATATATAAAAGTGTATAGATATTCTCTAGGTCACGGGAACCCAGGAGCTTCAGAAAAGGGAGGTAATGTTAGGATCTAGAAGTAATTAGAGGAATACGGGTATTTACGATAATTGAGTTAGAGGGATCTGGTGCGTGATCTGGCTTAAATACGTGATTTTAATTTGGGTTTGACTCTCACTTTGAGTATATATGATTGTCAAATTAATTTCAGTAATATAAGTTACTCTTAATACAAAGTTATTATTAAAGAGTATATATTATCATTTTGATAATCCACACACCTCTAGCTTACGCGGAACCGGCTTAGAACATTAATCACAGGATGGCTATGGCTCTCACCAATAAACGCCAGACATTGGCCCAATTCTGGGTTGGAAGTAATGTAGGTGGAAATACGATTCTACCTGAAATGTACTTTTCAGGGGTCATGTTGCAGAGAGTTTATCAATAGGTGTATCGTGGCAGCCTGAGATTACTTAATCCCAAGTAATCTGTCGTAGTAACTACTTAAAAAAAAGTCACGGCATCTCAGGAAGAACAAGATTGGTGTTATTCTGATATTTGGTTCGTTGTTGTGTGCAAAATACAGCCCACGGATTTTGCTTTAGCTCAAAACTGTGAATTAGCAAGAAGGCTTTTCCGCGATCAAATAAAAAGAACTACAGTCCGGAGTTTTATACATCACAGCAGAGAAGAAATCAGGGAGGCGACTGATTTTTGTACAACATAGATTACACTAAAAATAGAAGTTTAGAATTAGATGTCCAAAAGCAGACTTGGTGGATCATATTTTTAGTTCGACTCGAACCACAGGTACAAGAGACTATGTGGAGGTGCGAAATCACAAATACGATACAACTTTTAGAGTCTTGGCTAAATTCGAAGAGATATTCTTACCAAATCACAAAGGGTTTGTCGGGAACCATATAGAAAGAACGAGGTCTGCGATATACGCATAGGATGCACCTAATTTTTGAAAGAGCTAATAAGGTAGAAACTGGAGGAATTCGGAAATAAGGAGTAGACAAATATGCGCAGAAATGAGTTTTACGAGAATAGCCGTCAAAATAACGAGGAGGTTCGGGAATAGGTTTAAAGCGCTTCGCCGTCAAGGAAGATTCAACAACAAGGTTACTCGACAAAGAAATGTGACTGAAATGATAATATTAATAAGAGGAGACCGTAAATAAGGGTTCGAGTGATAATTTCAATCGAAGTGATAGGACTATAAAGGGGACGTTAAAATGACTGGCAGGATTGTGATCAACCTCAAGAGATTGTCGACAAAGAGAGGAACAGAATTTAAGACTTTTCTCCAATGTACGTAACCACCCACAATAGAACTTCCCACGTTCTATATTATTAAATAACACGTTTTAAAGCGCTATGGGACACCGGGCAGATAAATCTTTTATATCGGAAGAGGTATACACAGAAAATATTTTTTCTATAAAGCAAATAAAAAAATCACTTGAGCGGGTAATAACAGCACAGGGTGCAGAAATGCAAAACAAGGGGGATTGTAGAATTGAAAATTAGGGATCGAACAATTCGAAGGAAATTGGTCATTTCATGTGCTGAAAAGATTTAGAATACCATGTATTCTGGGTATCGATTTCATAAGTGCGTCAAAAATCATTATTAGATTTTTGATCAAAAATCGTTAAAAATTCAAAAATACACTGGTTGAAGATAATAAGGTAAATAAGAAGGGAAATTACACGCTAATGGGTCGAAATGAAGTTAAATATAATTTGGCTACAGTTTTACCGAAAAAGCCATGGGAATAGTATAATTGGTGATAAAATTAATTTATTGCCATAATCAAAGGTTTGGTGCACTTCTTGAGAACAATTAATAAAGGAACAACAGAAAAATGACCCAGAGATGGGTCCTTATATATAGATATTTAGAAGCCCGGAGAATGCTCGGTTAATGCAACGATATGTAGAGTGGTCCACGATTTCCGTTCCCGTGGGGATTGTTGTTATTTTATGCGAAACACCTGGCGCTTTATCATTGGGTGAAATGCGTGTATACATTCCAAAATCTTTGGAATGAAATAAGCCAGAAGGGAATTTTTCTTGACAGGCAATAAACAGTGGACGTGAATTTAAAACGTATCATAAAATTCGGGACGTTTGTTATTTCCGTACATGAAAGTCGATGATCAATATGTCTCTACATGCCATATGTGCCAAGTTAATAACTATAAAAACGTTACCAGCTGGTGGGTTAAATCAATTATATCAATTATCCGGAATGAGATAGTGACGTTAATTTGTTAGGCCCATATCCTATATCGAGAATAAGACGTAACCGCTATATTTTAGTAATAACCGATCATTTCAGCAAATGGGCTGAAATTATACCACCTCTTAAAAGGCCTCTCTAATGCCGTAGCGGATATTTTTGGTAGCACATATCGCGTTATGGAGCTCCAATAAAGGTAGCAAGTGATAATGAATTTAATTTATATCCGAGATTACGCGAGCACTTAAAATTGAAAGATTAGGCATAAGGCATGTAGAAGACTGTTGCATATCGACCACAAGCAAATCCGGATGAAAGGGATTAATCGAGATATAGTGCAAATGATTGCAAATTATGTTAATGATCAACACGATACCCAGGATCCAATTCTTGCGATATTGAGTTTTGCTTACGCTATTCATTGCAGCGGTGAATGAAACAACGGGAAAACACCGGCTGAATTATTTTAGGTCGAAAATTGATTACACCATTTCCAAAAACTGGATTATGATATCGGAAGCTCTAAATTCAAAATTCAAGACATACAGAAAAGCTTTAAAGAAGCTAGACTAAGTACGAAATTAAACAGGAAGGTGGGAAAAATATTATAATAATAGACGTAGAAAAGACATAAAAATAAGGTGGGTTTTATTGGGAAGAACACACCCTGTAAGTTCAGCAGCTAACAAAGTATATTAGCTAGAATTTAAACAAAAATTTGTGGGGACCTTAGAGTCTTAGAAGTTAGGAACTTTTAATAATATTGTAATATGGAAATCAGGAAAAAGATTAACAGTTAACGTAGATCAAATAAGAATATATCGTCTCTTAGGAAATGTGACGAGGTCGATTCAGGAACAGGTATCCCAAATAGTATAAGATCAAGTCAGGAAGCGCAAGTACTTCGGAAGAAAGTACACCAAGGGATTGCAATGAGTCACAATATGGGAAAGAAAAATCTGCGGGTGAAACGTAGGTTAAAGTACAGGGATTGGTACCAAATCAAATCAATAATATAAAAGCACAAGAGAGGACCCATAAAAACAAATCACTGAGGTCCAGATCGCTTTCACCTAATTCATTAGGGAATGAAAATAAAAACATGCAAATATAATAGGGTATTAAAGATCCAGGTGTGTCGGGGACGGTGGACCACAAAAGAAATTAGCAAAAGAAAGGGGTAATAATAATAGTAATAATAAAAGACAAATGTCATCTAGTACTATTTCTAGAGATGAAAAAAAAGCAGAAGAGAATCAACGGAAGTTCCATATGAAAGAACTACAATTTAAGGCCACATGGAGAACAGAAGAACCCCAAACCAGCCAAGAACACAGTTGGGAGGACAAGGAAAGGACGACAAGGAGATTTACAAGCCTTACAACAAAATTCAAGGCTACAACCAAGGAATGAAGAGTGATGACACCTCATCGTTGAACGTGAATGTGGGAGACCGAATATAAAAATCCAGGTTGTATTGTTTCATTTTATGATCTTCCAACAAGTGGTCGGAAAAATTGTGCAAGTCTCGGGCGGTGCTTAAAAGTTATAAGCCAAGTCAAAACACTACAATGAGTGTTCATTTAATTTTTGGAACTTTTTTGACTTGTTAAAAATTTTTCTGAAAAAACATTTGTATTCACACATTTATTGTTTACTTCGATGTATGACTTCGTGAGATGCGAAAATTCCTTTAGTTTATTTGTTATGTGGTTTATTGAAAAATGATGCACATGGTAACATAATATGTGTATATATATATTTGTTGTATTGTTACGTATTATGAGGCATCTGGTTCAGGGAAACGCGGCGTAGTCAAAGGCACTAACAATAATAATACCGGCGCTGCGCAGCTCATTTGGGAAGTTTTGTTGAAACCAGACCATGGGGATGGAGATAAAAATTTATTGTGATATATAAATAATATATGTGAGTGATTAATATTATGGAAATAGAGACTCAAATAGTTTCATTTCAGGGAGACTGACCCTGAAAATCTTGAAAACAACTTCAACGTGTTTCCAGGCTGTTAAGAAAGGGAGCAGAAATTACCAGCTCCATATACGGTGGGTGGGTCTGCGCACCCAGAATAATAGTTTTTTAAGTGTATAAATATTTTAAGTAACGAAATGTAAAAGTGAGAGTAGGCACAAATTAAGCAGTAATTATTAATGTTGGCCTAGTTATTATAGGTAAAATTTATTGTCACGAGTTTAAAATTAAATTGAATATTAAAAATTCTAAGATGAGTAATGAAAATTAAGAGTCAAATAATTTTTGGAAATTATAAAATTTAAAGATTAAGGTACGAAATGAAAAGGGAAATTAAAGTCCAAGATAGATATTGGAAATTATAAAGTTAAAATGAAGATTTAAGATTAAAAATTTAAATAATAAAACTCAGAAAACAAGAAATTTAAAATGAGATTTAGACATGTAATAATTTGTGGGGCATTGAGAACCATAAGTAAATCACGTGTTTTCTTCTTGGAGGGTTGTGACGTCTCTCGCGTCTTTCTGATGCTGCATGACTCTATGTTCTTTGACAGCCACGATTAATGGCAAAACTTTGCAACCCAATACCAGAAGATAAACGATCATAATATGTAAGTAAGAGATATACTATAAAAGGATATCGTGGCAAACTTAGAGATAGCGCGGCAGGCTCAGAAGATAGTATTACATTGGAATTATTTGATCACGATGGCGTGACAAAAGCGGAGTGTGAAATCTTTTGCCCGGATCAGAATTAGCAACATTGCGGATCAGAATCTTCATATATAAGGGTGTATGAGATAATATTCTCTAGGTCAGGGAACCAGAACTGAAAAGGTAATATTGGATCCTAAGTAATTAGAGGAATAGAATTATTTACGATAATTGTGAGTTAGAGGATCTGAATTTGCGTGATCTGACTTAAATACGTGATTTAATTTGGGTTTTGACTCTGCACTTTTAATTAATATTGTCAAATTAGAATTTAAGTAATATAAGTTACTCTTAATAAAAGTTGTATTAAGAATTATGTCTCATCATTTTGATAATCCACACCTCTGGCACCGCGGAACCGGTAAGAACATGGTCATCCTGGGATGGCTATGTCACAGTTTCAGTGGCCATCTTCAACAGGAGGCAGCGTAAGGACGGCGGGGTGAACAGGCCTTTTAATGAAGGCGATCTGGCCACAGTAAACCACTACACTTGTCGACCTGTTGCTGCCTGAAGTTTCTGAGCAATGGCACTTTGACTGCTGTCGAACTCTTTTTCGCCTGCAGGATGATATATCCCGGTCATCCCTGCGGTTGTCGTCCTCGGGCACGACCACGCAACCTTTCTAACAGCTGTACCTGGCGTCTGGAACGCTTTCCAAGCGTGCGAAACGACACTTTGTTGATTCCGAGACTCTGCGAAGCTACACTGGTGACAGGACGCCCCTCCTCCAGCTTTTCCGATCGTAGCACCACGTGTGTGAAGTCATCCGAATGATTTCTTCTAGCCATATTTCTGAACGACTCACTGGCACTTGCAGAGAATATGGTGGGTAGATATAAAATTACTTCATTTTCATTCTACTGTTGAGAAGCGCGCGCCGACATCACGCGTTTTGCGTACGCTCACATCGCTTCTGACGTTTGTTCCTGATATTTGCATACGCATGACGTTTCTACTGACTTACGTGTTCCCTCTACTGATCTCCAGACCTCCTTTTCTGCAATTTCATGGCTATCCGCTAAATTTTTACATTGTTGCTTAAGTTTTGCACACCAGTGTACATTTGCTGGCTAAACGGTAGAAGTAGCGTCAGCGTCGGAGGAATGACGCATGCGCAGAGGGTACAAGATAAAAAAAGTGGTAGAGTATTAGTTGTTATTTGAGTACAAAATACATGTTGTCAGGCAAACATGTCTTGAGTACATTGCTACCTTTGAAAGGGCGTGCTGTTATTCGGTATAAATAAACACGTGACAGTGGTGTATCCATCATCTGTGGATGCTTACAAACCGTGTATTATGAAAAGACAGTATTGTCAATTGGTTGACGCTGATGTTGCATGTTCAATGGAGGAAGGCGGAGTCTCGAGAATGAAAGTTGAAAGGGTGAGGGCTCCCTCCATATATACCCAAAAATGAAAACAACATTGTAAAAGGCAGGGGTGTATCCCAGCTTACGGCCCTGCATTGCGCTTTAAGTTACGGCCCGCCGACTTTTTAAAAATTTTTGAATATCAGGTTCTTAAAGTTTTTTCATTTTGAAATTTATTTGCAGGAAATTTATATACATGTATATATATATATATATATCTACAATGTATTTGCCTGTTACCTGTTCATGTTTTAAAATAAATGCTTTTTGATGACAGAAATGTCCTTTAGATTAAAATAGATTTATATTTTATCAAACGAATTAGTGATTTTCATAATAAGTACTTTTTTTTAATAAATTCCGAATTGCACTACGCATATCCTTTACTAAGAGATGTGTGCATGATTCTCTGTGTGTGCGACTTTCATTTCTCTTCATCCTTTTCTGTTTTGCGTTTAAAGCAAGAAGGCGGTCAGGGAATGTTTTTTTAAATATTCAGGACGGTTAAGATAAAGGGCAATGTATACCAATCGTTTTGCGAATGACAATATATTCAAACTTCAATCTGTAGTAACGAGGGTCGGTTCAAAGGGGAAAAGCCGTAATTTTCAAGAAAATGGCAACTGTAATATTTTAAACATTATTTGACCATTGCATTGTAATATTATATAAACATTATTTGACCATTGCATTGTCATATTATATAAACATTATTATATTATCTATGTATAAATATATATATAATGGAAGCAATAATAATAATTCATTCGATTTTAAATTTTCATTCAATAAATGTTTTTTTTGTTTCCAAATCTAATAGCAAGGTACATATTTTTATGTGTGGCCCACGAGATTATAATGTTTTACGAAGTGGCCCGCAAGGTCATTTGGGTTGGATACCCCTGTTGTAGGAGCATAGAACATGACAGCGGACAGACATACAATGGTATCAGAGTGGCGTTATCTGTGGTTTGTACTCTGTTCCATCACCTAACCTATTAAGTATTGTGATACCGAAAAATGAGAGAAAGAAATTAAAAATACCGAAATAAATGAGCTTCTGTTCAGATTCTTCAAGGCCTCTGAGACATGGAGACATCACATTACGCAAGATCCCAAGGTCATTTCAATGACATAGACGCACCCAAGTTAACCAGTAAGGAAAAAACTCTTACTTGTCAGTGCTGAACTTGAGTTGGCTGAGGGACACAATTTTTTCATCAAAGAGCAGAGTTTTACCAGAGTTGCTACTTAGAACTGATGTCACTTAACGAAAAAAGGCCCAATGTGGGCAAAAAATAGTGGAAGGTGTATATTCTATGATTTCATGACGAAAATTTTTTGATAGTAAAGTTTTCGTGTGAAGCCCAGTGCCTGAGTGGTAGTGTATCACGCTTCCACACCACAGATCCTGGGTTTAAATCCGGGACAGGCAAGTCCGACTCAGACTTCCTTGACTTCAGTGGGTCGATAAATGAATATCGTGTATGCTTGGGAACTGAACACTGGCAGTTATTACGCCAGATTGACCACTTGACCGAAACTTATGCACATGCACCCCAGCTTCTAAGTTTACATAAACTGAGATAGGTACAGTAGGCATTGGCCCTCATGGGCTGTTGCACCACTGAATTCAGTTTAAAGTGTGTGTCAAGTGTGAAACACAATGACGAAAACTTAGTTTAGAAAAGCCCCTCACGTATATAGAGGGGGTGCTGCAGGCTATTTACATTATACAATTTAAACCTTCTTTTATTATATTGTTTCGAATTTGTGTAAATGGTGTAAATAATTTGTATTTGGTTGTTTAATTCATTTTATATTACTCTATGTTATATTTATTTCATGTTAAAATTGTACTTATTCCCAAGCAATGCCTTCACTTACGTTATAATAGCGATTCAATGAGAAGTTGGCGAAATCTTGGCAGTGAGGTAGTTGAGGTGGCCAATTTGGCGACCATTTTGGCATCGTGGCGGCGACCGTAGTAGGCGGGATTTGGAAACTTCTAAGTTCTTCTATAGAAAGTAGTGGATCTCTCCATTAACGTCACGCTTATTCACTCCATTAACACACGAGCCTTATATTTCTGAAGTTTGAATTTTTTTAAATGTTTCAACATTTTTACCCAATTACGAAATTTGAAATTTAACCTAAGTTTTACACAAATGAATCTACACCCGCATTGCATTTTGGTGTAATATCTCTTTTAAATTCAATGGTGAACTCGTGTTTGTTTTTATCATTAGCGGCAATATGAATTGAGCCCATTATAGACACAAAATATACCAGGAAGAAACACACTTAAAAATGAAGTATAAAACATTTTGATGGACACTAAAATCATTTTATTTAAAAGAAAATTCTAAGCAAAAACGATAAGAAAATATTTTTTATTTAGTAATCTATTCCGAATCTTCTCTCGATCTTTCTCAAGTTGGTTATTTTGCTTGTAGCTCTTTAAATTAACCCATAATTAGTTTGGTTTTAAATTCAAATAACCTATATTTTCACCTTTGTATCATAGAAAATAGTAAGGAAATTTTACTTCAACAATGCGCTTGCGTCACTGCTTATGATTAGAATTTCGTTGGCACATTAAACTTTTTACAGTTAAATGACCCAATAAATGTCCGTTAAGTCTATTTTAAACTAAATGAAAAATTTTTAATACGATAAAGGAATAAATGTGTTCAATGAATACAAAATCATTGAAGGAATTGATTTTGTTAAGAAAGAAATATATTCACTGAAAAAAATATGTCCGATTTAAAATTAACGGAGAGGCATCGTATGCAGCATCCCATGGCATAATGGCACACTTTAATATCATACGAAACTCAAATGTTAGGCATTTCAAGGAATATTTGGGATATTTCAATTATTCTAATTATTTATACTTAGGATACCTTATCACTCATACAATCTATATCTAGCTGCACGTATGAACTATCCACTCTAATTATAGAAAGAAAAAAAATTTAAATGCAATTACTTTAAGAAATGCCTATTTTTATGTAACAGACTTAAAATCTTCTTTTACTACAAGTTTAGTTTAAGACCGATAATCACACACTGTTCTATTTGACATAGGTTAAACATATCTGAGAATATTACGATGAGCTAATCTCAGGAAATAGATCCAATTTCTGGGTAACAGAAAGTAGGAAGTGATGTCACATAAACTAAATTAGCTTCCGGGTGGTGAGAAAGGAATGGTAAATGAAATTTACTGCGCTTGAGATTTTACATAAAATCTTGAGGAAAATTGTGTAATTTAAAAATTGAATATTTTAAAAAAATATAATAGGAGAGTTGAAAGAAAAAAGATCTTTGTATTTTTATTTTATCGATAAAAATGTATTTCTAATTTTATTAAATTTATATATTCTGTGTTCATATATTTATATTCTAAATAACTTTTTAAAAATAATTTTTTACGTTTTTTTACCAATAAAATAATTATTTACTTTGAAAATTTAAAATAAAATAATAAAATACTATAAAAGCAAGAAAACTTATAGAAGAACATTTTTGGCAATGTGATTCCAGAAATTAATTGAATTAATTGAATTTTCATACGCTTATCGCGATAACGAAAAATATCTCTGGGTCTTGTTTAATCGGCAAACCCGTTGTTTACATGAAGATTATGAAACTAAGCATATTTTTTTAAGCTTTATAATACTTAATAATCTAAACAATGTAGTTATTTTGAATTGTCGAAATAAAAGCCTTTAAATAATATATACATATATAAATATATTGAAAAAATTCTAAGAAGCACGTTTATAAATAATGAATAGTATATTTTTTCTTGTAATAATTTATAAAATAAGTTTTTTACTTTATGGGAGGTACTAAAGAACTTTTATCGTTCATTATATTTCATATAAACTAATGTATTTAAAAATGAATAAAAACTACAACTCAAGATTTGAACAAATGTTATAAAATATAAAGGTATAGCTAAGGTTATTCGTATCATAAGACTATATATAAGACTAGATTATTGTCCAATATTGCTTAATTTTATAAGAAATATTTCAAACATTTGAAATTGTATTGATAGTCATACAGTTGTTACTGAAAATCACTGTGTGTATGTTAATAGAATTTTGAATTAGACCTTTATAAATTTGATCAAATCTGCCGGTACACTTTTTGATCCTGGAGTTTCATTTATTCATATTTAATAACACAACAATGCGTACCCATTAAGCGATTAAATATAGGATACTTTCAGTTTTTAATTTTACACATCTCTGTAAGTTTTATTTAAAGTATACGAACACATTACAAGAAATGAGCCCAAATTTGGTCAAGACAGATGTTAGGTGTTCTATTTTTGTGAATAGAGCTATCTTTTGGCTTTTGAAACTTATACTGTTTATTTTCTACGCTACCTAAGGGACAAGCTACAATCAATTTTATTAAGTTAAAAAACCGGAAGTGGGTATTTGATCTACCAGAAGTGGGCATTTAAACTGTTCGAAATCTATAATGGCGAAAGTGATTACTCAAAATAATACAAATGTATTTCTATAAAACTTTTTGAATCCGATATTTATGCTATTTTTCTAGAGATGAATTTAAATTGAATTCTTATTGTATGAATTTTTTTAGTTGGGGCTTGTTATTTAAATAATGGTCTCTCTACAGAATGTGATTTTTCTTATAATGTTTACTCAATCAGCTCTAAAATTTCAAATTTTAATGAAACATTAAAAATTTAGTACATTCTCAGATAAATGCATCAGATTGTTTTGGTAATACTTTTAATAATATAAGTTTATTACTTTTGTTCTCCTGAGTAACTTTGAAGTTTTACAAAATATTTGCAGAATTTCACTTATAATTGTGATTTTTGTGAAATTTAGGAAATTTATTTTTAAATTTCTCTCCACCTTTATTTTTTTTTTTTATTACATAAAAGTAAGAAGCACAAAGAGCATTTTTATAATTTAATCCATAATGCATAACTAAAAATTATATGTAAATTAAACTCCTTTATGAAATATTTTGTATTTTTTTTGCTTTATATATATATATATATATATATATATATATATATATATATATATATATATATATATATATATATATATATATATATATAACTACAGTAAAATCCAGCGTATAACGCGCACTTTTTAACTCAAAATAAGATCAAAATTTAAGAGGTACGCATTGTGCATAGGTATAAAACAGTAAGCACAAAAGGAAATAGCAGAAAGAGATAAGCATAAAAAGGAAATGCACTTCTACAGTATCAGAAATACTGTTTATTTAAAATAAATGGGAAACACCTAATGAACTAAAGAGTTATTTGAAGTATATTATTTTTCAAAGGGTCTCAGCAGATAATACCTCAGATAAATGACTTCAAAACAGAGGAATGTACTATACTAACATTTCAGATTTCCTTAGAAAAGAAGAGGGGTGCGCGTTATACAGCCAGATGTACCTTAAAATAAAAAAAATACAGCTTATGAGAGTATAGGGGGCGCATTATACGCCCAGATTTTACAGTATATAATTCAAACTTAATCCTATCCCTTCTAATATATTTCCTATTACGTTTGTGATTTGCATCTTTCTTGAAATCAATATATTAATTATTAAAACCGAGGTTACTAATGAACTAAAAATTATTTTTAAATTACGACTCCAATGGATTTATAGAAAAGTTCTTTTTAAATACCTACCAAGAAATTAATTCTAAATAACAAGACTATAAACATTAATCAATATTTTTTAGACTCCCTGTCATATGTAATAAACACTTTATAAATCCCACCAAATTATTTTTCTTTTCCTTAAAGTTTTAACTACTTAATTACTAGTAAGAGCATATTTTTTATTAAATTTTATAATTAACTTGAGAATGTAGGGAAGGAATAAAACTTTTGCACAGTCTAGGTAAAAATAAAATGTAACCAATACCTAATTTTTTTTTTTTCGTTCTTCAAGACTCAGATGAAGTAACGATCCTTTTTGTTAAGTACCAGTATCATTTATATAGCAAAATTATCTCACCATAATTATGCATAAAAACGCCAATTAAAATTTCAGCCTGCTTTGAAAACATTAGCAGCGGGATTAAATCTGCTCGCCATGTTTAATGGCGACTTTAATAAAGTTTCTCTTTCTACGTTAAAACGCGAGATTTCTTTTTTAACTTTTCATTGTAGAATACCCTGTAATAATCTAACCGGTGGCTACTTAAGTCATTTATCTCTTTTTGCCATATTTTGCTTTATTTTAATTTGTGAGTATTTCATGAGTAGGGCATCCACTTATCAATTTAGGGAATACAAGGCTTTTCTTAGTTAAGTATTTTCTTAGAGTATTTTTTAGCTACTTGATTTCTACTCAATTTGTTTGCTTTTGTCTGGGTTATTTGAAGGAGATAGGTGTTTTAATAAATTTTGCGTGGATTTTATTCAGAAGCTTATAAAACAATTAAAGTGGAATTTAGTGGAATATATAGATGTTTCGTGGCACAGAAACACACACTGTATGATGTTTCAATTATTAGGAAATAAATGTTTTATTAAAGTTTTAGAAAAATTGATTAGAGATCATTTAAAATATAGTTGTAACTGTACTATTACTTTACTAATTTGAATAAGAATTAATTTATACTACCATGAATTGTTTTAATACCAGCAATTATTATTAATATTTAATCGATCAATAATTTTACTTACTAGATTCAACATTCTACATTAGAAGAACAAAAACTACTTATCATTTCAATTTATTCTTTAATCTTTTTGTAACCTTCAGTTAAAATAATGTCTTTTATTCCTTTTTGACGCACTTCTTCTCAAAATCAAGATATTTATTCAAAGTCTAATACACGCTAGAAAAGTTTTGGACATCCTTACGATTTATTTGTTTATCCCACAGTCGTAAAAATATTTTTTGGGACCAACAGCTTTCAAACTGAAGGATTTAAGATTAAGATCGTTGGTAGATTAGTGGATTCTAGAGCATCGGACTATAGACTGGAAGGCCTGGGTTCGATACCCGATGCCTACCAAATACCCTCGAGTACCACACGGAGTACGTACTCGATATAAATAACTGGATCAAGAAGTTTTAGGCTAAAAGCACGAGTGCAGAGGGACTGAAAAGGGAATATTGCCTGCCCCTCCTCTTAAACTACATTACCTAAATTTGTAGGTGGAACTCGGTGATCTCGCCATCTATATCGTCCCTTCTTCAGGGAATTTCCTTCGAGAGCTAATTCATACTATCACCCACCATATGTTCTCGAATAGCTGACAAGGCGTACTTCTAGCCTTATCACGATGAATTTCGCGGGCATCGATCTGACAACGTCAGACGGGTAGCATTCAAACAGCATAACAGGTCTAGATCCATTCACACTTGGAGTCAAAGACTGCTTGGCTATCATCGTAAAGAGATGGGATTAGGAGCCGTCACAAGATCAGCATTTGAATCTTTCCTGCACGTCAAAACAGCAAAGTGTTGCATAGTGAACAACTAAAGATCTTTGAGTAAAGAGGAGTTATCGAAGGATAACTAGTCATTTCCTTACTAAGAATCATCGTGTCAGCAGTACCTTAATACAAAATCCCTGACGGTAGAAGCATAGCCAATAGTCCTGGAAATGAATTCTGCTTACCATTTAGGACATTTTGCCATTGATAAAGGCAAAAATTTCTACCATCTAGCAGTGACATAGGTATATATAAAGGGAATACTCTCAAGAGCTAAAAGAGATATATATATATATATATATATATATATATATATATATATATATATATATATATATGTAATGAATTCCCTCTAACATACTTTTAATTAACTCTTTAATGGTCTATAAATGGCATACTTTTTTTTTAAGTTCTTAGGTTTAAAATAAACATTTACTGAAATCTTAATCGTAATCAGTTAAACCTAAATCTAAATCCGCGCATTCCTAGCCAATCAGAACCACTCTTACCTGCATAATAGTCACATGGCATGCACTGTTGATATATAAACACAAAGCTAGTGTAATCGCTCTCTTTCCTCTACTTGCCACTTGTGACATAAGATTGTAAATACTTGCCACTTTTTTTTTGTATCTTTGTATTTATGTCCTCCAAAACGCCGCTGCTCATGCACAGCATTAACATGTAGCATGGTGTACTTTAATCTATTGTCTTATTGCTCACATAATAAAGGGAGGTAAAAGCTATTCAAAGATATCATTACTAAATCAAAATTGAGATTCTTACACTCTACACATAGCTTACTACTTCAATCTATACATATATATATATTGTTCAAAGGGAAAATTTACAATTTTCAACAAGACTCAGTTTTCTATTGGAAGGAAAAGGCTACGCAGAGATATTTGAAAGAAATAATATATTAATGGACTTGCAAAAGATACATAAAAGATTGATCTACTATCAGTCTAGATTTAAATCCCTTTGACTATAAAGTAAGTAAAATCATTATGATTAAGGCGGCCAGTATTGGAGGGTGAAGGTATGCCGAAGAAAGACATCCCAATGAAGTAGTCTTGACGTTCACAAGGATAGAAATTCCCACGGAGTGAGGAATTGCAGAGACAAAGAGGTTTTAAGGGTTGTGTGAGGGAGTGGATCGAATTTTAGATTCAACAGTGCAATATATTACCAAATTTAAAGGTGGGCAAAGAACATGAAGAGTTTTAGTTTTGAATTTGATTACAAGAGTTGTATTATTTAATTTTTAATTCTCTTAGGGTGTATCGCAGAACTTATATATAGGAAACTAGGTATATATATATATATATATATATATATATATGCATGTACGTGAATGTAGATTCACGCATGGGGAATTTTTAAATGATAGCCTTATTCTACAGAGATAGCAGGGGATAAATAATTTCTAAACACCCACCTAACGGTGAAATAACCATGGCTATTTCCCCCTCAAACTTAAGACTCAGCGTTTTTGGATACATAACGATACAGCTTTGTGTACCCGCGTATTGGGATTTAAGAGCAAGAAAAAAGGAATATACTGGAAATCCAATACGATTCTAAAAAGAGCTTCCTGGCCAGCCATGATCACAAATAGACAAGATTTCCTGGTTCGGGGAAGAGGCTTTTTGTACTTACCTAAAAGGGATCCATGTCTATTTTATTTTGTATTTTGCTTACTTAACTTTCCTTGTCACCCACTTTATCCAATTATTCGTCAATAAAGTATGGACACGTCTAACGTTTTGAGAAGTTTCCTTATCCTTTATACACGACTATATTAAAACCGATTCTGTTTTAATACCAAAATTACCTAAAACAAAGTCCCTTTCCTAATATTAGATAGATAAGATATGATTTCATCAATTATAATAGATTCCCGCAATTTGCAATATCTTTAAAAAGGAAATCTGGGAAATGCATTTACTTAATGGACAAAAGAACTTATTATTTGATACACATATACACATAAGGAAATAATAGATGTGTCTCTCAATAAATCTTTGCTGTAATCTTTTGCCAGCTATGATATCCTATGCATTTTATTACAATCGTATCATGACATTTGGTAGATAATGTGTATCTTACTCATATGTCCAAGAATTATCTAATAAATACATAATATAACATGTAGCTGTACTTGTATCGTTTTAATCTGCTTATAGGTAAAAATGTTTCCATTTTAGAACAGTAGTAAGGAACATCACCTTGACTAGGAACTTGAATCAAAATAATCATAGGAAGTTTATTTTTTTTCTCAGTTGCTTTATGAACTACATGTAGTCTATCAAATTCAAACTCATCAATTCACTAGAACCAATTCTTTTTCCAGATGAAGGTAAGAGATAATAGAGGGGTTTTCTCTTTCATCCCACTTACTTGCTTTTAATACTGTAATGATCCTGTAGGCCAGGGGGTGGGCGGATTTTCAGGGTACGGGCTGCGCCTAATCTTGCCACAAGGTGGTGCCCAGTCCCACTTGTGGCTAAAAGGAATCGGACCTCCATTTTACGAACCTCAATTTTACGAATTACTAAGATTTATCAGACTTTTTTCTACCAGGAACCAAGGACATTTTGATTTTATTCATAAGATAGCATCCAAATTACTGGAAGAACATATCTACTCCAGCAGAAATTTTCCTTATGATTCAGTTTTGTTCCTCCGTATTTTTAAAATACTGTATTTACTCCAGATCTAAAAGCTGAATCACTCCCCTCCCGATGTAAAATGCTGCAAGAAATCAGGCGCAGCTTCCTAATCAGAGAGGGAAGAGGTTATTTGGAGCAATTTACAGCTTCTTGCGTGTATTTATAATACGTATAAAATAACTAATTATTCAATTTCTTATTAGTTTTCCTTTTAAATTTATTTAACTTCGTAAGGTAAGATATCGATAAAGCATTTTAGACTATTTTTCATTTCTAAAATCATTTGCGAGAATTTGTAGCGCAGCTCAGGAATCGATAGCGGCTTTAAATTAGAATAAATGCAGTATTTCTAGACCTTAGGATGATGGAATGATTGTGGAGTCATATTAAAGGTGATTACCCTAAAATGTCTTGGTGGTCTACAGTCGATCACTGATCTACTTAACGGCAACCCCGGACTTAAACCAATCGCTACAGCATCCATAGAAAACTTCGTTGTTTAGGGTTATGAGAACCATGCGCAGTTACAAATTATTAAAGTCCCTTTATGGAAATGGATATAACAATTTAGTGTGAGATTTGTATTTAGTTTGATGACGCCAAAACTCCCAGTCTATCCCATAAAAAACACCCCACTCCACTATTAGCGGAGCTATACATGAAATTGCATGAAATTACCTTTTATACAACTTTGGATTCTATGACATCAGAGGTGCACCCACCCCTAAAATGCTTCAGTTCTTACCAAATAAAATCGCAGCTCACATCAAACCAAGCAATAGTTTTCCCAAACATTTAAACTAAACTGAAAAAATAATTCACCCAACCGAGGACTGCAGTTGATGACGTATCACTACAAAGAAATCAACTGGTCAAGTCTTCTAAGCGCCATATCATAAAGAACAAAATTTACTGCTGTGCTGGAAGTCTGCCTTTCGTCATGAGTGATTGCAGTAGTCAGTATTGCTTACATCTCACGTAACAATAGCATCTCTATCGATTACCATTTCTCAGATCCAGCAAAACAGAGTCAGCAATTGCATTGTCCATAGTCTAGAGCAATTGAAATTATAAATTTTGTGACCTTGGATCATATAATGAAATTATTTAAAAATATTAGAAATGGAATGCAGTATTCGTTAGCTCTAACTAGCATTTTGTGTTCAAGTTTTGAATCGGACTTTATCATGAAAATCTAATAGTCTAGTAGTGTTGTCATTTATGTAATCTACATAATATTCCCAGCTGTAGGCGAACAATGTAGTAGTGATAATCAATGGCAGAATATAGTAAAGCCAGTTTCGAGTTGAAGTGCCGTTCTGAAGTTAGTTCTTAAAACCAGCTGTTCTCTTAAGTTTAGGGAAATCTGCAAAGATGAGTAAGTTATCAGGAAATGCAGTTTAGTCCTTGAGACTCACTTGTGTATAAAATCATCATTTTAGATAAATTTATTGGAGTGACTTACGTTCAGTACCTGTAGGAGTCCATATAAACGTCAATTTCATTTTATTTCACAGCCCAAAATCTATATTTCACCCAGGAATACACGATATACTTCAGGGTCCTAATTATGCTTACTTAGGAATGAATAATAGCAAGCGTTTATTTTGAATTCCTCCATTTCCAATCCATTTGCACACTTAGAGGAGTCGTTATATATAATTAGAAGCCTGGAAGAAATTCATTTCCCTTAGAAGTAGTCAACGGCCTAAAACAACTGAAGCTCATTCCCGTTCCAAGTATATACTCAGGTATTGCGTAGATTCAAGTCCAGTTAAATACCACCGTGAGGATCAATTACTTTAGCTCTAGAATGGAGTTACTATATCTCCAGGCTTTTTCTGCTTAAATGATGAGTGAGATAGGTTTTATCCTTTGACCTGTTTTCCCATCTTTATATTTCCTTAGGATGTTAGATTAGTTTGGTAGCAATCAAATAGAAATTATCCCCTAATTGAGATCATCCTTGTTATTTTTAGATTAGCCTAATTTTATGCGAAAATTTTGGAACTAATAATTAGGAAATGAGATTTTGATTTAAAGGGTAAATTCAGAGAGCAAAGAGGCAGGTTTTACAGGAATATTTGAGTAGGTAATTAAGAGAGCTCATATCAAATTAAGTATTTTTATTAAAAGAATTAAAGGATCAATTTAAATATTAGGAATTTATATTGATTTGGAACACAATACTTGATGGAACAGGGCTTTATTCATTGGCTTGTATAAAATAATTTAAAAATTACTATGGACATTAAAATGTAGTAGTCTATAGTAGTATTATATATGAATGCTTGTCACCTACAAAGAGGAATTTAATATATATCAAACGGGAGATCATTGTATAAAATTACCTTTCAAGAAAATTTTTTTTTTTAGAAACAATTTTCATTTATATTCTAATATTTTAAAAGAAATCCTTGCTAAAAGAAATTATATTAAGATTACATAATGTTTTTTTTTTAAATAATTTTTAGGAAATAATTTTCTTTTATAGGGATTTGACGTTTAGTTAAAAGTAATTCATATATACTTGTTTAATACTGCTGATAAAATCCTTTCAAATACACCTGTATATTTTGTAAAATCAGAAATATATCATTTGATTTCAATCCTATAATTTGAAGAGCTGTTGTAGGAGTAATGTTATAACAGAAATATTATCATACTAGCAAAACAGCACCCAAGCAATTTTAGTCATCCATACACAAGGTACGTAGATAAGGTTTCCCTTAAAAGAAACAATTATAAATCCCTAGAAATCACTCGATTATTTGCGTTATTTTGGATAAAGAGCTAACGAATAATTAAATTACACTAGCCAGAATTACATTTGTGGCCCAATACTAATTTTAAGTTTTTCTTTTTACCAAAATAAAGTAAGGTGGAATTTAAGATGAAATAATTTACAAGAGCTTCAAAAGAAATCCTCAGGACTCAGGTAAATACAGGAATGTATGTATCCTAGAAATGCATAAAGTTTATTAGCGGGGTAAGGAATTTAATGGAATTAGTATTAAAAGAGGATTACTTAGAATCCAGTGCTTTAGAGGTGAAGTTTAAAATGAAGAGACCCACTTGAATATTTTATATATATTTGAGTATTTTACCATGATTTTCACAATTATAAAGCAGTTACATTTTATTTTTAATTAAAAGTATATATATATATATATTCGAGAGTCATTATAAAAGATTAACTATTAAAACATTAATCTATATTTACTTTGCAATATTTAAATTACCATTTTATTATTTGGCTTCAGATTATTTCCGTGACACTAAAATGCTTATAAATCTCATATATCAATAGCTGTTGGATGTAAGATTGTGTAATTATCAGTATTACCAATGCAGAATCATTTAAAATCTAGGAAAATATATAAACTCATTAAATTTCGGATACGTGTAGTTTTCCATTAAACAGCACATATTTATAAAAGACATTGTAAAAAGATAGGGAAACGATCAGGAGGGAGTAGTACAGCATTTATAATGAGTTCAAATTTTTCTCAGAACCGTTTTAAAGTTTCAATGTTGTTATTTCACATTTTATTTTTACTTTCATTAAAATTACTAATGCACAAGTTATTAGTAAAACTTTATTCAAATAATAAAATTCAATACTTTACTAATGCTTACATTTTTATAGAGTCTAATAAATCATCCTCGTATTTCATGATTCTATGTAACGCATTTAAAACGGACATAAAACCTTTCATTGATATCTCAGAGCACATATCTTACTGGAAGGGAGATTCTTAAGTTGCACATATAGTACCGAATATATAAAAAATAATCTTATTGTTGCTAGTTTTGGAGTTTTTAGGAAGTAGGTATTTAGAGATGGTGATAAAATGTAGTGCTTGGCTATATTGTATTTCAAGTTTGTGATGCAGCATTCTAGAATAAAGAATATATATCCTATAATACATTAATTCAAGACAAAACATCCAGATCAAATGGAAATATATTTCTATGCATTTCTAAAATTATATGTATGATTAAGAATTTAATCATATACCATTTAAAACTAAATTTCTGTAACTAAAGAAATACAATTTAAAGTAATGTAGAAGGTACATAATCTATAACAGCGAAACACATCTTTTAAAATGTAATTTTGCAATAGATGGATGACTAATATGAATATCCCACTGTACATGGAACACTATATTTATACAGTCACTTATTTGCATATCTATTTGCATATCTATATCAAAAAATAGCCTTTAAGAAGCAAGAACAGGCTAGTAAAGCTTAGTAAAAAATGGCATACTGCAATTTACCGTACTTACATATGTAATCCTCACTTTCAAATGCGGCTAGATACATGAGGCAAAAATCGTTTAAATTCAAGATGGAGTTTTGCAGAGAGAAAGTAGTCGCAACGTTTAAAATGTAAGAACTTTACATTCAAATAGTACGTTTTTTTAATCGTAATTTTTAAACTAAATTATCATAAAATATAGAAATAGTTCCTCAATGGCTTGCAGTGGATCGATAAAATTTCCAGGGAACCATCAAGTTTTTGTTTGGAAGGAAAACAGGTTAAGGGACCGATAATCTTAAATCTAATCGCATGTAAGTTAAAACCAGAAGTTATTTTGTGAAGAAAAACAAGTAATATAAAAGTAGTTTTAAGTCAATTTACTGCTTAGATCAACAATGAAAATTTTATTTTAGCTACTTTTTTATTAAAATAGTTACCAATTAATATAAGTATGTATATACACTTAGAGGACAGAATCACAACATTAGGTAGTAGTGGGTTTTTTAATTGTCATTTAAAATTGTCAATATTGTCCTTTTAATTTCAAGTCCAGCTAAGATGCTTTCGCTTACGTAGAGGAAAAAAATATTTTCAAGTTTTGGCCACACATCGCTAAAGGTCGCCAACGTGGCTGTATTTGTAATTCTTTAAATAGATTAGTTTTGAAAATCAATTGAAATTTTTGTTAATTATAATTAAATTACCATATTATCATCCAAAAGGCTAGTCCTTATATATATAAAATTTTCCGAAAACTCTGAATTCAAGCGCTTTAAAATGTATTTTACTAACGATTAGAAAATTCCACCAAGATAAATATATAAATATACAAATATATAAATAAAATAGAAATATATAGACAATTTTGAGCTAATAGTAGGAATTGAATAATCTAAAACAATGTATAACACATGAATTTCGGAAAATACATTAATTTTTTTTTTATTTCATAGAATCAAACTAACACATGCTTACTAGTTCAGGATTTATTAAGTTATTTAGCATTGTTAACGTATATCTTCATTCTATTTTATCAATATTTCTCCCTCCAATATCGTATTAAAAGAAATCATCCAAAAAACACTTTTCAAATTGCCTTAAGAACCAGCAGTCCAAAATTATACCTTCAAAATAAATGCAACTTATCCTTATTTTACATTATTTCAAAAATACGCAATTTAAAAGTGTTTGTTTTTGCGATAACCCACAATCATCTTCTTAGGCAAATTATGCATATGCTCAGATATTCCTAAAACTTTACTTTTCAGTTCAACTTTATTTGGCAACAATGTCGACAAATTAATCGCTTTAAGCTGGTAATTAAAGGTGTAAGATCTTTGTACCTGCATCCATGTCACTTTGGAAAAGCAGGAATTTATTCAGGGGAATAAAAGTACGTTTTCAAATTTTATTCTCCTCAATGAGTAGTGCTTTTATAAGTAGAACCGACAAGGACTAATTATGTTTGTCCTTAATTATGTTTATCCTGATTCATCGATTATGCATTCTCCTCATAGTTCGTCTTATTAGAGATATATATCCTTTTTAGAAAAGCAATTTGTTTTTATCTCCATCTTTAGATTTGCTTATTTATTTTCTTGCTTACTGTATATCTTATGTTTCTTATCATTTTGTACAGGAAATATGTACTACGATTTCCCACTAATTGCTAATAAGCTGAAATTATGAAATTTTTTAAAAGAAGTATTTTGGAAGGATATTTTTTAGCAAGATAATATTTACCCTCCTTTTTCTTACAACTAGCACTTTGTTTTTACATTAATTGTTTTGAAGGTTATTTTTAGGGTGAATCCTGTAAAATTTCATAGCATAATGATCCTAGGATAAAACAGGTGAGTCTCTACTCTCTTAATAATTTAAAATGTGGATTGAGTGTGGACAAAGTTTATTTCTTAGCATTTTATTTTGCGTAAGAATTAAAAAATATTTACATTTAAATACTGTTTTCAATTTACTTAGCAACCAAATGGGAGGCAGTATATACAAGAAGGAAGAAGTTGCTTTTTACAAAGAAGCATAAACGTGTTTTATTTGTATTATATAGGGGAAGAATTTTTAGCATAATATAGAAGCTTGGCAGATATAGGTACCTAAGGTAGCACTGGAAGCTCATTTAAACAAATGCCATCTTATTCATAATGGTTTCGTATTTGGTGCAATCGTATTACTGTAACGTTGGCAAAGTTAAGCGTTTTGGCGACTATTCGATTTATTTGTACTTTTAATAGTCAGTACAAATGGTACAAATATAAATTTCTAATATAAGTTGTGTGTGGCTGTGGTATGGCTAAATGCCACCTGTCTGACAATAGTCAGACAGAGACCCACAGAGATTCACATCATGTGGGGGCTAGAAGTACGCCTATCGTTGGAGTGGCCTAGAGGCGCCATACAGGTGACCGTACGGGTCAAAGCTCAGTAAGAAATTCCCAGAAGGACGATAAATAGCGACAGCACCCTCTCTTTTCCACCTACACAATTTTTGGCATACAGGACTGAGAGGTGGGGAAATATTCTCCCAGACCCTGCACTCGTAGTTCAGCCACTTTGGTTAGCAGTACGTACTCCGTGTGTACTCCGGGAGGTATTTTGTAGTATCAGGGCATAGAATCCAGGCCTTACTAGAGTCTGGAGTTCGATGTTCTAGCCACTAGGCTACCATGGCAAATTCTAATATAAAGTACAAACACCTTATACTTCAAATTCAAGGGTACTGTATATTTTAAGCTATATTACACTTAAAATTTAATACAGGAATATTAGATTAATTTAAATGGAAGCCTATAATTGGCTGCATTGATTTTTATGTAAGTGTTGTATCTATTTGGCCAGGTAAGGACAATTTCGTTCTTTGTGCGTAGAGCGTAGGCAATACCAACTGTGCATAATGTCACTATATTGAAATATAGGCGAAAATTAAAGATTAAGGATAATATGGGGCAGTACTAAGAATTCGATAGAAGTAATGCTTTCCAATCCTACTCCTGGACCATCTTCCTCATCTGTACGTCCTTTCAGTTCTTTTCTTTAGGCCTCTTTCTTATAATAGCAGGTATTGGAATTTAAGGTAGAACAAGGCTATTCTATTGACACTACTGAATTATAGCAGTCCTCAGCATTGTTTTTTTGGGGCAGGGTTCAATCCACCAGCGTTAGAAACAATCTGCGTGAATCATGGAAGACATAAGGAATGTACAAGCCAGAAATTGAAATCAAAGCTATCTCTACGAAGAGGATCTATTGGAGTCGTAGAGAAGGTGCTTAGGGAAAACGCAGATCAACAGCAAGCGCAAACTAAACACAATACATCACCAAAAAGCCTATCCCTGTTTTTAGGTATTTAACTATTAAAAGAATAAAAATCAAGGGCAGAAATGGGTGCAATGCTGTAGCTTTGTACATCCTATTTCCTGAGGTAGGTGGTGAGACCCACTAGAGTGTCTCCTGTACTTGTAATGGGTACTTAGCCAATATGATACAAATTAAGAAGTCATCATTAGGTATTGTTTTTCTATAAATTTTTATAATCTATGTTAAATTAATAGTTTATCTGATTTTCATAATTATTTACATTTTAATTCATTTGCTTAAAACCTGGATATTTTGAGTGCATATTGTTCCATAACAAGGTTATTATTTACTTCTTATCATTTACTAAACATCTAATTTGTGTACAAATATGAACGTTTATAAAAAATAGAAGCATGAGATAGCTAGTTTCTCTTATGTTTTTTATTATACACAGCCTATACCTTACGTTTTGTTTGAAATTGTACCTATATTTATCTAAAAGTTTTTGGTAAAATATGAATGATTACGAATTTACTTTGGGGCGTCTTTATACAAGCAGCAATAAGAGTTACAGGTTTATTCATATAGAAGAGACCATATTCTAAGATTTGAAATATTTTTAGTTTCAGGAAGGAAATATAAGTATTTTTAGGGTTGCTCTTTTCCAATTTAGAGGTTTGGTACCCATACATACTCCAACTTTACCCTCTGTATATAAAGGAAGGCACTTAAGCGAGTAAGTTTTTAGAGACAAGCATGGAAGTAATTTAGGTATAGCAGCCAGGATATTTTTTAAAAAATCATTGTATAAAAAAGTATAAAGAGCTAGATCACAACTCTCTAGAAACAATATTTTATCATAATGCCAAATTCATTTATATATTGATTTCAGATTTTGATTGCAAAGTAATTTTAATCTACTTAAAGTAAGATGATGTAATTGTTTTACTTTGATTTAGTGCATATGGCTCCCCATTTCACAGAAAAATTAATTTATTTTTTAAAACATTTTTAAAAATCTTTATATCATTTTAATTATAATATCAAATCTTATTGTCTATGTCGCATAAATATATTTACGATATACATTTAATGTTTAACAATATAGAAACAAATTAAACTAAGTCACTTATATTCCGAGTATCTAACTCTACACTTGATTAAAATTTCACACAAACACACACACAGAGACAATTTCATTCCCGGAATTTAAATCCCCTATCACTTTGGATATTTTTTTTGCAAAAGAAATAGCATCCCTTTCTCTTTCTTGAGAGACAAATTCAGAGATAAAAGAAAGGTCGATCAATAGAAACAGCCAACTTGGCTGTAAATTTTTCTTATTTTTTAAGAGAGTGTTCTACTCTATTATAATTTCACGCTTAATTTACAAGTTATTTTAATTCGTTTGATATTTTAATTGTTTCGTTTTAAATTTTCACAGTATATTATTTTCATTCTGAAGTATCCCTTTTTAAGGAAAGAAATTATTTGATCCTTGAGATTTTAACTTCCTCATACATTATTTAGAAGAAGCAGCAATAGTTTATTACAGTACCTGGAATAAAGCATAGCACTTATTGTAAAGTAACTCACGAGAATTATAGTTATAATTATAGATACATAAATAAGAGTAGACTTTTTGTCATATGATTTACAATTTTTTGCGTTTGTCTTTTAAATATACTAAATTTGTTTTTTCCCAAAAGGAAACATATTTCTTAGAGATTTTCTCATTTTCACCCACACTTAGCAAAAGACATGAGAAAGTACAACACCTTTTTTCATCCACAAATATTTATATAAAAAACATTTCAGATTAGACAGAAATAATATACATTTTCATTCCAACAACATAAAATAATTCAAATAAAAATACTTAACAAGTGTTTTAAAATATAGTATAAGTTATATATGACTTTCCGCATAATGGCTTTAGAGGCATTATGAAGTGTAAATAACAGCTAATACACGAATATAAATAATGAAATGGATGATGGGTACTAAAATATAAATATAATATTAACAACATTATACGAGGTGCGACGCACAAAAATGAGACTGAATTTTTATTAGATCCATTGTACTTATAGAATCAGTTTCTCGTGACAGGAGATGCCTTTAAAGAGTAGTTTCCTTCAGCATTCACACTTCTGCATTTGGAGCTGTCATTTGCTGGTAGCTTAGTTCTGGAACGAGGTTTTTTTGAAGGCTCTTCGGGAGGGACTCCCGTTTTTCCTGAACCTCTTCAACTGAAGTAAAATGGATTAGCTTTCAGCAAAAGAAGTTTACTGTAGAAATAAAAATGTCGCATGGAGCCACATCAGATGATTAAGGAGGATGCTCCATGGCAAAACTGTTTTTTTGCTGAAAGTCAGAACAACTTGACAGATAAGGTTATGCTTAGAGGATGCATTGTATTTAAGGTACAACGGCTATCCATCACTCTCCAATTCTATTTCTCTCATTTTTCACTAAGGTATTTCACAGATACTTCTCAGAACTTAGAAGTCGGTCCCACAGTGTAAGTGGGGAACCCACTCATATCATGAATTTGGCTATATTTTGGCCAGTCCTGTAATCGCTGACCTTGGACACTTAGCAGGAGTTTATGTCTTCACTGACCCTTTCCTCTGAAACATTTTATACCATTTCAAACACAAGTGCATGACGAAGTTTCACATCTCCATAAGCCTCAGTTGATATTTCACATATTTTTCTGGCTGATTTATTAAGTTTCACGGGAAACTAGATGCTGATTCCACATTTTCCCGGCGGAATGCAATTGCATTTTCACTTAGTGCTAAACTTGGTAGAGACTAGTGTAAGTAATCCCACTTTGAAATTATAATCCCGGTCTGAACAGAACTAGGGCTCATAGATAGAGGTTGCTGTGTAGAGAGGACGTCTACCAAACAGTTTGTTACCAACTCTACTCTTTTTCAAGCTACATACTTAAAGTATCCACCTTTTTCGCCACACACCTTGTATTTCACCCACAAATATATAAGAGGAGTATTAGATTTATATTAGAGGACTTTTATAGACAAAAAAAATTAAAATTTTGCATGTATGGCAAAAATAACTTAGGGGAATTTGTATTTATTTGCTTATTGCAAAGTTTATAGAAAATGGAGAGTAAAATTAAAAAAGGACTTGCTTTTAGTGTTTTTCGTTTCTCAGATTTCTTAGCTTCCCTAGTAAGATCCTATCTAAGAATATTAGCCTTAAAAGAGCTAAAGCACATGCACAGAATACATTTTTCTTCCATACACATCTTAGAAAAATTTGATTCCTTTTTTCAAAGATTCTTTAGGAGTCATATAAATTAGCTTATGAAAATTCACGTTTTAATTGAAATTAAAACTTAGCCTGGCCAATCCACGGTAATGACTTTTTTAAAACGATGCAGTTACAAATTAATTCAAACGTGACAAAAAGGAAATATTTATCAAAGATATCTATCGCATTTTATAGATTCTAATTAAATTTATTTGGCGTATAATTCTGGGGAAGCATTTTTATAGTAACAGTTTAACTAAATGTGATAATTTCTCTCCACCTTTATTTTTTTTTTTTATTACATAAAAGTAAGAAGCACAAAGAGCATTTTTATAATTTAATCCATAATGCATAACTAAAAATTATATGTAAATTAAACTCCTTTATGAAATATTTTGTATTTTTTTTGCTTTATATATATATATATATATATATATATATATATATATATAT
The DNA here is from genome assembly GCA_019973955.1 of Trichonephila inaurata madagascariensis. Lineage (NCBI taxonomy): Eukaryota > Metazoa > Arthropoda > Arachnida > Araneae > Nephilidae > Trichonephila > Trichonephila inaurata. Next base: position 36,624 of record BMAV01007337.1, read on the forward strand.
ATATATATATATATATATATATATATATATATATATATAACTACAGTAAAATCCAGCGTATAACGCGCACTTTTTAACTCAAAATAAGATCAAAATTTAAGAGGTACGCATTGTGCATAGGTATAAAACAGTAAGCACAAAAGGAAATAGCAGAAAGAGATAAGCATAAAAAGGAAATGCACTTCTACAGTATCAGAAATACTGTTTATTTAAAATAAATGGGAAACACCTAATGAACTAAAGAGTTATTTGAAGTATATTATTTTTCAAAGGGTCTCAGCAGATAATACCTCAGATAAATGACTTCAAAACAGAGGAATGTACTATACTAACATTTCAGATTTCCTTAGAAAAGAAGAGGGGTGCGCGTTATACAGCCAGATGTACCTTAAAATAAAAAAAATACAGCTTATGAGAGTATAGGGGGCGCATTATACGCCCAGATTTTACAGTATATAATTCAAACTTAATCCTATCCCTTCTAATATATTTCCTATTACGTTTGTGATTTGCATCTTTCTTGAAATCAATATATTAATTATTAAAACCGAGGTTACTAATGAACTAAAAATTATTTTTAAATTACGACTCCAATGGATTTATAGAAAAGTTCTTTTTAAATACCTACCAAGAAATTAATTCTAAATAACAAGACTATAAACATTAATCAATATTTTTTAGACTCCCTGTCATATGTAATAAACACTTTATAAATCCCACCAAATTATTTTTCTTTTCCTTAAAGTTTTAACTACTTAATTACTAGTAAGAGCATATTTTTTATTAAATTTTATAATTAACTTGAGAATGTAGGGAAGGAATAAAACTTTTGCACAGTCTAGGTAAAAATAAAATGTAACCAATACCTAATTTTTTTTTTTTCGTTCTTCAAGACTCAGATGAAGTAACGATCCTTTTTGTTAAGTACCAGTATCATTTATATAGCAAAATTATCTCACCATAATTATGCATAAAAACGCCAATTAAAATTTCAGCCTGCTTTGAAAACATTAGCAGCGGGATTAAATCTGCTCGCCATGTTTAATGGCGACTTTAATAAAGTTTCTCTTTCTACGTTAAAACGCGAGATTTCTTTTTTAACTTTTCATTGTAGAATACCCTGTAATAATCTAACCGGTGGCTACTTAAGTCATTTATCTCTTTTTGCCATATTTTGCTTTATTTTAATTTGTGAGTATTTCATGAGTAGGGCATCCACTTATCAATTTAGGGAATACAAGGCTTTTCTTAGTTAAGTATTTTCTTAGAGTATTTTTTAGCTACTTGATTTCTACTCAATTTGTTTGCTTTTGTCTGGGTTATTTGAAGGAGATAGGTGTTTTAATAAATTTTGCGTGGATTTTATTCAGAAGCTTATAAAACAATTAAAGTGGAATTTAGTGGAATATATAGATGTTTCGTGGCACAGAAACACACACTGTATGATGTTTCAATTATTAGGAAATAAATGTTTTATTAAAGTTTTAGAAAAATTGATTAGAGATCATTTAAAATATAGTTGTAACTGTACTATTACTTTACTAATTTGAATAAGAATTAATTTATACTACCATGAATTGTTTTAATACCAGCAATTATTATTAATATTTAATCGATCAATAATTTTACTTACTAGATTCAACATTCTACATTAGAAGAACAAAAACTACTTATCATTTCAATTTATTCTTTAATCTTTTTGTAACCTTCAGTTAAAATAATGTCTTTTATTCCTTTTTGACGCACTTCTTCTCAAAATCAAGATATTTATTCAAAGTCTAATACACGCTAGAAAAGTTTTGGACATCCTTACGATTTATTTGTTTATCCCACAGTCGTAAAAATATTTTTTGGGACCAACAGCTTTCAAACTGAAGGATTTAAGATTAAGATCGTTGGTAGATTAGTGGATTCTAGAGCATCGGACTATAGACTGGAAGGCCTGGGTTCGATACCCGATGCCTACCAAATACCCTCGAGTACCACACGGAGTACGTACTCGATATAAATAACTGGATCAAGAAGTTTTAGGCTAAAAGCACGAGTGCAGAGGGACTGAAAAGGGAATATTGCCTGCCCCTCCTCTTAAACTACATTACCTAAATTTGTAGGTGGAACTCGGTGATCTCGCCATCTATATCGTCCCTTCTTCAGGGAATTTCCTTCGAGAGCTAATTCATACTATCACCCACCATATGTTCTCGAATAGCTGACAAGGCGTACTTCTAGCCTTATCACGATGAATTTCGCGGGCATCGATCTGACAACGTCAGACGGGTAGCATTCAAACAGCATAACAGGTCTAGATCCATTCACACTTGGAGTCAAAGACTGCTTGGCTATCATCGTAAAGAGATGGGATTAGGAGCCGTCACAAGATCAGCATTTGAATCTTTCCTGCACGTCAAAACAGCAAAGTGTTGCATAGTGAACAACTAAAGATCTTTGAGTAAAGAGGAGTTATCGAAGGATAACTAGTCATTTCCTTACTAAGAATCATCGTGTCAGCAGTACCTTAATACAAAATCCCTGACGGTAGAAGCATAGCCAATAGTCCTGGAAATGAATTCTGCTTACCATTTAGGACATTTTGCCATTGATAAAGGCAAAAATTTCTACCATCTAGCAGTGACATAGGTATATATAAAGGGAATACTCTCAAGAGCTAAAAGAGATATATATATATATATATATATATATATATATATATATATATATATATATATATATGTAATGAATTCCCTCTAACATACTTTTAATTAACTCTTTAATGGTCTATAAATGGCATACTTTTTTTTTAAGTTCTTAGGTTTAAAATAAACATTTACTGAAATCTTAATCGTAATCAGTTAAACCTAAATCTAAATCCGCGCATTCCTAGCCAATCAGAACCACTCTTACCTGCATAATAGTCACATGGCATGCACTGTTGATATATAAACACAAAGCTAGTGTAATCGCTCTCTTTCCTCTACTTGCCACTTGTGACATAAGATTGTAAATACTTGCCACTTTTTTTTTGTATCTTTGTATTTATGTCCTCCAAAACGCCGCTGCTCATGCACAGCATTAACATGTAGCATGGTGTACTTTAATCTATTGTCTTATTGCTCACATAATAAAGGGAGGTAAAAGCTATTCAAAGATATCATTACTAAATCAAAATTGAGATTCTTACACTCTACACATAGCTTACTACTTCAATCTATACATATATATATATTGTTCAAAGGGAAAATTTACAATTTTCAACAAGACTCAGTTTTCTATTGGAAGGAAAAGGCTACGCAGAGATATTTGAAAGAAATAATATATTAATGGACTTGCAAAAGATACATAAAAGATTGATCTACTATCAGTCTAGATTTAAATCCCTTTGACTATAAAGTAAGTAAAATCATTATGATTAAGGCGGCCAGTATTGGAGGGTGAAGGTATGCCGAAGAAAGACATCCCAATGAAGTAGTCTTGACGTTCACAAGGATAGAAATTCCCACGGAGTGAGGAATTGCAGAGACAAAGAGGTTTTAAGGGTTGTGTGAGGGAGTGGATCGAATTTTAGATTCAACAGTGCAATATATTACCAAATTTAAAGGTGGGCAAAGAACATGAAGAGTTTTAGTTTTGAATTTGATTACAAGAGTTGTATTATTTAATTTTTAATTCTCTTAGGGTGTATCGCAGAACTTATATATAGGAAACTAGGTATATATATATATATATATATATATATATATGCATGTACGTGAATGTAGATTCACGCATGGGGAATTTTTAAATGATAGCCTTATTCTACAGAGATAGCAGGGGATAAATAATTTCTAAACACCCACCTAACGGTGAAATAACCATGGCTATTTCCCCCTCAAACTTAAGACTCAGCGTTTTTGGATACATAACGATACAGCTTTGTGTACCCGCGTATTGGGATTTAAGAGCAAGAAAAAAGGAATATACTGGAAATCCAATACGATTCTAAAAAGAGCTTCCTGGCCAGCCATGATCACAAATAGACAAGATTTCCTGGTTCGGGGAAGAGGCTTTTTGTACTTACCTAAAAGGGATCCATGTCTATTTTATTTTGTATTTTGCTTACTTAACTTTCCTTGTCACCCACTTTATCCAATTATTCGTCAATAAAGTATGGACACGTCTAACGTTTTGAGAAGTTTCCTTATCCTTTATACACGACTATATTAAAACCGATTCTGTTTTAATACCAAAATTACCTAAAACAAAGTCCCTTTCCTAATATTAGATAGATAAGATATGATTTCATCAATTATAATAGATTCCCGCAATTTGCAATATCTTTAAAAAGGAAATCTGGGAAATGCATTTACTTAATGGACAAAAGAACTTATTATTTGATACACATATACACATAAGGAAATAATAGATGTGTCTCTCAATAAATCTTTGCTGTAATCTTTTGCCAGCTATGATATCCTATGCATTTTATTACAATCGTATCATGACATTTGGTAGATAATGTGTATCTTACTCATATGTCCAAGAATTATCTAATAAATACATAATATAACATGTAGCTGTACTTGTATCGTTTTAATCTGCTTATAGGTAAAAATGTTTCCATTTTAGAACAGTAGTAAGGAACATCACCTTGACTAGGAACTTGAATCAAAATAATCATAGGAAGTTTATTTTTTTTCTCAGTTGCTTTATGAACTACATGTAGTCTATCAAATTCAAACTCATCAATTCACTAGAACCAATTCTTTTTCCAGATGAAGGTAAGAGATAATAGAGGGGTTTTCTCTTTCATCCCACTTACTTGCTTTTAATACTGTAATGATCCTGTAGGCCAGGGGGTGGGCGGATTTTCAGGGTACGGGCTGCGCCTAATCTTGCCACAAGGTGGTGCCCAGTCCCACTTGTGGCTAAAAGGAATCGGACCTCCATTTTACGAACCTCAATTTTACGAATTACTAAGATTTATCAGACTTTTTTCTACCAGGAACCAAGGACATTTTGATTTTATTCATAAGATAGCATCCAAATTACTGGAAGAACATATCTACTCCAGCAGAAATTTTCCTTATGATTCAGTTTTGTTCCTCCGTATTTTTAAAATACTGTATTTACTCCAGATCTAAAAGCTGAATCACTCCCCTCCCGATGTAAAATGCTGCAAGAAATCAGGCGCAGCTTCCTAATCAGAGAGGGAAGAGGTTATTTGGAGCAATTTACAGCTTCTTGCGTGTATTTATAATACGTATAAAATAACTAATTATTCAATTTCTTATTAGTTTTCCTTTTAAATTTATTTAACTTCGTAAGGTAAGATATCGATAAAGCATTTTAGACTATTTTTCATTTCTAAAATCATTTGCGAGAATTTGTAGCGCAGCTCAGGAATCGATAGCGGCTTTAAATTAGAATAAATGCAGTATTTCTAGACCTTAGGATGATGGAATGATTGTGGAGTCATATTAAAGGTGATTACCCTAAAATGTCTTGGTGGTCTACAGTCGATCACTGATCTACTTAACGGCAACCCCGGACTTAAACCAATCGCTACAGCATCCATAGAAAACTTCGTTGTTTAGGGTTATGAGAACCATGCGCAGTTACAAATTATTAAAGTCCCTTTATGGAAATGGATATAACAATTTAGTGTGAGATTTGTATTTAGTTTGATGACGCCAAAACTCCCAGTCTATCCCATAAAAAACACCCCACTCCACTATTAGCGGAGCTATACATGAAATTGCATGAAATTACCTTTTATACAACTTTGGATTCTATGACATCAGAGGTGCACCCACCCCTAAAATGCTTCAGTTCTTACCAAATAAAATCGCAGCTCACATCAAACCAAGCAATAGTTTTCCCAAACATTTAAACTAAACTGAAAAAATAATTCACCCAACCGAGGACTGCAGTTGATGACGTATCACTACAAAGAAATCAACTGGTCAAGTCTTCTAAGCGCCATATCATAAAGAACAAAATTTACTGCTGTGCTGGAAGTCTGCCTTTCGTCATGAGTGATTGCAGTAGTCAGTATTGCTTACATCTCACGTAACAATAGCATCTCTATCGATTACCATTTCTCAGATCCAGCAAAACAGAGTCAGCAATTGCATTGTCCATAGTCTAGAGCAATTGAAATTATAAATTTTGTGACCTTGGATCATATAATGAAATTATTTAAAAATATTAGAAATGGAATGCAGTATTCGTTAGCTCTAACTAGCATTTTGTGTTCAAGTTTTGAATCGGACTTTATCATGAAAATCTAATAGTCTAGTAGTGTTGTCATTTATGTAATCTACATAATATTCCCAGCTGTAGGCGAACAATGTAGTAGTGATAATCAATGGCAGAATATAGTAAAGCCAGTTTCGAGTTGAAGTGCCGTTCTGAAGTTAGTTCTTAAAACCAGCTGTTCTCTTAAGTTTAGGGAAATCTGCAAAGATGAGTAAGTTATCAGGAAATGCAGTTTAGTCCTTGAGACTCACTTGTGTATAAAATCATCATTTTAGATAAATTTATTGGAGTGACTTACGTTCAGTACCTGTAGGAGTCCATATAAACGTCAATTTCATTTTATTTCACAGCCCAAAATCTATATTTCACCCAGGAATACACGATATACTTCAGGGTCCTAATTATGCTTACTTAGGAATGAATAATAGCAAGCGTTTATTTTGAATTCCTCCATTTCCAATCCATTTGCACACTTAGAGGAGTCGTTATATATAATTAGAAGCCTGGAAGAAATTCATTTCCCTTAGAAGTAGTCAACGGCCTAAAACAACTGAAGCTCATTCCCGTTCCAAGTATATACTCAGGTATTGCGTAGATTCAAGTCCAGTTAAATACCACCGTGAGGATCAATTACTTTAGCTCTAGAATGGAGTTACTATATCTCCAGGCTTTTTCTGCTTAAATGATGAGTGAGATAGGTTTTATCCTTTGACCTGTTTTCCCATCTTTATATTTCCTTAGGATGTTAGATTAGTTTGGTAGCAATCAAATAGAAATTATCCCCTAATTGAGATCATCCTTGTTATTTTTAGATTAGCCTAATTTTATGCGAAAATTTTGGAACTAATAATTAGGAAATGAGATTTTGATTTAAAGGGTAAATTCAGAGAGCAAAGAGGCAGGTTTTACAGGAATATTTGAGTAGGTAATTAAGAGAGCTCATATCAAATTAAGTATTTTTATTAAAAGAATTAAAGGATCAATTTAAATATTAGGAATTTATATTGATTTGGAACACAATACTTGATGGAACAGGGCTTTATTCATTGGCTTGTATAAAATAATTTAAAAATTACTATGGACATTAAAATGTAGTAGTCTATAGTAGTATTATATATGAATGCTTGTCACCTACAAAGAGGAATTTAATATATATCAAACGGGAGATCATTGTATAAAATTACCTTTCAAGAAAATTTTTTTTTTTAGAAACAATTTTCATTTATATTCTAATATTTTAAAAGAAATCCTTGCTAAAAGAAATTATATTAAGATTACATAATGTTTTTTTTTTAAATAATTTTTAGGAAATAATTTTCTTTTATAGGGATTTGACGTTTAGTTAAAAGTAATTCATATATACTTGTTTAATACTGCTGATAAAATCCTTTCAAATACACCTGTATATTTTGTAAAATCAGAAATATATCATTTGATTTCAATCCTATAATTTGAAGAGCTGTTGTAGGAGTAATGTTATAACAGAAATATTATCATACTAGCAAAACAGCACCCAAGCAATTTTAGTCATCCATACACAAGGTACGTAGATAAGGTTTCCCTTAAAAGAAACAATTATAAATCCCTAGAAATCACTCGATTATTTGCGTTATTTTGGATAAAGAGCTAACGAATAATTAAATTACACTAGCCAGAATTACATTTGTGGCCCAATACTAATTTTAAGTTTTTCTTTTTACCAAAATAAAGTAAGGTGGAATTTAAGATGAAATAATTTACAAGAGCTTCAAAAGAAATCCTCAGGACTCAGGTAAATACAGGAATGTATGTATCCTAGAAATGCATAAAGTTTATTAGCGGGGTAAGGAATTTAATGGAATTAGTATTAAAAGAGGATTACTTAGAATCCAGTGCTTTAGAGGTGAAGTTTAAAATGAAGAGACCCACTTGAATATTTTATATATATTTGAGTATTTTACCATGATTTTCACAATTATAAAGCAGTTACATTTTATTTTTAATTAAAAGTATATATATATATATATTCGAGAGTCATTATAAAAGATTAACTATTAAAACATTAATCTATATTTACTTTGCAATATTTAAATTACCATTTTATTATTTGGCTTCAGATTATTTCCGTGACACTAAAATGCTTATAAATCTCATATATCAATAGCTGTTGGATGTAAGATTGTGTAATTATCAGTATTACCAATGCAGAATCATTTAAAATCTAGGAAAATATATAAACTCATTAAATTTCGGATACGTGTAGTTTTCCATTAAACAGCACATATTTATAAAAGACATTGTAAAAAGATAGGGAAACGATCAGGAGGGAGTAGTACAGCATTTATAATGAGTTCAAATTTTTCTCAGAACCGTTTTAAAGTTTCAATGTTGTTATTTCACATTTTATTTTTACTTTCATTAAAATTACTAATGCACAAGTTATTAGTAAAACTTTATTCAAATAATAAAATTCAATACTTTACTAATGCTTACATTTTTATAGAGTCTAATAAATCATCCTCGTATTTCATGATTCTATGTAACGCATTTAAAACGGACATAAAACCTTTCATTGATATCTCAGAGCACATATCTTACTGGAAGGGAGATTCTTAAGTTGCACATATAGTACCGAATATATAAAAAATAATCTTATTGTTGCTAGTTTTGGAGTTTTTAGGAAGTAGGTATTTAGAGATGGTGATAAAATGTAGTGCTTGGCTATATTGTATTTCAAGTTTGTGATGCAGCATTCTAGAATAAAGAATATATATCCTATAATACATTAATTCAAGACAAAACATCCAGATCAAATGGAAATATATTTCTATGCATTTCTAAAATTATATGTATGATTAAGAATTTAATCATATACCATTTAAAACTAAATTTCTGTAACTAAAGAAATACAATTTAAAGTAATGTAGAAGGTACATAATCTATAACAGCGAAACACATCTTTTAAAATGTAATTTTGCAATAGATGGATGACTAATATGAATATCCCACTGTACATGGAACACTATATTTATACAGTCACTTATTTGCATATCTATTTGCATATCTATATCAAAAAATAGCCTTTAAGAAGCAAGAACAGGCTAGTAAAGCTTAGTAAAAAATGGCATACTGCAATTTACCGTACTTACATATGTAATCCTCACTTTCAAATGCGGCTAGATACATGAGGCAAAAATCGTTTAAATTCAAGATGGAGTTTTGCAGAGAGAAAGTAGTCGCAACGTTTAAAATGTAAGAACTTTACATTCAAATAGTACGTTTTTTTAATCGTAATTTTTAAACTAAATTATCATAAAATATAGAAATAGTTCCTCAATGGCTTGCAGTGGATCGATAAAATTTCCAGGGAACCATCAAGTTTTTGTTTGGAAGGAAAACAGGTTAAGGGACCGATAATCTTAAATCTAATCGCATGTAAGTTAAAACCAGAAGTTATTTTGTGAAGAAAAACAAGTAATATAAAAGTAGTTTTAAGTCAATTTACTGCTTAGATCAACAATGAAAATTTTATTTTAGCTACTTTTTTATTAAAATAGTTACCAATTAATATAAGTATGTATATACACTTAGAGGACAGAATCACAACATTAGGTAGTAGTGGGTTTTTTAATTGTCATTTAAAATTGTCAATATTGTCCTTTTAATTTCAAGTCCAGCTAAGATGCTTTCGCTTACGTAGAGGAAAAAAATATTTTCAAGTTTTGGCCACACATCGCTAAAGGTCGCCAACGTGGCTGTATTTGTAATTCTTTAAATAGATTAGTTTTGAAAATCAATTGAAATTTTTGTTAATTATAATTAAATTACCATATTATCATCCAAAAGGCTAGTCCTTATATATATAAAATTTTCCGAAAACTCTGAATTCAAGCGCTTTAAAATGTATTTTACTAACGATTAGAAAATTCCACCAAGATAAATATATAAATATACAAATATATAAATAAAATAGAAATATATAGACAATTTTGAGCTAATAGTAGGAATTGAATAATCTAAAACAATGTATAACACATGAATTTCGGAAAATACATTAATTTTTTTTTTATTTCATAGAATCAAACTAACACATGCTTACTAGTTCAGGATTTATTAAGTTATTTAGCATTGTTAACGTATATCTTCATTCTATTTTATCAATATTTCTCCCTCCAATATCGTATTAAAAGAAATCATCCAAAAAACACTTTTCAAATTGCCTTAAGAACCAGCAGTCCAAAATTATACCTTCAAAATAAATGCAACTTATCCTTATTTTACATTATTTCAAAAATACGCAATTTAAAAGTGTTTGTTTTTGCGATAACCCACAATCATCTTCTTAGGCAAATTTCCTTCGAAACATTGTCAAGGTCCTTTTATTGCATTCTAAAGCCTTTGAAATAACTTTATGGATAGCAGAGCACAGAAAAGATTGTTTTTCGGACAGACGTATATATGAGTCCGGGGAAATAAACGTTTTGTCTGAGTGAGAGTTTTATATACGTCACGGGCGTTTAGGAGATCAAAGTCGTGTTGATTATTGAATTCAACTCATTGTTGTTGTATGATGGGGGCATACTGAAAATGATGGTTCAATATTGAGTCGCGAATATTGTAATTATGAGAAGCACTGTTCTATGATACTCTTTTACTTTCGTGTATTAGAAAAATTAATCAATCATTCATTCAATTTCAATTGTATTGTGCCATTTTAAATATATTTTTATATGAAAAATACATTAAAAATTTTTTTTGTGAAATAAAGTAAAAAAAAAAAAGAATTTTTAAAAGGAAAATGGATATATACACTTAAAAGGCTTGAGCTACCATAAACTTTATTATGCAATAAATTCGTTTTCAATAAAATAATTGAAACGTATTGAGTAACACATGAGTAATGAGTATATTGAGTTATATAAAACTGCATTATGCGTGTGAATTGCGAACAGTTCTTAAAATTTATTGCCAGTTACTTGTATACTTATTGCGAGAGGATTCATTTCTTAGTAATGGTGTATAGTTCGTTAACCTTTTGAGGACGGCTGGCCGATATATCGAGCCAACAGGAACGAACCCTAAAGACGGCTCTGGCCGATGTATCGCCAGCAATGCTTTCCCCTTTTAACAGCTTTCGAAACAGCATGAGGCCTATTACAGCTTTGGAACATCGTTTGCTTGACCGGTTTCTTTTGTATTTAAAAGGGAGGGATACAGTTCCCTCTTTCACCCTTATCTGAAAATCCTCTTTCTTCCTTATGCTTAAATTCTCACTAGCGGAGAGTGCATAGTTATTTTACAAGCGATTTTTACATCTCGATTACTTAATCATTTCATTTTAAATTAATTTGATTCTTTTTTTTTAAAAAATTCAAAAATGAGTTTTAACTTTAACTGGTGATTTTTAAAATGATTTTTTATTTTATTTTTCATACTAAAGGATGTCATTACGTATTTTCTTAATGCATATTTTTACAAATACAACGCATAGCTCTCTCTCTCTATGCATCTGCAAATTTAAAAATACTACTGATGTTCTACATTTTATTAATTTTATACCTGTAAAACAACTTAAAATATATTTGTAGGAGAACTTTAAGCAATTTTTGCATTCAATTTTTGATGAAGATTTTCATTATTACACAAGGTATTGCTGACAAGAACTTATTTTTACTGTTATCTTACGTTATGCTTAATGAAATTTTTTTTAAATTTTTAATTTTAATCAGAAACATAAAAAGCCTATTTTTAATCGCGTATAAACAACAAAACGAAAGAAGAAAAGATATTTGCAACAACAAAGAAATTACAGAAATATTCTTACAGATTCTAAAATTATTCGTTTTAGTTCTTCAACTTTATTTATAAAATGCAAGAAACTAACTTGACATTTTTATTTTGACAATTGATGTATAAAAGTTGAGTCTGCGAAACAGAAACTATGAATTCGATATTTTTCTTTTCAAATTTGTAGAAAACGTATAACAGAGTTCTTCAGCATAAGAAAAATGCCCGATTTATACAAAAGCCTTAAAAGCAAAAATGAAATCCTTGCTTTTGTTATATATTATACTTTGAAAGTTCTACAGTGTTAAATTTCTGATTAAAAATAAATGTATGTTTCCTTTATAATATATATATAATAATTACAAAAATTTACAAATGTTAAAATTTATCTGAAAATAGATATAATCAGAACGTAGTCTAATAGATAGTTATATTGAAGTAAAAATGTGTTTCTCTTTTTTTTTTCGCCCAGTTATTCGTAAGTCACACTTTTTACGTATGATAGTATAAATAAAGGGGTGTTCGGGTGCGCTCTAAGGCTATTTAACGTTTGAAACTCTGCTACAGAATCAGATGGTTCTTGTAAAAATGA
>BMAV01007338.1:11226-40508 GCA_019973955.1 Trichonephila inaurata madagascariensis
GTGTCGAGACACAGTCACACACAAACGGACTTTGTTGCTCGTCTGCATGCTGTTTACACTTTGGTGCCCATCATGCTGCTACCACGTTTGCACTCAAGGCACACTCGAGCGTGTCACGATATGTACGGTGGGCACTTGAGTATCTGCCTTTATAAATACATGTAAATACCGCTGTTAAGGTGTCTAATGCGGCTGTGCCGTCACTAGTACTCTATGAATCATACAAGTACAATTCTTAATGCATTTTTTATATATTTCCAATGATGAACCTGGTTGTGCAAAGTTTGGGCACTATTTTAGGGACACCCTGTATAATTGTCGCGTAGACATGTATATACACCGATCAAGTTGTTATAGATTTGTCTTTGGGAAGATAAAGATTAGGGTCTTGCTTGTCGAATTCTTTATTGAAATAATTTATTCAAGAACAATTTATAATAATTTTTGTTCACCTAAAAGCTGTTTTTCTTTTCTGGATTCGTGATATTTTATTCCCATTTTGTTTCTTCAGTCACCCAAATTCTTTCAAGTTTTTTTTCTGTCACTTTATATAATATGATCTTATAACCTGTTTAAACCCTTGCAGGGGCGGGGATTGCACAATGAAACAACTAATTCTTGCCATTCTTTTATGCATGAAAATCAAAGCAATTTAATAAAAATTGGTGTGTGGGTGATTTTTTATGCATGAAAGAAATGTACGAATAGGTGGTTTCACTATGAAATGACTGACCCTGAAAGGGTGAAAATCCAATGTAAACTGGATTCTAAATAATTGTATTATAAAACCATAAGTAGCAATCATTCGTTACGATGCGTAACAAAATAATTCTAATTGATTACTTCATTGCTATTTGCCAGACTGCGTGCTTGGGACTCCTATAATTTAACACTTCATAGCTTCAATCATTATGTAATTTTGAATAGTTTTATCCTTTGGTTATATAATGTAACGGTATCTCAATATCTGCCTCTTTAAGTATGTATTTTAAAGATATTATATTCAATGACTCGAGATAATAGTACAGTGACGGCATAAATGATTCATTCGTATTGAAAAGGCCGCATTTTGAAAAGTATCCCACGTTCACATGAAAGGTATACGTAAAGAAACACAAATTCCCAAAGTTTAATTAGTTTGGTGTTTATACTCGTCGTCCACCCCCATTGACACATCCCAGTGCGGGACTACTAATATATGAACTTCCACATCATAGATTGGGCCTATTGGTGAGAAAGACCTAGCTTTGTTCCTCTGGCTTCCCAGATCCCTGATTTTAACGCCCTGCGACTTCTTTTAATGGGGGTGCATTAAGCAAATTTTTTTTAGGTATTCCTACTACTGCAATCTTTAATTGAGTAGAGACAATTGACAGGATTATGGTGCAGAATTTATGGAAATAAGGTCGATTATTGTCTGGAAGCGTGTTCAGGGACCAAAGAAGCTCATATTGAAAATTTGTAAAAAGTATATAAACATGGTGAGATTGTGGCTATTTTTATATATCTTTCTCACTTTTATAAGTGTAACATTTTTGAAATAGCCTTTCAAAGTAAATGAATCATTTCTGCTTACCCTGCCCTTTTATAAAGGGAATCTCTAAATTCGAAATAAAATAATTTGGCAATTTAAAGTAAATGACATTGACATTCTCTTTATTCAAAGTTAGATTAATGGTTAGTTATAGAATAGAATATTTCCACACGTAAAAAGCAGATTTTAATATGAACACTTTCAAAATTACTCTTTAAAAGTATTTTTAAGCAATTTTTATATTTTCTACTTCATATGCTTCTATATATTTGAAAAATTCTAATTTTACCAAGATATAAAAAAATACACGAAAAAAGATAAGAAGCCTTCTAAAAAGTCAGATTTAAACATCAAGCAATGGTAAATTAGACATAAAGTATTTCTTTTGTGTGTTCATTAGAGTTTTATTATTGAAAATAAATAAGATTGGGTGTTTGAAAGAACAATTAAAAAGTTATTTAAATAGGTTGGTATCTTGTTTATTTTTACGACATGTAAAAACACTCGAAATTCAATTCATTTTTATGTGTTTTAGAATGTATAACATTTCGAACATCAGATAATTTACAGTTGTTTTTTTTTTCTTTCCGAATAATGCTTTTTTTCATAACATTGAAATTACAGATGCAGTGAATGAATCTAAAATTCTCTTTAATGATGAATCATAAATATTCATGCTGGATTGGTTTCTTTTTTATTCTAGACATTTAAGCAATTCGACTTCAGAGAAATATTTATTTGCCTCTTCTTCAAACTGATTTGCATATCTTTTTTGCTGTCACTTCAATTTAAGGAAATAATCACAAGGATAATATTAGGGGGACATGAAATTATTTTAGTGTTTTCTGGAAAATATTTTACAAATCTTTGATAAATTATATTAATCTCAAAAAATGTTAAAAATATATATTTTTAATATTTTCAGACACCTTAAAATTGCTTGAAATACAAAACTTGACTTATTACATAGGAAATACAAAGCAAGAAAAGCTCAGATAATTCACAGTCTTTAAAGAATTTCAGTACATTTTATAAAAGATTGTATTGCACGCATTGCTCAACTTTCTCTTTCTCGCTTTTCTTCTAAATTACATTAAGTGACAAGTTTTATGCTACCTACTAATTGATGGCAGGTAAATCATCAAAGATACTTAAAATTAATACGTAAAATTATTAAAAGAAATACACTATTAAATATGAAGTGAGAATTTATAATTAAAATGTAGAAACTTTTTCAAGTATTTCTTGAGCGTGACAAAATAACAGAAGTGAGAAACGAGCAATTTCGATCGTTTTTTAAGGTTCTTAAGGTATCCGACTACGTTCGGAACCGTGATTTTAAAAAAAGCCCATAAACGGATAAGTTTCACAATATTTAGTGTCAATTAGATTAGAATACATGTCTAAAATGGTTTTAAGGGCATTTTGACAAAAATAAATCATTTAAATACAATATTTCGGGAAAAAATGAACTTAGAATTATCTTTCTTCAAAATATTCTCCTTTTGTGAAAAATGCTTCTATTATAATAATAGTTTGCCTGTATATAGCTCAGACCTCTGTACAGAGGCTCAACTATGATTTTTGAAACATTCACATTATTTTCAGAGTTACAACCCATTGAAATAATTATCGGCGTTTTTTCTTAAACTTTCTCCCATCTGTTGTCGTAAAACATGAATAAACCCTTTTCTATTTCAAAAATTCTAGTTTTGCCTATGTACAAAGGACTGAGTTATATATAGTCAAAATATTATTATAATAGAAGCATTTTTTTCACAAAAGGAGAACATTTTGAAAATTTGTCATTCTATGTTCATTTTTTGTCAAAATATTGTACTTAAATAGTTTTTTTATTGTAATACTATTCTTAAAACAATTTTATAAACATTTTCTAATCTAAGTGACACTAAATATCATAAATATTACCCATTTATACGCTTTTGCAAAATCATGGTTCCGAACGTAGTCCGATACCTTAAACATTGCTGTAAATTGTATTAAGTAACTTGATTTTGATATTTTCTTTTTAACGTCATCTTTATAGCTGTACGAGGGATAATGGCGACGGACCTCGCAATTTTCAGTTTTGATTATGTAAAAAGGATGGCGAGCAGCCCTCACACTCTCAAAATTTCCGAACCAGCCACCATTTTTCATTTTGAGCCTCCCCATATCTAATGCACATCTGACTATCTACACGGTGGGTCTTCGGTGTCACTAGTGTTCAGATCCTCGACTCGACAACGCCGTCAATAATTCGTGACAATGACCATTTGACTACCATGACTACAATTGTAAGAGAATATAATTTATAGAATCCTTACTTAAAAAGAAAGTGAATTAATAAAATATTACTTGTGCAAATTTATTCATAATTAGCAGAATTAAACCACGATGTTTTAAAATTTCAAATGTATATGTATGATCTTCTTTTGATAATATTCTTAACCCTTTCGTGAGTCGCCCATCCGGTATAGTGGTTAGCGACGCATACAGCTGTGCCGTAGGGTCTGGGTTTGAATCTTGGAGAAGACATGGATGTTTGTAAATGTATAGTGCCTTCGCGGAAGGGGGTACTATAAATAGCCGTCGAGTCGCAAGTTCTCTCGTGTGGTTTGTGGAAGGGGAAGAGAGGTGAATGATCCCTAACCACCACAGGTGTCCTCTCTCAAAATTGGGGTGAAAAAGAGCCAAATCGTACTGTCTCCTGTATGGTGCTCAAAGCTATGGATAACGACAGGAGTCACTTAGACCTTTGCCATGATGAGTTTCGTGGGCCCCGATCTGACCTTTGTCGATCAGCTGGCGTCAGTAACAAAAACAACAACACTTTAGTGGCGAGTGTGTTCACCAGCTCGAACCCCTTAATCAGGTGGTAGTCTGTTCAATGCACCTTTCTGTGGGGATGACCAGTCCTACAGATTAGTAAGGACCACGATTCATCGTTGTATTATCCGGCTGCTGGTGACATTTGGGATGGATGTATATATGGCACACCCGTCTCTAAAATACTAATTTAAAGTTCCATGGGCATTTTACTCTTCTCAGACTCTAGATCTGCACTCCAGGTGATCCAGAGGGATAATCTCAACTGACCCAGGATATAAGGATATAATTGTCCTTATTAATAAAGTAGTTGCAGCCCAATGAACTTGTGCATTTTGCAATGGATACCGGCCCACGTAGACATCTTCGGCAATGAGCTGAAGGATAACCTTGCCGAAGAGGACTGAAATTCCTCACAACTTTCCAACAGCCTTACTCTTACCGGTGCCAATTCAATAGTCAGACGTAGAAACAACTCCCATTTAGTTAAAAAGGACTTCATTTCAGAACTTAATTGCATCCACATAATTTTAACCACCATAGCCAGACTACGTACACTTTAAAGGGATGAAAATATCTCCTGGTGGCCAAAGAACAGTTAGGAAAGAATACTTGTCCTAATTGTTCTGACATTCAACTTTCTCCTAACCATATTTTTAATTGTCCTTCTATGCTGGCTAAATCCACCATATAGACCTTAACCTCACGGACCATCAACTGCCTTATATGCCAAAGGCCCTCGACATAGCAAGGTCCGTTTTGGACTCCGGTGCCATTTGATTTCACTGCATAGGCAAGACAACAACAATATATAGAGACAACATTTTTGATTTAATTGTTCCCCCCTTGCTCAAGTGTAGTGTATGATTCATACCTTCCTCACAAAATGATAGTACCAGAACATATAGACCTCACTGTGTAGAGCTCTATATATTTCTTTGTCCTCGCTGCGTAGAGCTATATATGTTTCTTTGTCCTTGCTGCATAGAGCTCTATATGTTCCTTTGTCCACACTGTGTAGAGCTCTGTATATTTCATCTACCTTTGTGAAAAGACCATTATGCAAATGGTTTGACTTGCAAATTCGTCGGATTAGAACTCAGTTGAGCATATTTGTAGTATGTGAGGGAGACATATTACTTAAATCCTCCCGCAACCCTTCAGGGTCTTTAAACTGCCTTGATAAAACAAAGGGCTTTGTTTTCAACTGAGTTAATAGCCCTCATCATTTTCGCCGTAAAACATTGCTGTCGTACCCGCATAGTTATAAAAGGTGATAACGCTTCATATTGCAACTGAGCTCAAATTCTACGCTTTTCGAGGAATTTGAATGTGTGTTTTTTATGCTTAATTTGCTTGGCACTGTTTAATTCATGCTTTATTCCTTTTTTTTTTTTTTTCAAATTTAAATTGCAATTAACCAATCGTTTCAAAATACCGAAGAGTGTCAAACTAACACTCGTTGATTAAAAGTTACACATACTTAAAAAATTCTATATGGTTTATCAAATATTTATAATATTATTCAATGAAATTTGTTCAAATCTATTTTTTTCACATTTGTAAATTTTACTTACATTAAAACAATTTGTTGGAAAAGGGAGAATGTTGTAAGCAAAGGAATTCTTAATCATATGAAAAAATAATGTATGCTACAGTAGTTTCTGGAAAATAGTAAGACCTAGAAAGGAAAAAAATAGTCTCTTAGTATATTAAAATTTTTAAAAATAATGTTTAGAAACAAATGAAAATACAGGTGAATATCCATATAACGTACCTCTATGTTGCGAATTTTTCTATATAGTAAATTTTTTCCTGGAACCATGAACGCTTCACGATTTTCTTCGTAAAATAACCTCCCAATGAAAAAGTAAATTTTCTATTTAACGAACTTTCTCTCTTGTGATTCAATTTTTTTTCTCACTATTTTAAAATTATTTCTGGAAATAACAAGTTATTCTCTCTTTTAACATGTTTTATGGTAGTCATAAATCTTTAACTGGTTTTATTTGGTACCTTTGGAGTCTCGTGTTCTTGAACTAGTCTCCATTCATTTGTATTGTTGTTCAGTCGTACTGGAACTTCGTTTTCCCTAGCTCAAAAATGTCATCACGTAAGTGCTTGAGAATCAAAGAAAATATTTAATTCCTTAAGAAAATAATTAAATTGAATAAAGGCGTCAAGGAACTCTTCTTGCAATTTTTCTTTTTTTTCTTCCTTTTTTGATAGGTAATATATATAAAATAAGTAAATATTAATTTATAAAAGATGTGGATAGTTACTATTTAAAATATATTGTGTTTACGAGTTTAAAACTTGTTTTATGTGGTTTATAAAGAAAATTAAAAGATGAACCTCTATACAGCAAATTTTCCATATAACGAACTTTTTTTCGGAATTTAGCGACTTCGTTATATAGAGGTTCGACTGCATATATCAGACCAAAAACTATAAGGTAAATCATGCATACGTATAAAACCCAAATTGCGTAAACTCAAAAATTGCTCGCATTTTTTTTTATAGGGAATCTAATTTACTTTCACTTGACGTGATTTTCTCTGAAAATGTGCACTTCAGTTTCAAAATCATAACAAAAAAAATTGGTTTTTTTTACTGATATTAAAAAATTCAAAATAATTCATAAATTCATTGTTAACTTAAAATAACTAGAAGAATTTTCTTTACGTGATTTTCCTTTAATATTATTTCTTTATAACAGCTCTAAACTTCAGTGAGTGTGTGGTTATTAACTTAGCACTATAAACATGAGGGCTATTGGCGACAGACCTCGTAATTTTAAACCTCGGTCAAGTGAAGTGGATGACACCTGAGCTAATAAGCCGCACTTTGAGCTTCCACACAACACTAAGCCAATAAAAGAACTTTGAACCTTAATGTGAATTAACCTCTCTACACGGCGTGTTTTCAGCGGTACCAGGGCTTGAGTTTATGACACACTGGTAACGCGAGTTGGCACCCATGACTGCTACTGCGACCTTGCCAATTTCAGAATGATGCAGACGGAATTCTGCTTAGAGAATATAAGAATGAATTTTGAGATTATCCTTTTTAGCATTTGAGTTACTACAGAATTTAATGCTTTTGGAAGAATTTAAGGACAATTATATATATGAAAGAAGGATGTGTGTGGAAAGTAAAACATCAGTAGTCTTCAAAACTTTTCGACTCATGGAATTCTCAGAACTATAAGGGGTTATTGGAAATCCTCGTTCCCCTCCTCCTCAGAAGAATACATCTTTAAATAATATTTAAAGTAGATCAACATGTTATAGGTACTTCATATAAAGACAATTAAAAAATACTGTATATTTTGTTATTAAAATTGTTAACATAACATTAATGTAATTTACTTACACATGAATAATATTTATTTTTGATCACCAAGCGTCACTTAAACATGCATTACACTTTGTATATTTAGTATGCATAAGTATACAACTTGCGCTTGTATTTTTTTTTTTTTACAAAAACTGTTGAAGTCGAGACCTATTGAAATTATTTGCAGTAAAAAGTTATAAAAAGGTACATAGGGACAAAATTTAAAATATGCATTTTTCATTAAAAAACTTTTTAATACTATAAACCAGGGTTACTCGACCTTTTTTTCTGCTGGGCCGCATACATCTGTTAGCAATTTCACGTGGGCCGCATCATGAAGATAAAGAGGAAGGGGGGGGGAGTTAAAATGTTGAAAATTGATCAAAACAGTTTAACTCCTGTTTTGCTCTTTTTAATTATTATTTTTTATTTTTGTCACTAACACTAAATTAGAGGCATTTAAAAAACACTCCTTCACATTTTCTGCATCAGTAAACTGCTTCAAATGATTACCAATAATATAAAAAAGTTCATAAGATGTCTTTGTTACCATTGACAAAACACTTCGTTGCTGTTGCAAAGATTATTCATGAAAGCCTATTTATTACCTCTCGAAAGAGATCTTCCAGGAAAAGTGTTATTGAATGATTCATTTTTATTAGTATTTTTTTAAATGCAGCACTTCGTGACAAATCAAACAATTGCTGATACATATTTGTTTTTAACTGCAAAATAGTCAACTTCCCAATCGTCTTGAAACGATATATTTTCTTCGGATATTTTTTGCTTGTAAGATATGAATGATAGTTAAAAATTAATTCCACCATAAAACCATCACTACTCTGCTGTTTTATGTTATCGTTAACTGTAACCGTTACAAATAGAAAAAGAATAACAATTCGCACTCGTACGACATCAACAACAAAAAGCAAAATTGATATATTTGACTTCTTGACTAAGAATTTTTAACACATTGAGTGGGCCACTTGAAAAGATTTGGTGGGCCACAGGTTGTGTATCGCTGCTATAAACCATGGCATTATAAAGTGTCAAATTATTCCATGGAGCCCGGGATAGAAAACAATTGAATTTTCACAATCTAGAAGGTGGTACATAACAAGAAAAGTACTTTTTAATATTATTTATTATATTACAATATAAGTTAAAAAAGTATTACAAATAAAACTATTTTGCGTAAATAAAATTTTCAGTTTTAATTAGGGAGATGAGTGTTAGAAACGTGATAATACAAATTTCATCGAGAATGTGACCCATTTTGCGCACACACATTTACAATTTCCATTGATGTGTTTTATTGTGACTCGAGGAATCCTGGATTGCGTGGAACACAATTTGAAGAACACTGCTACACACACACATACACACGAAAGAATAATTGATGTTCTGATATAATTAAAGAAGGATAATATAATATTAAAAGGAAATTACATTATTTTTTAAAGGATTTTTTTATACGCGAAAATATTCTTTATATTTTAATATTTCTCAATAATGAATATCGCTTCAAATAAATTGTACCATGTAATTTTGTTTTAACATCTAAATAAGTATCAATTTTTCGGCACACAATAAACTGATTTGTTCTTTAAATCAAATCGAATCTCTTACACGGAACTGAAGCTAGATCTTGATCAATCCAATCAATAAATAACTTTCTTCAAAGAAACATCGTTAACAGAAGCATTATTTCGACTCAGAGATTCGAAGACAAATCGAATGGTCGTTAAAAGGAAGGGATTAATTGCATATAGTTTCTGTTCCGTAACGCACTGGATAATTCCCTTTTCAAGGATATCATTAACAGGAATGTGTTTTGTTTAATGAACAAATGAAAAAAAAAGAAATCGTTTTCATCGTATGCAAGAATCATTTAACTTTCATGGATTTTGCTTGTACTTTTCGGTCATACGATATACTTCTATCGATCTAAGTACATTTAAAAATGACATCAGTTTTTGTAGGTTATCTTAAGTATTGAAGTTGCGAAGAGGAGTTTCTTAGAAAAATAAATTGCTTAAAGAAAAAAAATCTTAATGAAAGTAGCAATAATTATATTGGAATAGAGCCTTTATGAATTTATAAAAAGAGGATTCAAAATGCTAAAAGTCTTTAAAACTATTTTTTGGTATAAAAAATTCAGGATAATTAATCCTTAAGAAATATTTATATCTTTAAAATATCGTTAACAAAATATACATAAAAATTTTAATTAATACCATTCTTCTACATTTTAATGTATATTTAAATTATTTATCGTACTTAAAAGCTTAATATTTTGTAATACAATATTTCCTCAAGTACAACGTAATGAATCTGATAAAAGGGTTTCTTGAACTTAATTTTAAAAAAGAAAGTGAAATGTAATGTGAGAATTTTTAAAAATAAATTAATCCAAGTGATTTCCCAGTCTTTATTGATACTCCTTATTTTTGAGTGGAAAATAAACATTTCAAAATATGTGACTTTCAGTAAAAATTGGAATCATAAATTGTATTTTAATTACAGAAAAACTATTTTTGAGAAAATCACCTGTAATCAGAATGACAACGGATTGAAATACCATGAGAATATTGACGCAAATTTATTCAATGTAATTACAATTGATTTTGTTAATAAAAATAGATAGTTGCTAACAAAAGGATAATATACATGCTAACAACAAATTTCTAGTAACATATTTCTTCAATTTAGATATTTTCGTGAACTATGATTCTGTAAAGTTCAATTCTATCTTTTCTTTCTACAGAAAACAAAGCAATGAAATGTTATGATTAAATTAAATATATAGATATGAAATACATTTATTAAATATCCAATTAAATGTTAAGTAGAAAATATATCAAAAAACGGTATAAGTAACTAAAAGCTCATACAGTGCATGTAAGCTCTTGGGGCTTAATGAATTGAATAATTTAGTAATATACTTCTTTTATTTAAAGATCTTTAGCCTTTTACTTTAAATTATCATGTTTTAATGAAAAGTAATATTTGTAATTCATTTATGTAGACGAAGAAAAGAGCCTCAACATTTTAAATTTCATAAAGTGAGATTTTTTTTTCTTGTTTTCAGTTTTAGAAGGTTTTACTTATCACATAAATGATAAGAAGAAATTTAATTGGATGTCATTTTACTTTGCATTAATAGAAAAAATTAAATTCATGAAATATCTTCAGATATATGGATTACATTTGTGTGTTCCAAATACATTTAATTGGATTCGTTTTATATTTTAAATTTAAAGCACACACACACACAAAAATGCGTTACTTCTAATTTATTGTAACAGGAATATAAATTCTACTTAATGCATGAAAATTGATTTTAAAAAATATAATGAATCTCTCACAATCAATTTCAAAATACTTGATTGACATTCAAATAAAAAACGCATTAGAAGATATTAAAAAAAATTATTATTATTCATTACATAAGAAAACACGTTATTTAATTTAGTGCAAACGTAGTAGTCTAGGGGCTGCTGTAGCTCAGTGATTAAGGTATCGGATCATGGCAGGCATGTCGTGAGTTCGAGTATAGTACCACTAAAGACCCGCCGTGTAAGTGAGTAATGCACGTTAAATCTGTCGAGACCTTAAACGTCCTCCCGTTGGTGTGGTAGTTAGGAGAGTAGGGTTCCAGCTCAGATGTCGTCCACGTCACTTGACCATGGTTCAAAATTACGTGGTCCGTCGCCAAAAGCCCTCGTGTAGCTGAACAGTGAGACGTTAATATTCACTCGATCACTCATGTGGTAGTCTAGTGGTCATGGTCACAAAATTTCTTGATGAACGTTGTCGAGTCACTGGTTCCAGTTCTGATGCCACTGAACATCCGCCGTGTAGATGGGCTCAAATTTTCTTATGGCATGTACTGTTAATTTGAAGAGGGAGTGCTAACTTAGATGTTTGTTTTCATCATTTGACCATGCTTCAAAATTATGAGGTCAATCGCCCCAATAGCCTTCGTATTACTCCATGGTATGACGTTAAGCTATCACTCAACGTAAATTGACACGTACTCAACTATGAAATAGAAGCTATATTTTCAAAAACAAATTCTTTCAAAAAATAATTTTTAAAACATCCCCTTATTCAAATTAATCAAAATCATATATGTCCTGTATTCTGCCGATATTTTTTTAAAAACTTAAATAGTTAATTCCTCCAAGATATCACATACACTCATCCAGAATTTCCATCAAGTCTTAATAGGATTTACTAAACTCTTAAAAGCGACTTATACGCACGTCAAATTCTCCATTTTTTTTTAAAAAAAATACAAAACAAAAATAAACGATCCCTTATTTCCATCTTTCCCAATATACAAATCCCTATTCCCAAGTCTTTCCACCACCCAAACCCTATTTTCATGCCTCTTCTACCATCCATTAGATAGACGCGTCCTATTAATCAGCGGGCAAAACAACCCAAATCATTCCTAGCGAAATTCGGTCGATGGAAAAAAAAATTCTAATTCTTAAATGGATTAGGATCTTGACTTGGAAATCTTAAAGCGTGGTGACAAAGACAGCGCTAACTGGATGGAGTCTCAGAGCTAATGGAAACAAATTTCCTCCTTAAGCTTTTGGGAGAGGGGTAATAGAAATGAATATTTATTGACTTAAATTTATTCTTGTGCGCCCTTTCAAGCAAATGAGGAGATTTTGTGGGGAATGGCTAATTCAGGAAAAAGGGAATTTCTCGTTAAATGTCTAATTATTTGGAATATGCCCCTGGTTTTTAAATTAATTAATGTTATAATCTGATTTGGTTTGAAAAAATAATTTATACAATTCTATTCGGGAAATTAGAAACACTTGTATTGAATGAAACGAATTGGAAGGAGAATAGGTTCATTATTAATGTGAAGTATAACTTGATACATTTATATTTCCTTTTTAAGAGCAAAGCAGAGTTTCTCAAATTTTGGTGCCCAGGGAGAGCAATAACCTTACTTGGGGGTGGGGGTGGAGTGCGAGCATATCGAAAAGTTGAAAATAAAAGATTATTTAAAAAATTACTAATTTACTGAAAGAACGCAAAACAAAATACATTTTGACATAATAAAAAATAAAATGCAAAATGCATATTTACACTGATGTAATATGAAAAAACGTATCAGTACTGCGCAATGTATGTGATAATTACTAAATTAAGAACAACTTTAAAAATTACTAGTAGCTTCCATGAACTTGTCATATACAAAACTTAATACTTATCTTGATAATTTTTTATTAAAGTCGTATATAATGTGTATCTTAAGTGTCAAAGTACTTTATCAATGCAACCAATACATTCCTTTTGTGTGGAGTGGAGTGCGATGAAAATTATGATTCAAAATTGGGTCACAAATGCTGAAAGTTTGAAAAGCATGCTTTTGAATGAAATATCTCTAAGATGTATGAAAATGTAATAATTCTGTCATCATCTATTTCTTACTGATTTTCGAACATTAAGACTTTTTTGGTTATGAATAATTTGTAATAAATATTTAAGGACGTTTTTTGAGGTGAGTAATATTCAAACGATTTTCGAGGGAAAAAAATCCAAATATCTCCTGAAATCTTCTGTAATAAAATAGATATTACTTGTAGTAAAACCATCCTTTGAAGGAGTAACAGTTAGGGAATTTGAGAGTCATTTATGTATTTTGTCTCAACATTAACATGTGACATTGAAGATAATGATATTTAAAGGGTCATAAGTCAAGATATAAAGGACATTGATGTCTTTCGAATGTTTACTTTATTCAAATCATATAACTGAAAAAATTAAACTAGAATAAATCTGTTTGTGGGATACTTTAATGAAATATTCTTTATAATGTTAAAGTAATATTGTATGAATACGGCATAACAAATTAAAATGACTGAAAACTTTTAAGAAATGTAATATCCGGTTAATGATAGAAAATTTTTCATGCAATCATTACGACGAAATAAAAGAAATGTACACTTGCTACAGCTAAATCAGTGATATACATTAGCGGGATAACATACATTATTTGAATACAAAGTAACTCATCAAAAGAATTTAAATCGAATTGTTCAATTCACACACACACAGAAGAAATCTTTTTATCTTGGTTTAATTTAAGGTTTCTTGAATTAAAATTTGAACGATTTGATAATTATCGTAGAGTGTCTTTTAAAAGTAACTTTATGTTTTAAACTCCTTAATATAAATAATTTCATTATATCATGTTGGGAACTAAATATAAAGAAAACACAGCCTCGTTTATATGCAAATTTAAATGTCTTTAAATTAAACTAGCATTTTTACTAACAATTTGTAAATTGTTATAGGAGTATTAAAGGGCAAAGCAGTTTTTTTGGATAATTTGTTAACCTATTAATGAACTATGAAAAAGTTCAGCAAAATAGAAGAATTTGAGTTAGAATATTAAACAGCAATTCTTGTTAAAATAGCATCTTCATAACAATAACTCATATCACAAAACATACGGTATTTCTTATTCAAATGTATCTTTTGTTATTAATTTTTGGTATCTTGAATTCGGGCTGTATCTTAACAAAAATGAAGTTCTAATCTTTTACTAGGGACATCTATTTTG
The DNA here is from genome assembly GCA_019973955.1 of Trichonephila inaurata madagascariensis. NCBI lineage: Eukaryota > Metazoa > Arthropoda > Arachnida > Araneae > Nephilidae > Trichonephila > Trichonephila inaurata. The sequence goes on from BMAV01007338.1 coordinate 25,524, forward strand.
CTTCCTAAATATTTTAAATTTTATCTCTTAATTTATAACTTACTAAGTTTATAATTAGAACCTATTATCAATTTTAATTTAAATGAATTAAGGTTATTATATATATTCTGAGAGTTGAATGGATCACCCATTGAGTATTCCAATTCTTGCAATTTTGTAACGACGTTAGTTCAATCCATCTACATAGAAATATTTAAAAAAAATAGATGTGCTATAGTTCAAATAACTATTAAATGTTTCCAAACTACAATTAAACGTCAAAAGTAAAGTCATTATTCGTTGCAAACCTGAAAACCCGGAAATACTAAGAACTTATAATCAATTTAACTGAAAACAATTTAACTAAAGACAAACATCTGAATATTGACTTTCAAAAATGATAAATTGGTTTCCCTTTAGATGCCATTTCTGTACAAGTTTTTGATTTATTAAATCCTTTTAAAAACTAGATGTAACGTATTTGCTTTGAATGTGACAGCGTAAAATTTATTTGGTAGGTTTTGTTTGTAAATTATGGGAAAAGAAATGTTTTTCCTTTGTTTATGTTTTACGTTTTTTAAATAATATGTCATTAAGGAATTATAAATAATAACAAAGAGCCAGTCCATTTTATTAATTCCATGAATGTTGATTTGAAACATCACTTTTACAATTTGCAATTAATTATTTGTTATTTAAAATATATAAAAATTAGAGAACATAATTTCTTACGTTTCTTTTACTCTTATAAAATTGTTATATTTATGTAGTGAAGCATTCTTAATATTTGCTACTAAATATTTTTATTTCATTTGACAAAGTTAATGTTGATTCTTTAAAATTTTCGTGATATATGTAGGTTCAAATAAAAGAAGAAAAAGTCCACAAGAGAAAAATAAATTTTGAATAAGTAATTGTATATGATACATTAAAAATACGTAATAAATTTATAATATGTTTAACTGTGTCTAAAGTTATACTGTGTCTAAAGTTATACTGTGTCTAAAGTTCTATATTGAACATAAAGAACTAACAAAAAATATATAATTATGCACTTAGAAATATTTATTTATTTTCTTACATAACACAGACGAAACAAATAGTCTCCCTCACGAAGTCAGATATTTGAAATGCATTACAAGGATTTAAAAATTTATTTTACAAATATTCATTTAATTTGAAGAACATGAGTAAAAAAGGTTTTAATAACTTTTTCACTATTTCTGTCGTATCATTTAAAAGTATAAGGGAACATAAACTATAAAATGGCAAAAAAAAGAGAAAGAAAACATTATATGCTTATTGTGAAATACCATTTAAATGGATACTAATGATGTACCTCATACAGACGATTTTCTCACAATTTGATGCAAAAATATGAATGCAAAATATAAAAAGGCCCTTGATTCTGTATTTATATATTAAGAACAAAAAATCAGCATTGAGTTGTCAGAATATCCGCATAAACATTAAAATAATGGAAAATATATAAATACCGAATATATATAAAGAAGGAAAATATATGAATACCGAAATGCAGTACAGAATGAAATCAGTAGTTGAGAGCTTATTTCTAATTGATGAGTGTTCTAGTAGCGCTTCATATTGTTCACATTTTAAACTAAACAGTTTTTACTATTAAAAATATCCCATAAATGATCAACTTTTTCTGTAAAATATTAATTTTCATATAATCAGTTGTTCTTTTTCTTCAATTTTTAAAATGTATATAAAATTCCTAACTTGTACGTTTCTAAAACTAGGAACAATACTTGTACGACTATAGTAAATCAAGTATTTATTTCAAAATTTAAAAAAAAAATAAGCAAATTATTATTTTTTATGCAAATGCAGTTGTATTTAGTTTTGTAAATACGGCTATAAAATAGCAAGTCTTTAAAAGCAAAAATTTTTTTTATGAAAATTAATTAAATTTTAAATATGAACAAAACCAAGAAAACTTTATTTTTTAATACACGTTTTTTGCAAATCACATTTTATTTAATATTTTAACTAGACATAATTTAATTAACCGTATAGTTCATTATTGAATGATGTATTAATCATTTTGTGTGAAAAGTATTTGATGCAGTTTAAATAATTTTTACTATGTACATATAAATAACATTATTTTAAAGATGAAACTTTTTTTATCCTAAGCACTTTCATTTACATTCATCATTTTGTTTCTCAAATATAAATCTTATGCATGTGTCTCTAAAAGACGCAATTTAAATGTTCTATTTTAATCCTTTTTTTTTAAGGAAAAATAATTCTTGAAAAATACCATCGCTTTTTTTAAGTAAAATATTCCAAATTGTAAGAATCCGATGCCCTTTAATAGAAAATAACAGAAAAGGAAAATGTGGAAAAAGTAAAAGATTCCCATGGCAGAGAAAACGAATGACGAAAAATTCTGAATAAGAACTCCTAGAATTAATGTTTTGAACCTATTTTTACTTTGTCTCTGATTTGATTAATCTATTAACTGTAGAAGACAAATTATCGTCTCGTATTTTGCTTTTACTTGCCGTCTGAAAAGCGTTCTGGGTGTTCTAGTTTTCCAGGAAATCGGAGAACGTCAAACGGAGTTCTTAAAATGCTTAATTTTTTTTTTTGGTTATTTACGAAGCCGGCGTAAATTGTTCGTTAGAAGTTGTGATAGGTGATGTAAATCACACAGGAATTGTAAAAGAACTGGGTGCACGCGGTTTCGTTTTTTATCGTTAGAATATAATAAATGACTGAAGTAGATTGATTGCTTTCTTTTGTACTTCAAACTTTTATATTTAAAACTTTGTGCTAAAGATATGCCAATGGTATTTTGATTTTAATCTCTCTCTTACATTCTGTAAACAAATATTTATTTTTCTAAAGCTACATGCCTATTCTAATGTGATAAAACACTTCAATTAAAATCCATTTGTAATGAGTGTGTTTTCAAAATATTTAAAGTTCATTTTTAAATTAAGGAAAATATTTAAAGTTTAAAGTGCTTTTTTTCACTAAGCAAGAAGAAATTATAATTTTTATTTTATAATATATTATATTATTTGTAATGCCATAGCTGTTGTAAATTAAATGTAACATATATAGATGGAGCTGCAAGTCACCTGAAAGATATAGTACTTTGTTTTAACTTGTAGAGTCAGAGTTACATAATGTGCTGTGTGCTGTGTAGGTAAATGTCTTCTATTTGTGTCGTCCGATAAACTAAAATGGCTAAAAGACGGATTGAATTATTAAAATAAGTTAAAAATATTATGAATATAATCTTCCTAACTGACCACGGAATTAAGTATCAAGAAACTGTAACAATTAGCTTTTAGTGATTCTAAAAAAGTAAGAATAATCATAATTTGTATTAGAAGAGTTAAATAAAAATGTAAATGTCTTTCTTATTTTGTTAGGTTACCTTGTAGTATTTCATTCTTTTTCGTCCGTTCAAATTCTTGAGGCGACATCACGTTAATTAACTGAAAGTAATACAAATATGCTAAAAATAAAATGAACTGCAACTCCTAGGTGTTTTTTATAAACTTATGTAAGAGGTCGAGAGGAGATTTGCCAAGTTAGATCAGGGAGTGAAACTACTTAAGAGAAATAAAGTGTAGGGCTAGTGTTGGAGATATTATTGTAAAATTGTTATATAGTGAATGACATTAAATTTATGGATTTAAATTTACATTCAAAAATACATAAAACTCATGTTTTGTTCCTTCAAGAGATTCATCTCACAAGCAGATGTTTATATTTGTTGTTCCTTTAATATCATGTGCTATGGATGAACCAATAAACGAGAGATTTTCCCTTTATTTTAATTTTATGTAAATATTTGTAGAGTTTCGGGTAAATTTGCAAAATAGGTAGTCACAAATGAATCCTTTGGATTTAATAACAGCGTAAAATATTTATTCTAATTTTTTGAAATTCATTTTAGATTCGATATACAAGCAATTTAAGAATCAAAACTCAGATTGGAAAATAGATAAGAAAAGTTGGATAAAATAATGTGCAAACAATAAAACCGGTTAAGAGATATTTTCTGGTGAAAGTTACTAAATAAATAATAAAAAAAACGGCTAAACTTCAGATATTTTAAAACAAATACCACAAAAAAAAACAATGTTTCCCAAATGATACTGAAATGAAAATGGTGTTTTTATCAGTTCTAAAAATTATTAAGACAAATATATTTAACTTAAGTAAATGCAGACTTTCAAATTTAAAAATATTTCATCTAAATTTGTTTCACTTCAACATTTATGAGTTATTGCATAGCGCTAACTAATGCACTGGTAGTGATTTCTGGGTCAAACTACAACTACTACTACAAATGATTTAAAAGATATTTTTAAAAGAGAAGTATAGAGCCTGAAGTATAGTAAAATATCAGATTTAAAAATGCAATTTTTACTGAGATATTTTAAAATCGAAATAATAAAAAATAACTCCACTTTGAAAGAAAAAAAATATATAGTTTCCGCTTAGAGTCTCTGCTTGGTAGTGTACAATAAAATCCATTATTAATCCTTTTTTTTTTTTTTTTTTTTTAAAATTGTTGAGTTGGTTTTTTTTTTTCGTTTGGTCAATTTATTTATGCAAGTTTTTATGATAAAAGAAAAAACGAATATTTTAGTGATGAGGTAAATTTAATTTTTCTTTCACGATCTAAGGTTTTAAAAAATACCTTATTAATATTCTGTAACTAAATAAATAAAAACCTTGAAAGAAACCCTTACTTTTTGAAGTTTTATGTAATCCACGTAATCTTCTTGTAATAGAAAATTACGTTTTAAACATTTTTTGTACAAAAAATTAGTAAAAGGAGGGTTTAAAAAAACAACAATTTCTTATATTAAAATTTAAATGGGCTTATAAAATTATTTCTTAGGATCATTTTTAGTACACTTATTTTTAAGATAAAAATAATTGATACTAATAGCTACTAGTGTTACAATTTTATATAATTAAAACTTATATTTACGTAATAAATATTCAAACTAATATTCTGTTATTTTTTCATTGAATTTTTCTACAACACTGAACTTTTTCATTCAAAAACATTTTGAAAATTAGTGTACACACAGAGATATAACTGTTAGATGTTTTAAGACAATGTTTGATTAAATCATTTAAATGGATATTCAGACTTTTATTAGCTCTTTCTTTCTCCTACTTATAACAAAAGTTCCCAAAATTCTTTTTATGGTATATTTTTTACTTTTAACATGAAATTTATAAGCATTATTTAAATTTGATATTTATTTCAAACCAATATTTATTATAGAAAAAGAGGGCTAGTAAATATCAACTTTTTGAGCTATCTCATTCAGTGATATACTGCTTTATCAAACCCTCGTAATTCTTAGACTCAATTATGTGCTTTCAACGATATTTGTAAGCAAGAAAAATCATACTTCTTTTTAATAATTTTGAAACACGTTGAATTTATATCCTTGAATTCCCCTTTATTTCATACGATCATAATTGGGAGAAAGAGCTATGAATTAGTAACAAAATAGGCAGATTCTAAGCCAACTGGGTAATATCAGCTTCCTGAACCAGAACTATTATTTAATGTCGCGCTAACAGCTGTATGGAAGACCAGTGGCTGAGTGGTAGTGCATTGTACTTCCGCACGACAGGTCAGAAGTTCAAACCCCGAGATGGGCAAGGTCAACTCAGTCTTTCATCCCTCCAGTGGGTTGATAAATGAGTACCAAGCTTGCTTGGGAACTTAACACTGAGAATTTCTCGTCAGACTGACCACCTGACCGGAGTATTTGCTCATGCACTTCAGGTCCCAAGGTTACGTAAACCGAGATGGGCACATTAGTATTTGGCCCTCAAAACTGTCGCGCCACTGAATTATGTTAAAAGCTGTATGAAGGCTAAAGATAAAGACCTAGTGATTACGTCCCGTTTAAGTAACGAGAATGTTTTCTGAGATGACTTCTCGTTCACCTAAATTAAATTCAAAATCACGAGAAGACTTTGTGGCTCATTTCAAATGAACATTCCAGAGACTTAATTATATATGTCATACACATTAATTGGGAAATCCAGACTGCAAATCACGAGGTTGAATTTCAACCTCAATGCCTGCAAAGCACAGTTACCATGACCAATGCTGTATTGTGATTTTCTACTCGATGAGAGATATAATACAATTTTCTGATGATAATTTTTACAAAAAATTTAATATTTAATGAAATAGTAATTTTAGCACATCAAGAGAAAAAGCCTTTCCTTACACATATTTCTACCCTCAAAATTATTTCACATTTATCATTTTCCTTACAAGTACTAAACCAATATTTTTAAGTTACAGAACTTACAGTTACAAATTGCCTAGTTTGTTTATATGGATATTAAATAAATTCTGCTTGTTGAAAAGTTTCATTTCAATAAATATTTGCCTGTAATAGTTTTAGCTTAAAAATGAAAAAGCGAAAACTATTATGAGATAAAACTCCAAGCCTTCTTGAGAAAAGTGAGGAAGACATATATGTCCTATTAGATTGGAGCTTCGTTAGCTAGGTGTCATATCTCGAAACTTGTTATCCATTGTTCCTCTGTGGACCAATAACTGTGACACCATTGGTCCTTTGCGGATACATTTGACGTAAAACATTATTGTTGCTGTCAACAGGAATTTCCTTTTAGCTGCTAAATGAAGATATCTTCACGGGAAAAGGATTGTGATTGGAAGAACGGATAAGAAGGGAGGTGCAGAGATTGGAGAAAAGGAGCGATGAACAATGGATTGCTCCAGATATTGATTAAGTTATTTGACAGGAAATCGTAGGAAGGCTTCAACTTAATTTTGACTCGAGTTTTCAAGTTGGAGATAAATAATTGAATCCCTGGGGACCTAAGTGTCACGCGGTGCCTTGAAAAGTTTTTAATTAAGAATAGTGCGTTTAAGAATGAATTTTTAAGAAAATATGATAGAAAGGGAATGTGGATTAGAGGTTGATGTATCAATGTAAAAAATGCAATATTTTTTAAATTCAATATTAAATCTGAGCTCATTAGATACTTTTCTTTATTAATGGATGAATCAAATTTTATTTTCTTCTTTTGGAAGATCAAAGATATAGATAAAAGATTTTTTAAAAATAATAATGATGAGTATTTTTCGATCTGAACAGCTGCAAGTAATTGTTTTGGACTTGATATAGAGATGAAAAGCTTACCTTGGAAATGTTTTCTTTTCTTTCAATTAGGATGCGTTGTTTGTTAATGAATGCATATGATCAATGGTACTTGCTTTTCTTTTTTTAAAGGAATTCATTATATTTTCCCATTGTATATATATTACAAAAAGAATAAAAATAGTTTAAAGAGAAAAACTGTTTTTTGAAAGGTATGTACAGTTAAGGTATCCGACTACGTTCGGAACCATGATTTTAAAAAAGCGCATAAATGGATAATTTTCATGATATTTAGTGTCACTTAGATTAGAATACATGTATACAATTGTTTTAAGGACATTATGACAAAAAAAGTTATTTAAATACAATATTTTGACAAAAAATTTACTTAGAGAAACCTTTTTTTTAAATGTTCTCCTTTTGTAAAAAATGCTTCTATTGTATTAATATTTTGCTTGTATATAGCTCAGACCTCTATACAGAGGCTCAACTATGATTTTTGAAAAATTCAAATTATTTTCAGAGTTACAACCATTTGGAATAATTATCGGCGTATTTTCTTAAAATTTCTCCCTTCTGTTCGTAAAACATGTATAAATCGACTTCCAAGTTATGCATTTCAAAAATTCTTGTTGAGCCTCTGTACAGAGGTCTGAGCTGAATACAGACAAAATATTAATACAATAGAAGCATTTTTTACAAATGGAGACAATTTGGAAAAAAGGTTATTCTAAGTTAATTTTTTGCCAAAATATTGTATTTAAATAATTTTTTTTGTCATAATGTTCTTAAAACAATTGTATACATGTATTCTAATCTAAGTGATACTAAATATCATAAATATTATTCATGTACGCGCTTTTGCAAAATCACGGTTCCGAACGTAGCCAGATACCTTAAGATATTATGCATGAAAATTTAAGAGCACGAAAAAGAGAACAATGTAGAATTATTAGGATTGGTGTCTTCAAAGTAAGGCTTTTAGAAAACAGAGGAATGGACCTTATTTTTATATGAAATTGACAGAAGATAGAACTAGTTGAGAGCATATACGGACGATTATATTTAAATTTTCTCAGACAGTTATTTATGTTTATGGGCAGAATTGGTAAAATAGACGAGACATATTTTTTATTCATTAGAGGTTATTGAGAATCTTCATTGAAATATAATTTTCTCTCTTTAATCTAATAGTTTTCTTAGAAATATATAGGAATATTATCACAAGATGTTAATAATGAAACTTTAAAATATTCTCCAATGCGAATTTAGTTTATATACCTAAACTTGAACTTCATGAAAAAACTGTTTAAAACTTCAAAAATGTGTATTTTATGCATAAATAACACTAAAAACCTTTAGAAAACAAAATAATTATTTTTGATACTTAGCCTTCGATACCAGTTCATTAAGAAAAAAGTCTTATATACATTTTTAAATAGTCAAAATGTTATTATTCTAAAAAGGGTTTATTTTTTCCATAAAACTAAAAAATTCTATTTGTATATGAACAAAAGAGAGAACATGAGTTTTCCTATTTTACTAAGTTAAGTGATAAGTAGAGAGGAAAACAATTTTTTATTTCATTTATATGATTATATAGTAATAACGTAATTGACATAATAATAATGATGATGATAATTTAGTACCCAATTATTATAACTTTTTATATTTGACTTTTTTTGTATGGGATATATAAGTAATATGTTATAAAATGTGTGTTTCGAATAATGAATGCATTATTAAGAATTTAAAAAAGATTAATCATGTATGTATACATTTTTATTTTAAGTACGCACACATAGCAGTATACATTAAATAACATTTTCAATCTAAAAATAAATAAATATACAATAAAAAAATTCTGGTGCAGCAAGGATTAAAAAGTGTTATCTTCCAAAATAATAATGCAATACTTTATAATGCCGAAGAAAGTATTCTTACCATAAGCTAAATTATTTTTTAAATAGGTGAGAAACTTTTCCCCACCAATGATATGTCCTGCTGGTATTTCGTCTAGTACGACAACCGATTTTTGGATTTTCAAGTCTTATCAGAGCAAATTATGAAATGCGAGATTCCTCAGCATCAAGAAAACTATTATAGATAACAATTCACTTAAATTGATGGTCACATACCAACAATACAAAAAACATATAAACTCTGTCATTCGTGCTCTACTAAAGCAAATGAGAACAAGTTACGTTTGTAGAGTTTGCAATATCCCAATATGTGCTGAATCCAGTTTTCTGAAATGTTGTGGAAAATAATACACCCAACTCTTTCTTTATACGGTCTTTTTTTACACGACTTTGAAACAACCCGGTATGCGAATTTTTTTTGCTTTGCACGTTATCTCCAAAAATTTAGGGAGTTGTACCCTATAGATGCGGAGGATTTGATCGAATTGATGACAGTTTATGATAATACAGAAGTCGATACTGACGAAGTCGAAGGTGAAGTTCAGCTTTTAAGGTATCCGACTACGTTCGGAACCGTGATTTTAAAAAAGCGTATAAATAGATAATTTCCGTGATATTTAGTGTCACTTAGATTAGAATACATGTATAAAATGGTTTTAAGGACATTTTTTGACAAAAAAAATTTTTTTTTTTCAAATACAATATTTTGTGGAAAAAAAATAACTTAGAATAACCTTTTTCAAAATGATCTCCTTTTGTGAAAAATGCTTCTATTATAATAATACTTTGCCTGTATATAGCTCAGACCTCTATACAGAGGATCAACTATGATTTTTGAAAAATGCACATTATTTTAAGGGTTGCAACCAGTTGAAATAATTATCGGCGTTTTTTTCTTAACATTTCTCCCCTCTGTTGTCGTAAAACATGGATATTCTATTTCAAAAAATCTAGTTGAGTCTCTGTACAGAGGTCTGAGCTATATACAGGCAAAATATTATTATAATAGAAGCATTTTTCACAAAAGGTGATCATTTTGAAAATAGGTTATTCTGAGTTATTTTTTTTGCACAAAATATTGTATTTAAAAAAAAAAATTGTCAAAATGTCCTTAAAACAATTTTATACATGTGTTCTAATCTAAGTGACCCTAAATATCATAAATATTATCCATTTATACCCTTTTGCAAAATCACGGTTCCGAACGTAGTCGGATACCTTTAAAGTAACGCAACACTACCACGGTGACTATAAGTCTAAGCAATATAAACTGAGTAGCAAAATCAAGACTTTACGATAGTAAAAATCAAGCTGATACATCAAATTCCTGAAATTAAAACAAGTATAAGTCTAACAAGTATATCACTTTAGGGACATCGAAAATCAGAAGAAAGGAACAAGAAAGTACTATTTCTTTAAACACTGTCAGGACACAGACCTCTTATCTCCTCAACTGTCATTTTGGTAAAATTGCACAGAATATTATAACCCCCACCTCCGTGAGGATTTATACGAAGTTAACTGCGTCCAGATTGGCGATGCTATCTGTAGGATCTTTGTCCCTATTTGGTTATTGTCATTGGCAAAACGCCAACTGGAATAAAAATATATGTATATATATATTTTTTATTTTTAGTTGACGATCATACACGAAATTGGGGCATATAAACTCAAAAAATATAACAATTTACGAAGTGTTTACAATTTTGGCTATCACTGTATATCTATACATTATATAATAATTTCAAATTTAAAAAAAGAAATGAGGATATAATAATAACTTCTTGTACAGCAAGGATTTAAAGTTCCATTCCATAGTAATGAATTAAATAGTTAAATAAACACATAATCGACATTTGTATAATACATCTTACCAAACTTTCTCCTCTCTTCCTTCGTCATATTATTTTTATCACCGAATTCGTTTTTAAAAAAGAATCGAGCTCACAAACCCTCACAATATAAACGATATCTAAGAGATCTTCAATAATCCCCTTTCGTATCGCCATTTAAACTTCTCTCTCCTACCCAATAAACAGAAAACAAAGAACTCTATTCCTTCTCAAATTCCTAACGTTAGATTAATATTCCGTCGCTGTCATTGTTACACGATATAAAGAAACATGAAGTAGTTCGCAACGGACTCAGGGTGGAAAGTTTGTTTGGTTTTCCTTCATTTATTGTCAGAACTGGAAAATCTCTTTAAGAGGCGTATGTAATATGTATGAAGACAACATGAATTTTTCATGGTTTGTCAAAACTTTTACGTTTCTCTGTTCAAAGCGTAATAAGTGGATAGCTACAATTCGTTGAACAGTATTCGTAAACTATTGAAAACACGCGATTGTACTTTTTCCACATGTCAATTTTGCTTCCCTCTGATAAGTTTCTCGGAGATTGCATTTATCATAAATGTGGGGGACTTTGAAGAGCGTTTCAACGACGCTTATGTAACAAAATTCTACTGGCTCCTTTTTGAGATGACTATAGAATTTTCTTATAAAAATAAGTGTTATTATATCGGAGAACTATCCAAAGGGAATACGAGGAAGCGAGAGTGGAAAAAATAAATCTTGTTTGCTCGGTACTTATTGTGTTCTTAAAAGAAACATTTTGATTGAATAAGAAGTATTTTCTTCTTTTCACAAATAAATCTGTAGATACTTAGCTTAAGCGTTATATAATTTCTTGATTTAGATTTCAGAATGTAGCACTAAATCTTTTTTTTTAAGACCTTACCTCGTTTTTCTCTGAAAACGATGAGAAATCCTTGAAAGTATTTACTATTTGATTAAAGAGTTATCAAGTACCATATTCTTATTTTACATGAAATATTCTAATTGAAACATTCTTTTTCTTTTTATCATAAAGAAAAAAACTCCTGCTGTTATTTAGTAAAATAAATTTATTTTCAAACTTTTATGAACTTATATTTCAAAATAAACTAATTATATAACTTTTTTAATATTTGCCAAAAATATTAAAATTCAATTTGCTTAAAGAGTGCAAAAAAATTTATATTTATACATGGAAATTTAAAAAATGTTGTTTTTTTTACCTAAAAAGCACCCATTACACACACTCACACACACACAGATATACATGTATATATATAGTTATCATAAATCGGAAAAATAGTTTTAAATATATTCCTTACACAAATCAGAAATTAAGGATATAAAGTTTAAAATTCCTACCTTTAGATGCCCTTAAGACTCGCCATGCAAATGTACATGTAGATTGTGCTTAAGACGTTCAGATTGTACTTAAATATTTTGAGGCTCAAATTCGTCATGTTAGCTTGGTGTGGAAGTTTACAGAAAACTGTGATTCAAAATAAAAAAAGTCCAAAATTTCCCTCGAGCAGATATATCATAGCTAAAATATAATGTGTGATTTTTATATATATAAACAGTCAAGCCTCCATATTACGAACCTCTATATTGCGAATATTTCTGTACAGTGAACTTTTTCTTGCAACCATTTCATGATTTTCTTCGTAAAATAACCACCCAATAACGAAGTGCATTTTCTATATAACGAACTTTTTCTCTTGTGATTCAATATTGGTTTTCTCTATTTTTAAAGTATTTCTGGATATTTCAAGTTATTCTCTCTTATAACACACTTTATGGTGGTCATAAATCTTGAACTGGTTTTATTAGATGCCTAACTCGCCGAGGACAGTAGAATTCTGGGTGTTTCATCCAAGAATTTATCCTTGTCTCACTGGAAACATCTTCGATATTCCCTTTCACACTCAGTGGATTTGTCACGTTTCACCGTGTCGGTGAATTAATTTCCGTTCATTTATAGTGTTGATCAGTCGTACTGGTAAGTTTGTTTCTTGTAGCTCTCTAGAAAATGTCAAAATGTAAGTGCTTGAGCATCAAATAAGAAAATTTATTTCTTCAGGAAGTGAATAAAGGAGTCAAGAAACTTTTTCTTGCAGTTTTTCTTTTTTTTAATAGGTAAGATATATAAAACAAATATATATTAATTTACAAAAAGGTGTGAATAATTATTTTTATTAATATATATGGTTTATGAATTTAAAATATTTCTTATGTGGCTTATCAAAAAAATTGAAACATGAAACTCTACATAATGAATTTTCCATTAACGAACTTTTTTTCGGGACTTAGCGACTTCGTTATATGGAGGTCCGACTGTATGTATATAAATACAATGACCACATTAAAATAATAAATACCTTGAATTAATAAATAAGGATAACAATGTGTTATTGTAAACAAGCTGGTGATTACGATTTTGAATAAATTAATGGTTTCCTAATAATCAATTCAATTCAAGCATGCAATCATTTTATGTAAATCTCAGATATAACATATTTCAGTAAGTGGTGGGCATTTAGAATTTGTCCAGACTATGTACATCCGAATTATCATAAATAATTCTAAATGTTGGCATTCAGCCATGGAATTAAGTGAGAACTGTTGGAGCAAATGGGTTAGTAAACAACGTGATAACGTAATTTTGAAAGCGAATGTATGTTCTAATTAACCAACTTTTCAAACCTTCAAACAAATGTATAAATGTATTCCTAGCAATTTAATAAATAAACGAATCAATACAAAAATTGTTTTCTTTAAATTAAAAAAGTAAGCTAATTTATAAGTTAAATGTTAAAAAAATGTAATGTATTTAAAAAAAATGTATACGGTAGTTATTGCTAAAATTATGAAGATTATTTTGGGGGAAAAAAGGAAACCTTATGCTTTTTTTTTTAAATTATAGAAGTAAATATAATTCCTTATTATGATGCACATATCGAAATACGAATATACATTGTCTTTTAGTTATAAAACCAACTATTTTTTTATATGATCCTTTTTTTACACGATTTTGAAATAACCATGGTTCACCAGCATACATTTTTACAATAATTTTTTATTCTAGCATCAACTTCCACCATTTTTTTTTTACATTCTAATTTTAACAATGGAATCAAAAGACGGTCAGCTTATGCCCAGACACGTGTGAGTGATTTGGTCTACTTCATGACTTGTTTGCTTTGTAGTTTGGAGTTAAGAGGAATACCCGAACTTTATAGTCCCCTTTTTCTTTATTTTATTGTACTTCAACTTGAATACAGCATTTTTTTCTTCTGTATGATTATATTTTGTGATAAAGCATTTTGGATGAAGATAATTTGATCGAATTTATTACAGTTTATGAAAATAAAATAATGACTAATTCGAAGGTGTTGTTCAGCAATTAACTCTTGATTTAATTCAAGAGGTCTTGAAATTTGCTAGAATAATGGAATAATTTTTTTTACTTATAATTCTGACATAAAGTGTGCATTAAAATTCCAACGGAATATTAAATTTTGTGTAGCAGGATATCAAGAAATGTAAGCAACTTCAGTCTAAGAAAAAACAACTAAAAATAGCATAATTTGTAACAACGAAGAAAACAACAAAAGCCGTTAATAACGAAAGAAATTTTTAATTTGAATCCAAGCCGATAGTTTCTTAGACCTATCTGACACATCTACTCACGATAGCATTTTTGATCCAGTTCGTAGTAAACTTTCACGCTTGTTATCAAGTAGCGATGAATAGTTGTTAGTAGTTTTATTCCTAATTTCAATTTGAATTTTTATGTATTGCATGTACTTATAGACTAAATTTTCACTCTATACTAATTTTAATGTTTTTCTGTAATAAAAATGAAATGTATTTGTTTTATGAATATGTAACATCGATTTCATAATTACTTTTTGTACGGCTTTTAGGGAGAGTGTCTTGATCTTACACGCGCGATTTTTTAAAATTGGAGAACATATTCCTAAATTTATCATATGTCGCATGTATTTTTTGCATGAATTTTTGCACGGTTCTCTGAGAAGCCTATCTATTTTGTAAAAAAGGAGTTGAATGGAATTAATTAAATAATTT
>BMAV01007338.1:45508-89606 GCA_019973955.1 Trichonephila inaurata madagascariensis
TTAGTTCGGAAATCAAGACCATTCTATCTAAAATTTTCAAGGTGATCTTCAAACCTTCGTTGTATGAAGTAATTAATAATTTAATATTAGATTTCTGAATATTCTTTTAAAAACTAAACACATTAGATTCATTTAGATTTTTTTATTATTCCTTTCCGAAGCAAATCCAAAATAATATGAATTATTAAGCAAGTTAAACGCTTATAAAAGGCCAGTTAACTTACTAAGAACACCGATAATAAAAAACACAAAAAATGACTTGAGTTCTGTCACTCAATACTAGTGTAAAATAAATGCAAGACGATTCTTAACATTGGAAAGACAGCTGCTTTAGATAAATTTATATTGCCTAATAATAACTTTTGGCTGTTTTTTAATAAATAAAAAATTCGATATTTTTACAGATGATTTATAGTTATTCCGCTACATAAAATCACGCGTAATACTCGTATTATTTAATCATTTCAAGAACACACATGAAATTAAATAATAAACCTGTGCTCCCCTAGAATAAATATTATCACTGCAACCAAAAATAATATTGAGTTCCAAGTAGCAGAGCACTTGAATAAACGTAAGACCAAAACGTTTCATTCAATATGTATGAACGCCAGCAATCCATTATATATTATGACAGAAGAACGTCGTATTATCTTTAATTTGTTTCTCAATAACTTGAATGCGGTATTCATTACATTGCGGGTTGTATTATTTACGCTGAACGAAGTGAAATCATGTTATCAATAACTACAATGGAAATAATTAATTTTGAGAGTTTGTTGAAATTAAGTTAATTCAAATTATTTGGAATATTTTCTAAATAACAATTAAAATGATGCTATGAAAATCCATTATTTCGTTTGCTGTCACGTACAATCTTCATTTTAATACTGATAAATTAATGACTTATGTCTAATTATATTGAATGATATTTCAATTAAAATGAATAATTTTTGTGGAAAGAGAAAAGTAATCAATGATTTTAAGTTGAGTGTGCTAACTTATTTTTTAAAGAATACGGGAAATGTTACAGATTAATATTCTTACTGTTGTAATTAAATTGTACAACTTAAATCATACATGATTTCATAACTAATCTATTTTTATTTTCAATCTATTCTTAATAATTTAAGTAGAAATAAACTTTATAATAAACTTGTAAAAAAGCTCTTTTTGAATATAAATTCCAGGTATTTTTTTAATTAATAAAATATGTATTTGAATACTTTACAGATATAAACTACGTGAAAATGTATTACAAGCATTTCTTTTTAATAAATCAGTGATAATTTATGATAATTCATACTACTGTTACACTATTTCCTTTTCATAGAACTGTATTCATTTAAAAATAATATTTATTTCCTCGCATTTATTACTGAAATGAATCTATTTAATCTTTATTTCTACTAATAACCCAAAATATTAATTAGCCAATTCAATTCATAGCGGGGAAAATTCTACTACATTTATATAGATCCTTCAAAAACTAATGTGGGCATAATGAAATATATTATGAAATGAGAGTTTGAAATACTTCATTTTTGTTCAATAGTTTATGTTTTAATCAGTTTACAAGATATTTTTCTAGGAATATTATGAAAGTTTATTTAAATAGGAGGAATTATGATTGCAACTTAATTTCATAATTTAATTTCATTCATTTAATTTCAGAATTTTTATATAAAGATATTATTAGGCATAGTTAAATGGCTTTGTTTATCATTTAATAGCTCATTAAACTACGCAAGATTTGCTTAGTTTATTTAATATACTATTAGAATTTCGTAACCTTCATCTCGCATGTATGTTTATTGTCCTTAAAATGCGCCCTTAAAAGGGACAGAAAAATTAAAAAGGAAAAATTCGAAAAATATCATTTATTTAAATTTATTTAGATAAAATCACAATACTTATATTTAAAAAGTTTTAACTAAACAAATTACATACATTTCTGAAAAGTTTAGGCATATAACTGTATATTAAAGATAGCGAGTAAGTATACTTTTTTTGTTTTGCAGTTATATTCAAAATGAAAAACTATTTTTTTTAGCATCGTTTGGAAAAAGACAGATTGTACTTATTTTATCAATTGTTTTTTAAAAAATAATAATGAGACATTCACCAAGTATAATTCAGATTGTTCTTATTAAATATTTCCTAGAAAAAATCTATATTGGTATAAGACTAGATAATTTTACAACCTTAGATTTCAATAATTATTTCTTCTTTATCATTCGGATCTACCATTTACTAAAATATATGGAAGTCATGATTTGATAATAACTGTGTGCCACTGTAACCTGATCGCAGATTTTGGACTGTTTGGCAATAATTATTTGCATCGTATGTGCGTAAATATGAGTCATTGTAGAATAACAGCGAAGTAGCCTCTGGTGATGAGAAACTCATCAAATTTACACATAATACTATATGAGTTAATTATGTATTTGAAATACAATAGGACTAAATCACTAAATAAATGATACCTGACGATCGCATGATACAGGTGACATGCAACTACGCTTTAGTAAGAAATGCGTATAAAATATAAATAATCTATGTGATGGGCTATAGGTAGAAACTTAAAATGTAACATATATTGGTTTCGACTAAATTCACAGTATTAGATATGTTTTTAAATGCTTTAATCCAGCGCTTCTCAAACTCTCCCTAATTGCGACCCAATATTCAACTATAATTTTCATCCCCCCCCCTTTCATGCAGTAACAATGTATTGGATTCAATAATACTATACTTTGAATCTAAAGCTGCCTCTGGCGTATATAAACATTTTGCTTAGTCAAAACGTGAATTTCCCCGACGTATATATATGTCTTTCGGAAGAACGATTTTTTCTGTGCATTGCTTTCCATAAAATTATTCCAAAAGCTTTGGGATGGAATAAAAGGACCTTGTTAGTGTTTCCGAAGGAATTACTTACTTCAGAGAATTTGCTCATTTTTTTCCTCTTTTCCACCCCTTCCCTCCAATATATCCTTTACGTCGAAGGTTGCATTGGGGAGCGAATAGCTTACCTTTTTATCAGCATTTAAAGGATTAATTATAAACACTACAAATTATCAAGATGTGTTAATTTATGTATACGTATAATTTTATACATGACAAGCCCATGGGATCACAGGTAATTATTAAACTTATTCTTAACTTAAAATTGTAATTATAAAATGCAGTACTGATAAATTTATAAGTGTATTATACAAGTGTAAATGTGTATTTTGTTTGTTTACTTTCAGTAAATTAATAATTTTTTAAAATAATCTTTTATTTTCGACTTTTTAATATGCTCGCGCCCCCCCCCCTTGTACAGAGTTATAACGGACCCCTAGGGGGGCGCGCCCCAAAGTTTGAGAAACGTTGCTTTAATCGATCGAAACCCTCTCACATATTACATTCATTCGCACGCCACGGGTAAAATTTGAGGAGCATAATTTTTTTAAAAAATGCATATTAACACTGTTTGGAACTAGGATAAGATCTGAATTGAATTTGACGAAAAAAATTCTTCACGATAGTAAAGTATGCATATAAAGGGGTTTTCAAGTCATATGTTTTTTCATTTCGCGATTATAAGCTATTTCTGACTAACAGATGAAAAAAAGAATCAGAATGGTGAGATAAACAAGATGAAATTACATGTATTTTTATGTAACTTTTAATTAAATACTTTTTATAACTTGGTTTATGACAGGAAATGCGTTGAGTTAAAGAGGAAACTATAAAACTTTTAATCTTATTGACTGATTTTTACAATAATCATACAAAAACTTAGTATTTTTTAAAATGAAATATATAACGCCTTGTAACAATGGTAATAACTTCACAACAATAACAAAATTTTATGCCTATAATTTTTTTATATACAGGTAACCAAGTCAAGTTTGTCATGGTAACCAAGGGATTGATGGGTTGATGAAATCTCCCGTGATATTCATAATGAGTCATGAGCTAGAACTAAATATCACCAATTTTTAACCTTTTGACGGTTAGGGAAATGAGCAGTTTTTGTTTACTTAATTCGCGCAGTATTACGAGTAAACAGTAACGCGAATAGTTTTTGAAAGTGGCAACTGTTTTCAACCGCCGTTTTTCCGAAAATATCACCCTTCTCCGGCGATGCCGTAGATAGCTCGCCTCACGCGTTTTAAAAATTTCTTAAAGTATTTGTAGTACATAAATAACAGTTTTTACGTTCTTTAATTAATAAATGATAATTATTAAATAGTAAATTATAAATTATTATAATCAATTATATAAATAATAATAGATAATTATAAATATAAGACAGATATTAAATTGAAAGGACTAAATAAATACTTGATAAGCTTTCTGTATCACAATCATAATCATCATCATAATTATCTAACTTTCGATTTTGAGTCATTTTACTTTACAAACTCCCTAAAAACGTGCCAAAATACGCATAAAAAGAACAAGGTAAAAAAAAAATCCCACTTCATTATGAAAAGAAATTCATGGAAACTGTACTGCCATCTGTAGATAGTAAAACTAACTAAATTTTACAAGTAGTATTCGTTTGTAACATAATCAATGCAGAATAATAATGGCGAACGAGCTCAGCTCGTCAGCGCGCATTGGGGAAAAACTTCACTACGCGAGTAGTACTCGCTTCTAACCATTTCGGTCGAAATATTGCTCCCGAGCGTAACTCGTTTGCGAGCATTATGAAGTACGATTCGATTGCGAGCTGAACTCGTTCATAACCATGAAAGGGTTAATACAGCTACTCAGAAACTAGAGAAGACAAATATTTTAGCTTTTAACATTTAACCTTTTGGTTGTTACAGTACACATTACGTCTACGAACAACATGAACGGTGTTCTATATATCAAATTATCAAAAAAAAATAGCTATAAGGAATGAAATGTTGCCATAAATTGAATAGATCTGTATTTTAAAGTGCGCCAGGGCAGTAGTAGTCTAGCGTTATAGTCACGGGATCGGGGTGGCATATCAAGAGTTCGAGTGCTGTTCCCTTGAATGTCCGTCATGTAGTGGGGCGATGCATGTTAAAAGTTTTAACAATGAAGTGATGTGGGATACAGAGAGGGGGTGACAGCTCAGGTGTTATCCTGTCACTTGATAATGGTTAAAAACCTATTCATGGCTCCAATAGCCCTCGTGTTTCTTTATAGTGCGACGTTAATTAAGCATTTACTCAATGTGATCCCGTGGTTTTGTATGGAATTTAAGAAAAGAAAGTAGCAGCTCAGTTTTTGTCCACAAAGCTTGAAAATTGTTCATGATTACCAAGTCGATTGCCAAAGACTTTCCAATAGCTTCAAGGGAAACTATACTAAAATAATACTTACTTGTCTGTACACCGTACGAGCTACCGAAAGTAGGCCACAACTGGCTTGGCCGTATACTGCACGAGCAGTGATGTTTTCTTCTTTCTATCTTTGTCTTGCACGTGCTTTTAATTCTTTTAGTGGAATTATTAGTGCTAGTGTTTTTAAGGGATGCAGTTTGACCATGGCACTGAAATACTTTTTCATTGAAGACAGCAATTTATATGAGAATATTCGATAAAAAAACAGGCAAGGCGAGATGTGCAATGTGTTGCTTGAGAAGGAATGAAAATGGAAAAAGTAATCGAAAAAAGACAATATTATGCTTGTAAGACTTAGTATAACACCATGCTTCAAACTGTGTGTGCATATATATGTGTACCCACGAAGAAAATTCTCAACCGTTTGAAAAGAAGGTATGAAAAGAATTTTTTTTTTTTTTTTTTTTTGTAAATAACAGATGAATTCTTTTCAGATATATTAAGCTTTCTTAAAAACAAGCTGAGTGCACTTATAAAAAGCAATCACTTATTGGTTTGTGTGTTCCACAATTAAAAAATAAAAAGTAGTGTGAAAACTTTAAAATTGAAAATTAAAATAAAATGATTCCATTTTCCCATTCTATTTTCAGTTATACGCAATAAAAATATTCCTCTTTTTGGAACCTTTTTGGTGAAAGAATTGACCGCTTAAGGAGTTAATACATCAAATGCATGCTCTCTATTTCCCTTTTTTTTAACACGTATGTATTATGTAATATTTTCGTTATTTCCATAGCAAAGATAAGAATTCAAAGACATTCTCTATTTCCAAAAACGAATCTCATACCAAAGAAAGGGATAAAAAGAAGAGAAAAAAATAGACTACTTTTTCTGTACGAATCGGAATCCATTGCTATTCGACAAAAGATCGAAAAGGAGCTTTAATCTCGTTCGAAAAGCAGCGAGAGTATTTGGATTCTTTGCTAAAACGATGACCGTGGTTCATTAACAGAACCAGCCACCAAAGCAGCTGCTCTTGAAATTACAATCACCAGGTTACAACAACCTGGTGAACTTGTCTTTTCGATTACTTTCTCTTTATTTGCACCTCAGGTTTTTATTTTTCTTTTCTCGCCAGGAAACCTTTTCCTAGATGAGGTTTGATTTCCTTCGAATAGAATTTGGGGTTTCTCTTGAGATCTGCTGAATCTGAAAGTAAGCAATTTTCTCTATGGTGCTTTACCGCATTTTCTCATCTGAAACCTCATTCTCTCCATATTGTTTTAGAATAAACAAAGCCCTTTCTTGTTCTAGGAGGAATGCTAATCTCCAAACATAAATGCAGGCATGAAATGTAGCTTGAATGATAATGAAAAAGGTACATTTGATTTTATTGCTGAAATTGATAATTCATTAACATTTGAGAAAAAAGAAAAAAAAAAAACACTGCAGAGTGATTTCATTATATATTTTATTGCATAACATATATGAAGAGGGAAAAGAGTGTTGTATGTTTGTGATTAGTGGCGTGTTTGAGTACTTTTTGGTTACTTCCTGATTTACGTAGTACTCACATACTTCTTTTTAATATTGAAAACACAAATGTCATGCTAAAGTAGCCTTTTTTAATATCTGATATTTTACATTCTTCTTACATAATATTTTAAAATAGTTAATAAATTGATTTGCTATTAAGGTATCCGAATGCGTTCGGAACTGTGATTTTGAAAAAGCATGTAAATGGATATTTTTACTGATGTTTAGTATCACTTGAAGTAGAATATATATATATAACCGTTTTAAGAAAATGATTACAATAAAATACTATTTAGATGCACTTTTTTTACAAATAATGAATAAAGAATGACATATTTTCAAAACATTTACCTTTTATGAAAAACATTTTTATAATAATAATATTTTAGGCTAGGACTTCTATACCGTGGTTGAACTATAATTTTTGATATGTATAAATATAAATTAAAAGGGAAATTATTCACATGATTTTAATGTATCAAAATAAAGAAACTTTAACAAAAAGAAACGGTCAGAATTTAAATTAATAGCAAACCTGAAATTGTTGAGAGTTTTTCAGAAATCCTAGTTCAGGCTCTTTAGAACAGCTTTAGTCGTATATAAACAAAAAATTATTTTTTATAGAAATATCTTTCTTAGGAAAAGGTTTTAAAATATGTTATTCTTTCTTCATTTTTTGCAGAAAAATTGCATTTGTTTTTGTAATAATATTTTTAGCACAACTTTATACATATATATATTATATATATACCAAAATAATTATTCACTTATACGCATTTTCGAAATCGTGGTTCTAAATGTAGCCAGATACCTTAAATGGGATTTTTTTTTTCATTTTCATTATTAAAAAAAGGCCTTTTAAATTTTTTGTGTGTACTTTATTTTTAAAAAAAAAAATTAACTTATTTTAATAATATACATTTACATAATCTGCATAATTTTAAAAAAAATTCAAATAAGTTTACAATAATCAGAATGGAGAAGATTGTACGTCATTTGTGATAATCTAAACAATTTAATTTCTCAAAATATCTAATTTTTTAATGAATAATTAATTAAAATATTTAAATAAGATACTCTGAGATGTAATTCAAGTAGTTATGTATATATAATTCTGAATTATTTTTTGTATAATTTATCTAAGCTATCTTTTTATGCTTTTAATAAAAATCTATAAGTATAAATTAACTAATTATTCTAATTATAATTGCTGGATGTATAAATATTAATATTAGTGTTGTAAACATTAATTTGCGCAAGAGATAATTTCAAATTCTGAAAAAGAATTTAAATTCACTATTCATTAGATTATGCAAAAGGCAAGCTCTCTTGTTCCTACATAAAAACATGTCAAAAAGCAATTAATCTTTAATAATACTACTATTTAGATATCTATTTATTTAACGATATCGTCATTTTATCACGGATAAAAATAACGAGGTGTATTGGACGTTAAGCGAACCTGTAACTTGTCTAGGAAAAAGGATAAACGAGAACGTTTAAAATAATACTTGGAGTTGCATATTTATTGACGTAGGAAATATCTAAGTAAATGTTGAAGGTACATATCTCCAGAGGAAACTGATTTACTAGCTTTACCCCCCCCCCCCCCTTGTTGAGTAAACTCAAGTCTCTTTTGCTGAGGGAGATAAGTAACATCCAAACAAATTTATTTATGACTGAATATTACGAACAGTTTCGTAATTGTTCTTTGTAATGGCAATTGAAATAAATAAAATATTTTAATAGAACTCTTAAGAGGTTAATTGATTTTTGCTTCAATTTTTGTATTTACTTAAAATACCTCAAGTAAATATTTGAGAATTACATGTTGTCATTATATTGTAGATGTCTTACTTCGACTTAGAGTTTACGAAATAATTTAAAAGAAAATTTCAAATCGTAGCATAGGTTGTGTATAAATGTTGTGTAATTCACCAATAAGATAATTTATTTATTTTGATAATCATGAACTGTGTTTTCAAAACCAATCTTGTGGAGCGTTTTCATACCCATACTAAAAAACTGATCCTTTTTACAACTGTAAAATATTCATTTAAGTGAGTAAAAATACATTCAGAGTTCACTTATTTAAAAATATATATATATTTATGAGATTTGTTTAGTAAATAGATGAAAGAAACTGTATTATCCTGCACTATCTTGAACACGACATCGATAACTTTTAGTTTGTTACGAATTTTTATTTAAACGCATTTTATTTTAATTTTGTTTGAGAAGTACGAAATGAGGTACTTAATTGCTGCTATTAATATTATATTTGGTTTACTATAAGATAACATCTGATAAATAAACCTAAGATTCGTTAAAGTATTGATATTCAACAATTTAAATTTACATTCATGTAACGTTTACCTTTTTGTTATTTTCGAAGTTAAATATTACGCTAAAAAATACTGTAAGTTAAAGCATTTGCACAAAAAATTCTATTTACATTATCTCACTAAAGAAGTTATCATGGTATATTCACACACATATTTTTTTATAAGCAAAATGCCAACCCATTACGAAACGTCAGAAAAATTTCGTCAATCTCCAAACTATTGGCCAAATTAACCCAACAAATTAAAAAAAAATTCAGATAAATCCTTTCTTTTAACCAGTGGATACTTTAAAAATGCAGCTCTTGTGAATCTCTTAAATCAACATTTCATTATTTAATAAATAATATTTAAAATCACAATACAATATATTAATTCATAAATAGTTTTTTTTAAAATGTGTTTAAATTAAAATTTTGATGCGAATTATAATTAAATTTAATCCCCGCAAAACCATTTACACAGAGACTCAAGTACCATTATAAAACTCTAAATAAACTCAAATTTGAAAACTTTAATTATTAAATTTATGAATGTTAACCGAACAAGTTAAATTCTTCAAACTAAACATTAATCAAATATTAAAGTGTCAAGAAAGCTGTAATCAAACGACGTTCTAATTTTACGTACCGTCAACACCACCTATACAGCTACAAGAGTGCCCCATCCGACAACCAAACCTCGATACTTTTATACAGTATGGCAATAATAGATGCCAAAAGAAAAACTTTGTGTAAAATAGATACGGAATGTGCATCACAATCTGCTTATACTTTAGAGGCAGGAAATATATCCAAGGGAGACAAAACACTAAAGGTACATTTACAACAAATTTTTTAAGTTCAAGCGCATTGCACACTTCGCTTTCATTTGAGGTAGGCAGTGAAAAATATGTTATAGACAATTATCATAAACTTTTATTTAGCAACAGTTAAAATAAACAGATTATTCTTGAACACATGCAAACTCACGACCTAAAAACTTTTTGCGACTTTTTAGAGCTCTTAAGAATTTGCTCTCGATAGATCTTCCTGATGTTTAACGCATCTCTTGGATAATTTATGTCCCTAATAGTTCCTTTTAACACCAAAAAACTTCCTTTTTACAGCACCCCCACATTCTCTAAAGACTTGACTACGCTGATTCCTAAGAGAAAATCGATTTTGGGTCGGAAATAATTTACAAATCTATGAAAAAGGCAGCGGTTGTAGATTTCATCGGAATTTTGTGCCATTCATCAAAATCAAGGAGTAGTTATTTTGAAGGAAAGGACGAGGCATGGATATTTTTGGAAAATATTCTGAATATTTTGATACATTTCCCGCAAGGGAGTAGCTTTAGGTATTTTCTTTTTGCTTGCATACACAACAATTTCTTTTTTCCAGACAACGATGGCAAGAAAATAAAATTTTATACTAAATCCCGTATAACATAACAAAAAAATACTAAATGGAGAAAAAGTATATAATCTGATTTCTTACTTTCTGGAATTTATACTTAAAATGATTTAAAACAATTATCTTTCTTGCATACCTTTTTATTTTTTAATATTTATAATACTTGAGATATTTTTTGTCGCATTTTACCTTAAATATATTAATTCGATTTTTTTTGTTGGATACAGAGAATCTTTATTGTGCTAAATTTGTTTCAATACTAAATTATTTTTGCAGCTTAATTTATGTTTTTAACTGATTTTTAGTTTTCTCTTCCTTAGAAGCTAAATGAAGACTAATGAAACGTATAAATTAATTGTATTCTTAAATATACAAAGTAAATATTATATTACAAGTATGAAGAGATGTTTTTGTGGCTCCTGATTTTCTTTCTTCTTTCCTTATCTGAGTTCGTCCAAAAATCTCAGAATTTCTTATGAAATATTAAAAATAGGTATTAAAAATTACTCTACTATCTTGGACATCCATATTAATGTTCTCTCTTTCGAATACTTTTTAAGGAAATAGAATTTTAGAATGATGATTGAATTATCTTTATGAAAAAAAAATAGGGAAATATAAATATCGGTCCGAATTCTATTTTAAGCATATTTATCGGCTTTTAAACTTTCCTTTAATAATTATTTGTGCATTACTAGTGTTTTTGGAATATTTTTAGAATAGTTTTTCCCCCAATTCCATTTTATTTCATTTAAAAGATAAAATTCCCCTAAATGTTTACCTGAATATACTGAGATGAGCACAGCAGTCCTTGGCCCTCATGGGCTGTTGCGCCACTGAGTTTAGTTAACGTGAATGTTATGTCATATCTTGACGTGTTCAGTTTTTTCCAGTAACTAGTTATTAGTTTTGTCCGGCAATTCACTCATATTATAGTTATTCTTCTCTTAAAATTTATATATTAATTTTTATATACATGTACAACAATTTATGAAATTTTATCAAGCTTAGCGTAAAGGATACTTTGAGCAGTACAATCTTGGTGATGTCTTGTGACGTTCTCTTGCTCCGTTTTATATTTACAAACGATTTTAGTATAAGTTTCTCATGTCCCATTTCCTTCAGAAAGTCTTTGTTGATGAAATATTTCAAGAATTAAAGTGGCACACATTCTCTACATAGTTGTATAATAGTATTCTGAGATCCTGGAAAAGACAGAGATTGACATTGTGAATAGCAATAATGCCTTATATGGAAAAACTTCTGATAATTATTGTAACGTTATATGAATTTCAGTTTCTATTTGATAAGTACCACTCAAGATTCCTCGCAATTTTTAGAATTAACTCCAGTTAAATATTTAAGCTGAAAGAGAACCTATGAAGTTATGTAATACAATGAATTCTCTATTTTTCTTGCAAAAGCTGGCGTATCATACAAATTATTTAAAATAAATTCAGATTTCAGACGCAGTTACATCTCTAATAACTTTTCTTTTGTTTATTGCTTAAAACGGTTGTGCAAAATGACATAAATAAAGCATAAAATATTTTTATCAATGCATGTCCAGAAGAAAGTGAAAATCGTATTCGTTATTTAAATTAAAAATTATTACAACTAGAAGTTTGTCACCTTATTTAGCTCAGAAAATTTAACAAAATAGAAAACAAAAAGAAATTAAAATAAAAAGTAAAAATGTATTTGTAGTATATGGCAAGAAATTTATATGTTTCGATAGTCAAGTGGTGGCCATAACCGCGAAGATCTGACCGGCGTACTATCCGAAGAGTCGCAAGCTTGATTCCTAATGTCAATGAGGACCGATGCTTAACATGTGGACCACCGGGATTTAATGAGTGGCCCGCTCATGGACCATTGCACCAAAAAATTCAACTATATAAAAACAATGTATTAAAAAGTTAGCGGTAAGTTCTACCAACCAAGCAATCAAATCCACCAATTTTGCTGTCCATGACGTACGGGTACGAATTGAAAGATTTTTTTTATCTATTTGTAACTGTAACGGTTAGTAATAACGAAGATGAATGAAATAGGTAACTGAACTAGAGTAGTAACAATTTTATGGGAGAAACTGCTCTTTAATTATAAACAAACAATACTGATTTCAATCTGGAATTCAGTCAAAATTCATCCTTGCTGACATTCTGCATTTGATAAGTTAATACTTAAAATGGCCGTGGGTAGCCTAGTGGTTAGAGCACCGGACTCCGAACCGGAAGGCCTGAGTTCGATGCCCGTACCGCCAAATACCCTCCGAGTACACGCAGAGCACGTGCTCGTTAAATCAGTGGGTCCGAAGTTATTGTGGGCTGAATCACAAGTGCAGGGAACTGGAGAAAATTTCCCTCCAATTCAGTTAAATGCCTAAATTGTGGAGGTGGAGTTGGGTGGTGTCGCCATCTATATCGTTCCTTCGGGAATTTCTCCGAGCTAAATCGTACTGTCAAATGTATGGTGATCAAGGCAAAAAGCCAACGACAGGCGTACATCAAGCCCATTGCCACGATGAATTTCATGGGCATCGATCTGACTATGTCAGGCAGGTGGCATGAGCAACAACAACATACTTAAAATAAAAATAACAGAGGCTTTGTCAAAAGAAAAAAAACAAATTATCAAATGGCATGGTATTGTATGATAATAGAATGTAAACTATTGGTATGGTCATGAATGAAAGGGACCCAAGCTACCCATAACTCATTAAAAATATATAAAACCGAAAAGTTTTTTTTAGGTGTGTTTTGATAAAGATTAATATACAGCAAAATCCGGCGTACCAACGCGCACTTTTAACACAAAAAAAAAAAAACCAAATTTACGGGTGCGCGTTCTACGCAGGGTATAAAAATTATAGCTTTAAATGTAAAAATAGAAATGAGCATAAAAAAAAAAATTAGACATCTACATATACCGAAATGCTATTTATTGAAAAGAAATGACATACTTAATGAAATTTAAAGGTTGTAGTTCTTGAAGTATACTATTTTTTTTTTCTAAATCTTGGAATAATACCTCAGATAAATGACTTCAAAACTCAAGAGCATTGCCTACGTACATTCTAGATTTCTTTTTAAAAAGGGGGGCGCGTTATACGGCTAATATACCTAAAAACTAAAAAAAAATAATCTTGAAAGTATAGGTGCGCGTTATGCGCCGCATTTTACGGTAGTATTAAAAGCTAAAAATGGAGTTTTAATATTTTGATCAATTTTCCTCGTTATAAGTGTCCAACATTGCTTTGATCTTATGGTGTTTTTTCCCATTAATCCATATCTTGTGGTCCGCATTAAATATCTTCCATATGTATATGTAGCCCAGTTGAAAAAAAGGTTGAGTATCCTTGACTTAGAGTTTTGTTTGTGTATATTAAGTATATCAAGGCTCAAAGTGCTCACGTGGTCGTGATGTGGGAATTTGAAGATTGAATTTCAACCTCAAGTGTCTTTCTTATCGCTTGATCACGGTTCAAAATTACGAAGGTCATTCCCAATAGCCTTCATGTTGTTGCACTTTGCATTGTTAATGGACAACTAGTCAAGCAAGAAATCTAAATAATGTGATAGTCTTGGGCATAAATAACTGAATGTTTGGCTCATTTACTAAATTTTTAGAAGGAAAAGTGAACTAATTAATTTAGAAGTATGCATTAATTATTCGTTCCAATATTATCAAAATTATTCTTAAAAACAGATATGTACGAACTTTTATATTGAAGCTGCGGAATACCCTCAGGAAAATATTCAAAGTAAGATATTCACGTAAAAAGATAGAGTCAACTTACTTCCAAACCGTTCAGATACATTTTTACTGATCTGGTTTTTGCTTTCACTCTAAAGGCTCAATTCGCTCACGTGACCAAAGAAAATCGCAAAATCGCTGTCCCAGAAAATAGACTAGATCTTTTTATAGCTCGCTGAAAATGTAGACCAACACTGAAAAAGTATGCAATCGATTTTCGACGTCTAGTCTATTCTGAAGGGCAGGGCGTTGACTAAGCGAGATATTTTTCAGAAAAAAAAGAAGCAAGGGAAGAAAAAATAAAGAAGAAACCTTGCAGCAATTTCCTGGAACCTTTAAAGAGAAGCAGGATTAATCGCATCAAACTCTGTTCGTTTCACAGAACTGCGATCATTTGGACGGTGTTTGAAAACGAGACGAATCGCTGTGATGATTTAAACAGTAAGATATATGTCTTTTTCACCTCTTGGTTGCCATGACAACCGATGACGCTGTTAAAAGCCCACCAAGCAGAAATAATACATTGATGTTGGATTACCAGTTGGATATCTACCTTTACACGCCATGACGCTGATTATGTAAACAAATAAAACGATTATTGATTGTTTAAGCGTTTCTGGGAAGCTAAATTTAGAACAGGAAATTAAACACATCCGAGAATGTCGAGATTGAAATAGCAATGTAAGTAATGTAAGAAATTTTATGGTTTTATTCAGATGTACATTTTTCTCATTTCAAATATTTATTTCCGTTTTAATGCAGAAATGTTGGTGTTTCATATCATTTATAACTTAGATTTTGTTCAAAACAATATTCAATATGTAAATAACTAAGGAAGTAAAGATTTAAAAGACATCATTACTTCATTGTTTGCATTTCTAAGTATTATATCAGTATTTAAAATCATACAAAGCTTGCATGGAATGTAATTAATAGTAATATATTTGAAATAGAACTTTTTTTTAAAAAATTGATCTATTAAAATTCCTTTTAGTTACAATAAAAGAAAAAAATATTGTTATTTTTGTACAATTCAATACATTATAATCTAATAAAATATTTTTTTGTATATTTGCATTGGTGTATTCATTTTAGGTTAATTAAATATTTTAGAAAATAATAAGATAATTTTCAGTTATAACGGAATGTTATTTTTTTATTTTTTTATTTAATAATAGATTATAATTGATTAAACGGTGGGATTAAAATTTCATTTAAATATACATATCATTAGATTTGATTTCTACAATTTTTAAAGAATGTTCATCATTGCTGTTCTTATAAGTTATTTTTAATTATTTAATTATTTTATTTAATCAAGAATATAAGCAACAGAATAATATTTTTTAAATTATTAATATTTCATTTAAGGTTAAGAATAATGTGAAATTAATTTTTGAAACCCAAATTCCGATGAACAAAAAGTTTCTTAAATAATTCAATTTTAAATAATTGTTTGGAAAATGTTTTGCCATTTAATATTTTATGTAAGCTTAAGTAACTTTAAAAAAATAACTAGAAATTAACACTTCTTTTTTTCTATATTTTCGTCAAGAAAAGTTAAGATAAATAATAAAATATAAAGTAAAATTAAATTAATAAAAAAATCAGATTAAAAAAAAGACGTTGTAATAATAAAGATTAAGAAGAAAAACATAATAATAACAAATGTAGAAAAAGAAATTTAAAGAGTTGAAATAAAGGAGTAACGTAAGGAAGACTTAAGAAATTTACCTTATTAAGACAGGCACGAAATATTTGCATCGTGATAAAAAATAAAGAAATCTTATTGTTGTAAGAATATCGTATTCAGAGGAGTTTAAATTATCGCTAGAAGCCTGGAAACGTGTGTTCAGTCTATTGTTAAAATTTTAGTTTAACTAATGAGCTACAATGTATATAAATAAATGCAGTAGAAATTTCTTATGATTACTTTTAAGTAGTTTATTACAACGTCTTAGAAAAATTCAAAATAACAACTGCGAAGAGAATTTATGGAAGCATATAAATATAAGAAAAAGAATATAAATTTAAATAATAAAACGTACACAAATGTAACAATATACAAAATATAAGTACAAAAATGTATTTTTCAAATAAAACGGTTTTATTTATAGCCATTTTATATTTTCAGTTTTAAAATGAATCATATTGCGATGAAATGTACAATATATATATATATATATATAACTATATTATATATATATACTAATTCTTCTTCACTTCCATGAACTAATAGGAATGAAAACCTCTATCAGAATCAAGTTTGTATTTGCATTTTGTTAAATTTAAAAGAAAAACCAACTTTTTTATTACTTTTCAATGAAATAACATTTTTATGTGTTTTTATGTAACTACGAGTATTAAATCGAAAAGTATGTGAAAATAATTACTAAGCTTCATTAGATATTTGGTTAATTTTTTTCTTAAAAAATATTCTCTCAGTAATAGTAATACTCTTTGTAATATGCTAAAAGAAGTACTCTTAACTTCTTTCTTAAAGAATCTAGGAAAAAATTCAAAATAAATATTCTGAGAAAACTCCAAACAAATATTCTGCTTAAGAAAAGTAAAGTACTATGATTTTAGCCTTACTTAGTATACCAAATGTAAATACAATTTTAATGAAATAAATATAATTATTTATTTTCACAATTTCTAATAATAAAGGTTGAAAAATTCACAAATTATATTATTCTAGTACTGTAAATTTTCTTCGTTTTGCTAACTTGACTATCCTTTTTTTAAAAAAATCAATCTTTCTATGCCGCGTGAATCTTTCCTCCGAATTTTTTCTTTTTGGGTAGAAAAAAAAATCATTATAATTAGTTCATTCAATAAATAGAGAGTGACAACATAGATACTTAGATACCTTCTAAACCAAAAAGAAAAACTTTTCATTATAAGTACTTTTAATTATTTCTTAATGATCCATGATTTATCACTAAGTATAACAAAATAAATTTTAAAAAATGTACTTAAGAAACTGATTTCCTTTCTTAAACAAAACATTAATCCATATTCATTTGCACTTTACTTTTAATATTTTAAAAAAATATTAGGCCGTAAATTCTTATACGATTCTATTAAAAACAATGTAATTTTCATGTGATATAAATAGACTGTACATCTGAATTTCTTGCTGCAGCTGAATTGGTTTCATTTATTTACGTGTTGCAAGGCAAATATCAGATATGCTCAGTCTTGAAGTGATTGAAATAAAAGTGGATGCTTAGAAAACTTTGATTTTAAATTTGCCATGGATGAATTAAAATATTTAAAATTTCTCATTAGTATTAGATTCAATAATAGTTTCAACTGTTGAACTTTAATATTAGAATTATTACTCAATATTAATTTAGAAATTTTGCATGGAAACTTAAGTGCGTATTTTTTTTCTCTAATTTCATTCTTTTTATGTTTAATCATGAAAACTGTATTATTTGTTCAATTATTTTTCATCAGCTTAGATAAATCCGATAAAATACATTTTTATTTAAATATTCTAACATAATTTTTTCAAAAAATATTTTAACTCTTGTGAGTTAAGTGAATCATTTAATAAATAGGCAGAAACGTATTCTTTTAAATACCTTACACACATTTCTAAATTTCAATTCCTAATTCACCACGAACTTTTTTTCATATCTCGTAATCGTAATAACATGAATCTTGGGTGTTCACAGTTAAGCAGAATTTTAATATACTATGTACTTCCAAAATGGAAAATCGCTTCTTTGATATCAATGATGTTACTAATTTAGTTAT
Organism: Trichonephila inaurata madagascariensis; assembly: GCA_019973955.1. NCBI lineage: Eukaryota > Metazoa > Arthropoda > Arachnida > Araneae > Nephilidae > Trichonephila > Trichonephila inaurata. Next base: position 63,626 of record BMAV01007338.1, read on the forward strand.
AAGAATTAAGAAAAATATTAATTATTATAGCAATTTTAATGTGCAGTATTCTTGATGAAATTATTTTTTTTAATCTTTTGATATGCAATGCAATACTAATTCTTAATGAATAAGAAAATTCTTTTTTTTATCTATTAAAATATAATTTACGGACAATAAGCGAAAAAAATATTAAATCTGTTCAAAAAATTAAGATCTGTAAATGATACCCTGAAACCTTTTATTTATTATCCTTGGTTAAAGAAGCTTAGCTGAAAGTTTTTATAAAAATACTTTTTATGTCATTTGTGAAAAACAAAATAATACATTTTGCTTCATTTAACCTACGAAATACAAATTCTGAGAGAAAAAAGTGTCTATTTATGTTTGCTATTCTTTAAAAAAACAGGAAATGGGAAAAGTATATTTTTCTATAAGTCTCAGATATATCTGACTCGATTTTTTCTAAGGAGAGTACTTCTAGAAAAATCATTCTTTTGTCGCCTTAATTTTTTCCTACCTTGATTTTTTCTAGATCCAGAAAAAAAATCTACACAATATGCTTCCACTTAGTAAATAAATACTGAAAACACAGAAAGAAAGAGTTAGTAAGTGAAAAAGAAAACTATTCTCTCTCCTCAACTTTCAGTTATCTCTTATTGTTTGATTTGTTGTCGCCCTATGAGATAAAATGAAGTCTGTAGAAGAGAAAAAATATTTCTAGAAACACGTAACATATTTTTTACTCGAGAAAGATTTTTTCGGGTTCATACTTCTTTTACGTGCTTGCTTCCAAAAATAATAAACTATAATTTTCCTAGAAAATTACGTAAAGAAAATTCTCCACGGAACCTACTTTTGCACAACACTGATTTGGAGAATTGTGTAGGAAGCAAGTAAAATAGAAATGTGAGAGACTAGAAATTTTTTTGTTATTTTTTAGAAACAGTTTAGTACTGCTTGAGGAGCAAAGAACAGGAATGAAATAATGGGAAACGGAAGATAATAAAATCTTTTAAAAGATTGAAACTATTGGCCAGAAAATCCCTCCAGTAAAAGGCTGTAGATAAACATGTGTATGGTTTGAGAGAGAAAAGTCTCTTGAAGAATGTTTTTGTTTCTGCTTTTATTAGAAATCTATTTTATTCGATTATTATGATAGATTAAAGATATAACTTACCAAAATTTATAAAAATATTCGGTTTTATTTAATGCTTGCAAAATGCATATTGATAATTTAAGTAAATCTTATGCAACAAACTTATGTGATGGTGATTACTTCCTGATGATTTGAACAGTTCTTAAAAGTAGTTAGGAATTTCATATTATAAAATTAATTACTTGTTTATTATTCAGATAAATTCATTTTAATAACATAATTATAATAATTTAATTATAAAACAATACGTTTTAAACTAAGCATCTAAAATTCCCACACGAAAAGATATTTTTGTAGAAAACCAAATATGTTAAACATTATTAGCTAAAGATTAAACTAATGTGCTGATAAAAGTTTAAAGAAAATAATTTTTAAAAAAAGCCTTCTAGATTACCTTGTTTTAAATTTCTTATACTAACAGTAGCTAAAAAAAATTATTTTTTCTCAGAATCTGATACAAAAGAATGTACTGTATATACTTAGGTAAGCAATTTGTTTAGTTAATTAATTTATGTTTAAATGAAAATTTATGAAAGTATAAATAATTTAAAATGTTTATATAACATACACACACAAATCAATGAGAAAAACCAGAACTTAAATGAAAATTGATTTAATTAAAAGGTTTAACTTGAGTTTAAATTTATGAAATAACAAAAGCTTATATATTTTCCCCATAACTTGCTGTAGAAATCTATTGTATTTCGTGTCGACATGTAAATACACTCATTTTTTTAAAAAAAATTCAAAAATTGAAAACACAAAAGGAAGCAAAAGAAAATTAAACTTTCTTCACTTCCTCATTGTTCAGTTTTAAAATCCTTTCACAGAAATTGAAAAATGATTTAACTAAATGTAAATGTTTCATAGTACTTCCTCCTCAGGTTGGTTTATGTCAAGATCTTGCTCATTATTATGATTCCTTGGTATTCGAAAGCAGATGTGTGAAGAAGTTGTTGAATCAAACTCGAAATGATGACAAACAAGAAATATGAGCAAATTACTTTTATTAATCCAACATTAGACATGATAACGCTATATGCAAACAAAACAAGTTAAAAATGACTAAATTATGTAATCTGAACGAAAGAAAACCCCTTGGCTTTGTCAATTCAGTAACGATCGTAATCTTTACTATCAAAAGTTGGCACGAGAATGTGGCTTTGGCACGAAATAAAAAGCAATATCTTCTACAACCATCGACAATTTTCTACATAAATTCATTTCTCTGACTATTTATGTATTATTCAATAGTGATGTTCACTTGTATTGAGGTGTTGTTCTAGCTTAAAGCTCTCTAACTCTTAAATGTTCTAGATCTCGATAACAGTTTTCGAAACTGTATTTAATATCATCAAACTGTATACTTTTTACATCAAAATCACAAATTGTGTTAGACTGCAAAATATATGCGAACAAAAATTATTTGTTAAGTATTAGTGACAATTACAGTGATTAATGAGCAGTTATGGATCATTTATTTGCAAGAAAGTATATCAAATTTTTGATATTAATACTTACATTATATTTGTAAGAGATTTATTTGTAGGAACAATGATGAATAATGATGCGAAAATAAAAAAGTAATGAGAATTTTTATTTCTATTAAACATTATTACAAAACAAACATAACAAAAATTATTTGTTAAGTAATAGTGACAATAACAGCGATTTTTCGGCAGTTATGGATAATTTATTTACAAGAAAGTATATCAAAATTTTGATACTAAGACATGCATTATATTTGTAAAGAAGTTCATTTGTATAAACAATGATGAATAATGATGCAAAAATAAAAATAATGACAATTTATTTCTAAAATTAAAAATATAATTAAAAAAGAAAGCGTACTGGTTCGTGCATAACATCTGAATTTATAAAAGAAAGTGTTCTGCTTCAAATAATTTATTTCCAATTTAAAATCTATTCAAAATTGCTCTTAAATATATAAAAAAAATAAAACACTAATAAAAATACTTTCGATATTCAATCTGTAATTTTTCTTTTAGAGTTTTTGGATGAAATTTCTCATTTAATTCATTGTTGCATCAAAAAAGAAACAAAATAAGTTAGGGAATGGGTTGTATAAGCTCACATATTATAAATACTAAAACAAATTCAGCGATAGATGTTCAATTACGCACTAATGGCGTGTTTGTAATCATTAAGTGCATTTCCTAATCTGCTTCCCATGTAATCATTCGTTAGATTAATAAGGAGAAAAGAGTCTGGCACCGAAGCCAGAAATGAAATATTTGCAGCAGAAAAGAAACAAGATCTACCTGAAGTTTCTCCCTTAATGCTCACAGAAGTCTGACTCATTACTCAAAACCAGAAATGTGAATCTCGCTCTCTGTTAAACTATGTGTAGGTTAAGTTGGTTAAATGGAAGGAGCAAGAGAGTAGTATAAACGTAAATGGGAAACTTTCCTTTTCCGGTATTAGAACTGAGAAAGACCTTATGTTGTGTGATTACACTTCCTAGGTAAAGTGGATTCAAGGAATGTTAGTCTAATATCATCGTAAGGACTTTGAAAAGCAATTTGAGTGGATTTAAGTTCGGTTTATGCTATTGGTAAGTATTAAAGAGACTGGATAGGATTTAAAATAGAATAATGTCTCATAGGCTTACGATCGAGCTACATTCCTACCTTAATAGGGTATTTATTTATATTTTTCCAACTCCTACTATTAGTTCACTATCTCCCTATATATATCTTGTTCAAATTTTAAATCGTTGATAGAAAAACATTTTAAAGCGCTCAATGAAACTGAAATTTTATATTCACGATTATTTTGGATGACAATACGGTAATTTAATTAAAATTAATAAAAGTTAAATGATTAAAAATAATTATTCAAAGAATTAAAGATACAGCCACGTTGGCATCATTTTTGACAGCGATCATTTTGGCCACTTGTGTCAAAACTTTATAAAAAGCTTTTTTCTCACATTTTAAAAATCTAAAACACATGTAAAACTAATTTAATTTTAATTAATTAAAATTAATGGACTGAGAAACTATTTATGTAAATAATTACAGATACAATCACGTTGCCTTCATTTTTAGCAACTAGGGTCAAAACTTTATAAAAGAATTTTTCTCTCGTTTTAAAGCATTCAGTTGAACTGAAATTTTATATACACGATTGTTTTAGATGACAATACAATACTTTAATGATAATGAATAAAAATTAATTACAGCTTAATATTGTGATTCTGTCATATGTGTATAATACTTATGTTAATTGTAATTATTTGATAAAAAGTAACTGAAATAAAATTTTTATTTTTTTGACCAAGTAGGAGTTGATTTTAAAATATATTTTTTTATATTTCTTGTTCACTTCATTTTCAATGAGATAGATTGTATAAATTTCAAATAAAACGTAAAAATCCATCCTATGTTCTTAAAATTATTGCCCAAAACACAAATAAAAGTACATAACTTATACTACAATGTGCATATGTTGATTTATCGATAAATAATTTTTCTTTATTTTTTTTTTACTTTGTGTGGTCCGCAAGTCGTGAAGAAGATGTACCTGTTATCTCGTTTCATATAATATTTAAAAATTAAAAAAAATAATGCAATTATAGTTAGTTGTAGTGTATACCGCTTATGGTATCCTAACACGTTCGAAGTACTTCTTAAAAAATAGTATACTAAAATATTATAAATACCTTTTTAGGAATCAATACCAACAAATACTAATATTTAACTAATAATGTTTTAAAAAATATCTAAATTTTACAAAAATCACTCAGTTATAAGCGACATTTTAGCAGCATTTTTGGAAAACTAAAAATCAATTAGAGAAAAAAGTGAAAAAAAAACTTATATCAGTAAACGTATTACTGGAACAGATAAGATACATTTATCTAGAGAATGAATTGAGATTTTCATGTTTTATTAAAATTTAAAAACTTTAGAGACAATCGAGTAAATATAAGAAATGTGATATTCTTTATGAAACTCTTATTTAAATAACAGGCCAGAACACAAAAAAAGAAAAGTAGAAATCAGAAGAAATCTAGAAACAAATATTAATATCATATTAAAACAAGTTTTACAGAAATAGTTTTATAACATTTTGAGTAATCAGACTCGCCATGATAGATTTTGAACAATTTAAATACCCACTTCTAGTAGATTAAAGATGCACTTCCACAATTTTATAAAATTGATTGTGTAACTTGGTTTCTAGGTAGCGTAGAAATAAAAAAGTATGTTTTCTAAAGCCAAAAGACAATTCCATTTAATAAGATAAAAAAACAAGTGTTTTGACAGAATTTCCTCATGTCATCGTGTTTGAGAGCCTTAACTGAACATAATGCTCAAACGTACATCTTTAAATGTTAACCAAATACCTACAAACCTACCTATACTACCTATACCTACCTACCTATATCTATAATTAGAACTTAGGAACCCTTTTTAGAGCAAAAATGACCAAATAAAGGAAATTTTGGAATTATTTTTTATTAATTTAAATAAATATAATTATGTTGATGATTAATGATTAATTCATAAAGCTTTATTCAAGACTATTTAAAAACTTTAAATCATCTGAAATTGTTTATTTTGATAACGAGAGAATTTTATTTAGTCTTAAATAAACTATATATACAAATATTCTTAACATTTCCCATTTTCCATTCCTCATATACTTCCCCGCTGAAAAAAAATGTGAAAATTATATCTCTATTTTTTTTATTATTAGTTTTTTGATGAATATAAATATTGACATTTAGGGATTATTAGCATATTACAGACATCGTGGCTGAAAAATCATAACATTCAACTCTATTTTATATTAAATAAACACAAACAAAAACAAGGGATTTTTCAAAATTAATTTCGTGTTAAATAAACTACTTATTTATAAGATTACACAAAATAGTTCATAAAAATTATTACAAGCAGATAAAAGACCATTGGAACTTCCAAAATCTTCATATGTATACATTTTTATATTATGATTTTTATTAGTTATAATGCGTAAAAAGATATATAATGCTCAAATGAGAAAACTAAACTCAACTGTAAAATTCGTATTTATCAATTTAAAATAATTCAGTATAATTTAAAAACATTATAATATATTACCTAAATTGTTATATAATGAAAAATTAAAAAAATATGCTAAACATAAAATGTTCGTAGCAAATCTTTGAATAATGAAAACAAATAAAATATGCATCACTAAATCCTTGATGATGATATATAAAATCAATTTCTGTATCACAATTTACTGTAAATTTCTCTATGTGTTAAGAAACTGAAATGCAAAAATGCAAATATGAACTTTAATAAATACTCTAATAAGTAATTTTTAATGATTAAGAATAATTCGATCGCAAATTTTGCAAGTATGATTAATTGGAATGGATATTTCTAAAAATATCGTCATAGTGGTTGCTTACGCTAATATTCTTACAATTTTTAATGTGTAATAATATATAAGTGTTTTTTATGTTTTACAATATTAACACTAGATTGCCCAAAGAAGTCATTTTGACTGCTTTTTAAATTCAATCAGAAAAATAATTACAAATATAATGCACAATCTCTTAAAATTTTTTAGAATATATTTCTTTTCCAAGTGAAGTAATTTTTTTTTATTGATAATATTTACTAATAACTTGTTATATAACTGTAAATAATATAAAAAAGTATTAAAAGTTAGTTTTAAAAAAATTCTTTACACATTAATCATTCTTTAACAATGCAGTCAATTTGACTGCTTTTGGGCAACATAGGTATATACTAAGTTTCAGTCTTTCTAGTGTTAAATAGGTACTAATTTGATATTGTAGTTCAAATCAAATTAGTACCTATTTAATAAGTACCAATCATTCTACGCGCCATGTTCTAGTTTATGTTTGCCAAGATGGGCAAAAACATTACAATATGGTTACCTTGATACTTTTATCGTGTATAATGTGGTTGCCATAGGGATATTGTATATTATAGTTAATTTTTTTATATTGTTTTTTTTCTCTCAGTAACATTATTAAGTTCAGACGATTTTGATTAGATTTCTTTTAAAATTTAACCATTTTCATGGTATTCCTTTTTCAAGCTACTGCTTCCTACTTTGGTGCTATTTTCGAATATGGATATTTCTAATATCATTGGTGAGTATCAGGATATTTTTTTAAGAATATGAAGACTGATTTTAATTATTACTGACCAAATGCCCACTTTTGGTCCTTTTTACTTTCTAAAAATAATGGCATTTTTCTCTTTCTGTAATTAAGTATCTGCTGAATAGTTTCATAATCTTTCATATCATTCCTCAAGCGATAGTTATTATTTTTTACTCATACTAATTTTTTTTGGTTTGAATTTTTTTCTTTAAATTTCATTTCTAGAAACAAAGCATTTTCAATATTTAACTTATTTTTTATTCTTTCTCCGACATTTTTTTAATTCTTTCTTTCTTTTTGTTTCATTTGAATTTTAGGCTATTTCAGTATTTCAAAATCTTTCGTCAGGAGTAAGCAATTCCTTAAAATTATTTTTCTGGCAGTTTGTTATGGTTAGGCCACCATCTTGGATTATTTATCACTCGACAACAATCACTGCTCGGCGTGGAGTGCTTCATATTAAATTGGTTTCATTAACTATATAATTTTATTATTATTATTTTTAACTTTTCAATTACAATTGGATAAAATTTCTAATCAAGTCAATATATTTGACAGTAATTGTGCATTACATTGAGCAATTTTGTGGAAACGAAAAGATAGGTAATGTAATGCAAAATTTCTCCTCCTTAGTTATGCGTAAATAAATGATCATCCCTTTACATAACATACAAAAAAAATTAGCAACAGGTTCAATCTATTACCCATTCATAATGATATTTTTAATTATCATCAGATAAATTTATAATTTCTTGGAAATTAATATCTAATTAGATTTTTCAAATTCACGATTCACATGAATATTTTTTTGGAAAATTATTTTTATTACATTAAATTAATAAATAAATTATATTGAAACATTTAGATATTTTAATTGTTTATAAAAATTTTACTTAGTTATTATGAGGTATCCGAGAGTATTTATATCAGAGTAAAATATTAAGTTATATAATAAATTAGCAAAAAGAAGATAAATTCAAACGTATTTTTTTCAATTCCTACTATTAGTTCACAATCTCCCTATGTATATATAAATATATATCATAATCAAATTTTCAATTGTTAATAAAATATTTTCTATTCATCCATTCAAGTTAAAATACATTTTTTTAAAGTTGTAGTGGATGACGTTTGATTTTAATACAGTTTTTATATTATTAATAATAATAGTTTAATATTAATTCATTAGTTAAACATAATTAATGAATAAATTGTAACAAACAAAAATAATATTCCAACACCATATATAGAAAAGAAAATCGCTCGTTGTGTTCCTGTAGCGCAATAGATAGTGCGTTAGATTTCTAATTCAAAGGTCGCGATTTTGAATCCTACCGGGAATGGCTTAATTTTTGAGGATGTAATTTATGAATGAATAAATAGTAACAAAAAAGTATAATACACCAACACCATATATAGAAAGGAAAATTCATTTTTTGCCACTTAGTGTTGTGATTCTGTTATATGTATATACATATTTATATTAATTATAATTATTTAATAAAAGGTAACTAAAATAAAAATTTTCCTTGATGACCTTAGTAGTAATAGACTAAGTAGGAATAGAAAATTTTTATACTACTTATTTCTGAGGAAATCAGTTAAAATATGTAACTGACAAGTATATTCTAGAAAAAAAAATATTGAATTTTTGATTTTCGATCTAAAATGAAACACTCGTTTAAAACAAAAAAGGAAAAAGAAGATTTGGAAAAACAAAATTTCTTCCCAGTTTAAATGAATGGAAATATTTTATTCTCTGTTTTACTTTTATTTATCAGTAAAAAGAAATTTAAGAAAAAAGAATTTTTTTTTCATTTATCCTCCGAGATGAAATCTAAATACTTCAGAATATGAAATGCGATTGTAAATTAAAGGAGAACAGCTTTGGATTTTTCCAAAAAAATGAAGAAAAAGATCATTTCCTTACTACAAACTCCAAACCCCCCACCCCCCCCCCCCACCCAAATAAAGAAATGGCAATGCAACTTTATAACATATTTTACCTCAAAGTACGAAATTAAATTAGTCGAAACTATGCGCTTAACTTCTTTTTCCCTTTAAATTTTAAATCCAACCTTTTGTCTCAGCATTTACTTCGAAAAGTGTGAAAGCAATCTAAAAGATTCCAAGTTGCCTTTACCGCTAATGAAATTTTACCCATTTTTATATTTTTAAAAAAGAAGGTGATGAAATGGAAATTGTTGAAAAAGATGAATTGAATTTTTAATATTCTGTCATCAAAAGGCTGTTTGAGGTATGTTGGATTCAAAAGAATTTCCCATCGAGTAAATTATTCCGAAGCACAAAGCGTTCATTAAAATATATTTCAACTAAATTTCCTTAACTTTAATGAATAATAAAATTAATGCCAAATGTCATTAAACTTTAATTATCTGAAAAAATTGCTTAAGCTATTTTATTTTAATTAAATTTAAAACTTTTATTTTTAAGGAAAAATTATTTAGTATTCATCGTTTAATTCTGCTTTAAAATGAATGCATTGCATTTAAGTACAGTGTTGAATAAGCAAAGGTTTTGAATATGAACTATGGAAAAGATTACTTGTTACATCAAAATGAAACAGAGTTGTGTGTTATTACGTTTTGATATTTAACTTTTAAGTAAAATTACCATGAGTTGGTCAATTTGGATTAGTGAAAAAAGAAAAATGAATTTTTATGTAATTATGACAGGAAAATGAATGAGAATTTAAATGTTCAAAGGCAAAAAATATTTCAATAAAAATTTTGCAAAATGACTAGAACTTCTATAAAATGTGTTTCAATTTACTCTTCGTACTTTGAAAATACACCAGCCCTTCGAGAAGAGTTTTAAAATTTACATTAGTAAACAGAATCTCTTATGTATCTATGTAACAGTACTCTCTGTTTGTAAATATGCGCTTATTTAAATCATGTATATTATTTTTATCTATGTAATTGTAATGAAGTTACGTAAACAAACTACATAACAAGAGTCTCTTATTTCAAATCTATTAACATCACTCATAATTTTTTCAGTTAATTTGTTAATTGCAAGGTAATGAAAAAAAGACTCTTTATATTAAACTTTATTTTTTGGTATCAAAACTCTACCAATATTTTCCAGTAAAATCTCATTTATATTTGTATTTCCACATTTTCTTAATAATGAAATTTAATTTTGTACATTTAAATGTGAGAGGCTTTGAAAAGTTATTTTTAGCACTATTGTACGGTATTTAATTTTTAAAATTTTTCGTTAAAATTAATAGTGACATTACATTATATTAAGAAATTTCCTCGATGTCATCAATCTGTTTTATGTAATATATTCGTAAAATTTGTCATGAATTGTTTTTCATGACTTCTTAATTTTACTTTCGTCATATATTAAAAAACATATTATTAAAATAATTTACCTAACACATTTGCAAAAAAGTTTAGGATAGAAAAAGTTCTATGTAAGGAAAATAATGTATATCTTATTGAGTTAATTAGTTTTAAAATTTAAAAAAACCCAACAATCATTTTAAATTATTTTAGTTTCTGACATCAAAATTCGTAAGCTTAACTGCTTAAATGCATATGTGTTTATACATTGAAGTGCCACTGAATTAGGGATAGCAAAGGGCATGCAAATTGTGTAGCGCTGCACATCATCTATTAGCAAGTGGTGGCACTGTGGTAACTGCATATATAGCTCGTACTGTGGTTGTTCTTAATTAGTTTGGGTAAACTGCTTGATTTAGACTCTTCTTAGATCGCGGGCAAATCGTAAGCGCGCGACCCATGAGCCATTCTGTTTCCGAAATCGTCAGCCAGATACGATTTTCAAGGTTCAAAGTGTCAAGAGTTAAGCAAGAATACATAAATGGTAGACTAAAACATCTAGCAATCGGACAAAGTGCAAAGGACAATCAGCCTTGACAGTGCGTAGTTAGAGATGGCTCAGGCGTATTGCACGTAGTCAGCGAAGTCAAGCATTAGCTCAAATTACCATCCAGTTGAATAATGATGCCAGTCATACAGTCAGTAGATGGACTGTGCAACGCTCGCTTCACCGTATGGATTTCGGTAGCCGTCAGTCTATGAGAGTATCATTACTCAATGTTCGCCATGGGGCTGCGCGTCTTGTCTAGGCAAGAGAGTACATATACTGGAGTGTAAAGGACTGGAAACGAGTAGCATGAAGAGATGAGTCTCCATTCCGACTGCTTAACGCCATCGGGAGGCTGAGAATAGGGCGTCATGCTTATGAAGCCATGGATCCTGCATACCAGGTTGGAATTATACAAAGGCATGGTGGCTTATGGTGTTTTTTCGTGGCACTGTTTTGGATCTTTGGTGCTTGTACTAACCTCCGTCAATGCAATTCGGTACGAAGAGTTGATGTGTGATCACCTCCATACGTGTATACTGTTCTGTTATCCGCACGGTAATGAAATTTTCAGCAAGATAGCTGTACTCACAAGTCCTGGTTGGCTACTGGCTGGTTGGATGAGCATTCCTCTGATTTTTCTGTCTTAAATTGGCTACTTGGGAACCCAGACTTACCTACTGATCATGTGTGGGATATATTGGAACAATGTATGTGAAAGACCATCACACATCAGCAACAAACCTTACTGAATTATTGACAGCTTTAGAGAATATTTGGCAAGTCATTCCCGTGGAACGTTTCAAGAAACTTGTTGAATCTAAACCTCGTCGTGTAGCAGCCGTTATCAAGAGTAAATGAGGTCGAACTCATTACTAGGTAAGTATCCCCAATTCAGTGGCACTTCAGTGTATTAGAAAGCATTTCAACTATGGTATTCATATTGTGAAGTAGTATTATTGCGACTGATAGTATTATTACTAAAATGCACCTGAAATAAATGCTATTAGAAATTAGGTATTTTTCATTCAAATTATGAATTATTTCTTAATTGTTTTAGAAAACAATTCAGTCTGTTAGGATTGCGAGCCTTGTGTTCCCCGCGCTGTTTAAGTTGATTCGTTGCATCGAACCATGTTTCTTTTACATATGTCATTCGGGTAAACAAAATTAGCACCGTTACCTTCTGAAACGTCATGTGGCTTGTCGATCATGCTAAAATAGTGTCGTCTATCTATGATATTTGCTCACAATTCAAAATCAGAATAACCACCCCCAGAAGTCTGTGCGAATTCTAATGCAATCTTATTGAAATAATCAACCATCTTCTTTAATTTTACTTGTTATTTTTTACTACCCCAAATTTTATTTGACTAAAAACGTATTCATTCAACAAAGAAATCTTGTGAATTTTTATTTATTTTTAATACATCTTATTTCAATCACTTCGATCCCCCAACATCCATTTTTTTTTCTCTTATAACTGGCTACCTGTAAAGGGGGAAAAAACTTTTACCGCTAAACTCGATTTTTAATCAGAAAAAAAAAATATTTCCAAATAGGAACGCATTTATATTGCGTGTTATCTCTGATAAGAATTTAATTGCCCGTACCCACCTGTCGTAAGATTCAAATATTACGTTTCTGGCTCTACATGAGGAAAGATAAAAATGAAACAAGCCCACCCATCGAAAATTAATGGTGCTAGAAGATGTATTATCACAGGCAGTTAAAGGAGAGAATGACCAATGTTTTTTAGGGTGTTTTACGCATGCTTTGCTTTATGTACGTTGTTTTTTCCCTCTGTTAATGGTTATGTGTGGTGATGAAATGGTACCTTTAGTTGCTCTTTTTCTGACAAAATGAGAATTTGATGCTAGTTTCAGGATTCACGGATCTATGGCTCAGCTTCGCTTAAGGAATTTGCCCGATAACTGAAAATTTATTTTATCTTTTGGAGAATAGTTTTTAAATTATTCCACTGTCTGGAGAGGAAACTGTCGAAGATTAATCGGTTGTAGTAAACGCAAGTGGATTTCCGAATAAATTTTGGTTTTTTCCTATTAGTTTTGCTCTTATGTATTTAAGTAGTCTGGCGCGTTAAATATTCTAGTGCGTTCAATAAATGAATATTTTGTATCATTTGTGTAAGCAAAAATGTTGTGTTATTAATAGTTTTTATAATAACAGTGCTTGCAAAGTAACTCGTTTTATACTTTTTATCCAAACAATTAGTATTCCAATTCTTAAGTTTTTTTGAAAAAAAAAATGTAACAAATCATCTAATTATTTAGTTTGAGTAAGAGTTACATTGAAGTCGCATTATTAAGGTATCCGACTACGTTCGAAACCGTGATTTTAAAAATGTGCATAAATGAATAATTTTCATGATATTTAGTGTTACTTAGATAAGAATACATGTATAAAATCGTTTTAAGGACATTTTGACAAAAGAAATTATTTAAATACAATATTTTGGCAAAAAATTAACTTAGAATAATCTTATTTCAAAATGTTCTCCTTTTGTGAAAAATGCTTCTATTATTTTAATGTTTTGCCTGTATATAGCACAGACCTCTTCACAGAGGTTCAACTAGAGTTTTTGAAAAATTCACATTATTTTCAGAGTTACCACCCATTGAAATAATTATCGTCGTTTTTTTCTTAAAATTGCTCCCCTTTATTGTCATAAAATATGGATAAACCCACTTCTAAGTTATATATTTCAAAAATTCTAGTTGAGCCTCTGTTGAGATGTCTGAGCTAAATACAAACGAAACATTATTATAATAGAAGTATTTTTCACAAAAGGAGAACATTTTGAAAAAAGATTATTCTAAGTTAATTTTTTGTCTAAATATTGTACTTAAATAATTTTTTATTCTAATACTATTCTGAAAACAATTTTATATACATTTTCTAATTAAGTGACACTAAATAGTATAAATATTATCAATTTATACGCTTTTACAAAATCACGGTTCCGAACGTAGTCGGATACCTTAAGCAGCGTGAAAGTTATTGGTGACGGACTTCGTAATCTTGAACCTCGGACAAGGACTACACCAGAACTGGCACCTCTTCTCTTAGCTATCACATCACACCAACGGGATGACATTGAGCCTCGAATGAGTTAACATTCATCTGTCCTCTCTAGACGGTAGATCTAGCAGAACTAGAATCCTCAACACTCTAGGCACAAGTAGGTGAACATAACAACCAGGCTACCGCTGCCACTTGACTTGGTTTTAATTAGAATAGTAATATGAACTGAAAGCAATACGAGGAAGAATGAAAATGTACCTTTTAATTTTGAATCATGGATAAATAATGACTGACATTAAAACTATTAATACGTTAGTATTAACTTCGTGCTCAAAAAATACGAGGGCTATTGACGATGGATCTTGTAATACTTAACACTAGATTGCCCATGGAAGTCATTTTGGCAGCTTTTTAATTTTAACCTTTTAACTGTCATGCCCGAAATAATCTCTGGCATAGCACTGGTGTTCGAAACTGTCACGCCCGAGTACTACTCGAGGTAATTTTTTTTAGTTCATCGTATTGTTTTACCCGAATATATATCGGGAGACGTTTATTTCGGCTTCATCTCTTTGTCAAACTCGACTGATTCTCGGGAAAAGTTAATGTGAGCTGAATTCAATAGATGGAAGCACTTTACTGAAGACTTCAAAGATTAGAGGTTAGAAGTTCTTTGGTTCAAAAAAATTTGACAATTTATGTACCCAAATCATCAAAATAACTTGACAGTTAAAGGGTTAATTAGAAAAACAATTACGTATATAATGACGCAATTTTTTAGTCTTTTTTTATAAAAGATTTTTCCCCAAGTGAGGTAAATTTTTTTATTGTTAGTATTTACTAATAACTTGTACTAATTTACTAATAACTGTAAATAATATAAAATATATTAGAAATTAGTTTTAAACAAATTTCTTTCCACATTAATTATTCTTTCACAATGCAGCCATTTTGACTGCTTTTGGGTAATATAGGTATATACTAAATTTTAGTCTTTCTAGTGTTAAACACAATTAAGTGGCGAGGGAGGTGATATCCGAACTTGCATTCCAATCATCAAATTTTCTCACTAAGTCAACGAGGGGACTGAGCATTGGTGAATGTATTGTGAATTAGCCTTACCGTATGGTGTTTTTAGGGGGTTGGAACTCAGATAAACTATTTCATTTGCTATACCGGCCACAAGTTCATGATTAGGACCACTCGCTATCTCAAAGTTGACCAAATAAGGGTGATAACACATTGGTTTCTATCATTCTCCAACCTTTGACACAACATACCTCGAAATGATTGAAATTCATTTGAATTTCACCCAAAAAATATTTATTAGAGCGTATATGATCTATCTTACCTACAATTTTCGTTAAATACAGCTATTTTTCTGTTATAGCCATAAATTTCAAATTAACTGGAATCAATTTCTATATGAAATTAAACGGAATCAAAAGTAATTTCAGTAGAAGAATGAGGCTTTATAAATATATTACACAACAAATTTGTTAAACTTTACAAAAGTAATTTTATCTAACTTGACACATATGTTCTTCTCTTTAAATTATGAATCAAAAAACTGGATTTCTTACAGCACATTTACAAAAACATTAAATATATTTTTTAGTGAAAACACGTATTTCTGTACAAATATAATGCACACGAGTAACTTCGGAATAGCAAATGTAACGACAAATAGATACAAAAGAGTAATATACTAATATTTTAAAATTAAAGCGAAAATCAATAGCATGTATTGAATTCGAACATTGTATGAGATGTAATGCAACAAGAAATTATTCCGAATCTTCTGCACAAATCGCATTATATGTTACCAAGTCTCCTGTCAAGTACACCTGGCATCATATCCAGTTAGCTCTTCCGTAAAGCCTAATGCTATTATGTTGCAAAATAGGCTTTCACAATGTGTCGAGAACAGTTGCTGATCAGTACTGTTCGAACTCCTCCTCAAGCATTAAGCTTACTGAGCTAATTTTAGAGAAGCACATTTGGCTGAATAGGTATCAGTAATTAAGCGAGAAGTCTGAAAGATAATTGAAAATGAATTTGGTGCAACTGTGAACTAAAAAGAATACGCTAATTTGTCTAAAAAATAGCTGTAAAGTGTGGTACAAAAATCTCAATATGTTGAAAAAAGTAATCTTTAAAAAAAAACTTTATATTACAAATTGAAATGATTACGTCTGTGTATTGATTCTAATAGATTACTTAACAGTATTTTTTTTTTTTTTTTGTAAACATAAGAAAATTTAAAACTTTACTACTATATTTATATGAAGTAGAAACACGCTACAAATGATTCTTAAAACTTAAGAAATAAAATTATTAAAATATTTTAAAATTAGTTTCCAATGAGTTCACTAAGTCTTATGATATTTTTAAAGCACTCTTACTTTTAACGCGTATTCAATATATCATTTACAAGTATAGTGTTTCATTTGTTATTTCAATGAAAGTTTGAAATTATTTATATAATATATTAATAAATTAAAAGAGAAATATTATAAAATCCCACATATATTTTCTCTAGCATTAATTACTTTTTCTAAGTGGTAATTAAATATTAATTTCATACATTTTTAATAGTAAAATTACAAATTTACATATATATATACCGTAAAATCCGGCGTATAACGCGCACCTACACTTTCAAGCTAAATTTTTTAATTTTTAGGTGTATTCGCCGTATAACGCGCACCCCCTTTTTAACGAAGAAATCTGAAATATTAATATACATTGTTTTTATGTTTTGAAGTAATTTATTCAAGGTATTATCCCAGACTTTTGAAAAAAATAGTATATTTCTAGAACGACAACTGTTCTTGTTCATAAGGCAAGTTGTTCTTTTAAAAAAACAGTGTATGGATATATCTTGAAGTAAAAAATTTTTTATGTCCATCTTTTTTGTTATTTTTAAAGCTATCGATTTTATACTCGGCGTATAACGCGCACCCTTAATTTTTGATATTATTTTTTGTGTTCAAAGTGCGCGTTATACGCCGGATTTTACGGTATATATCCCTGGCTGCATGTACGAAATCATTTATGACCTATAAGTTGTTTTTGAAGTTGTTCATGTTCTTCAGATTATTTATCTCATAGGCAGCAGTACTGAAACTTGCTTCTTCTGTTGTTGTGTGTGTGCTTTTCTCTTATAATTTATACTTAGATTTCCATTCTTTCATTTCTGTTTATCTTTTCGGTATATAATTTTCTCTTTTAACTTTAAATATATTTTTCTATTAAATAATTCTTTAGTTTGAGGCCCATTTGTAATGCATTGAAAATATTTAAAAGGTGTATACTAATTTTTAAAAAAATGTTATGCTTACTATTTGAGTTTTATTTTTTTTTAAAAAATTAATCTTTATAAAGTATGAGTAATTCAGCTACAATTGAATAAATTTAAGAGATTTAAACTTATTAGTAACTCAAATTTAACTTTAGAGCAAAACGTGTAATCTAATAGTGTTATGTTTATGATCTCAGAAATACAATAGGTATTTGTCGCGGTATCAAGTATCGTATCAGTAAAAAAATAGGAGTTTCAACTTTTTTGAGTATTGACAGAAAAGGACTTCAAACAAACAAGATTGTTTAATGGTTTTTTAAATATATTTTTTTCAGGCAGTCAAGTTTTAAAAGACAGATATTCAGATCTGAAGACGTTTTATCAAAAAAGCTTTGTTGGAATGCTTTTAGTTAAAATGTTATTACATTAATTTTTTTACATCATTTTTCTTCGATTCCATTTTGCTTATTTGAAAAGTCAATATCACGTATAGCCAACTAATCCATTATATTTAAAAGATAATTAATTTATTACAAGAAAATCAATTCAAAAATATTTTTACAATTTTAATTTTTTTAATAATAAAATGATAGTTTATTTTGCAAAGGATTTACATGAAACATCTGCTTGTTTGGAAAAATAAAATACTTACTATTAATTTTTACATTGCGCCCTACTCAATAAATCAACTATTTCTTTTCTAATTCACATCAATAAATTATTTACTAAAACAATGTATGCACAACGAAAGCTCCAAAAGATTTTAATAAATGGTATAATGTTTTTTACTTCTTTTATAAATACATAAAATAAATTTTAAAAGACCAATAAAAGAAAACTGCTTTCCTAAGACACAGCAATTTCACCGTAGAGCAAACATTCAATCCATCTTTTGAATATGCTAAGATAACCGTTGAATTTTTATAAAAAGGGCAATGATGGCTTAAAAAGATTTCCATTTTAAGCTTTTTTTATTGAATTTCATTTCTCTTTCTGTCAAAAATCATCGAGTTTATATAAAGTGTTTTTTGACTCAGTATAGAATTTGTCTTCCAGTATATTCTTTTTTCGTAGTGAAGTATATATCGTCATCAATTGCTCTCTTTACATCAGCAAACACAGCTTTCTGAAATTCTTGCTTTCTATTCGCATTGCTCAGTTTTGTTTTTATTTCAGTTTTAACAAATAGCTAAATTCCTAAAAAATGGGATTTGTTTTAAGAACACTATGTCATTAATTTAACTAAATTGATTTCCTGTGTTAAAGTAAATTTACATGCTTTAGATTCGCTTTGAAAGCCTTACTTTACAAAAAGCGGTGAAAAAATTTAATTTTTTTTTCAATTAGTACTAGAAACTAAGCTATAACTACTTCTGCTTCTAATGGAACTTAAATTCTTATTTCAAATAAATTAGAAGACTTTTAGCAATCGAATTTACAGTACTGGTATAGATTACTTAATATTGTGAAAGTGTTTACTTTAAATCGCAATTTCTCAAAAGGGTAAATTACAACACAAAAAGAACATTTTTCAAATTTTTACACTTCTTAAAACTCTAAAACTTCGCACAAATACTAATCCTATATAAAAAAAAAACCAATTTAATGTTAGAGTTTCTTTGTCAAATAAATTACTCGAAAGAGAATTTTACTATTTAAAATGAACATGGTTTTTCATTGTTTGGAAGCTGATTCCATGTTAATTTACTTAGAGTTTTTAAAAATTCTCAAAGTTTTTTCAAAAATGCTCTTATTAAAATTAATAATACAATATTATAATAAAATAAATGTACCCAAAAATTAACAACAGTACGACCAGTCATTTTTTTTTAATGTTTGTTAGACTTAGTCTTTTTTAACACTACGGAGAAATGAAAATACAGCATCAAGCAGGCCCCCTTAAGACAATTAATAAAAATTTATTTCCTTTCCCTCCGAACTGTTCTTAATATATAAATTTATTATTCTTAATATATTAATTTATTATTCTAATAACATGAGACATAATTGAAAATAATGTAATAACGTGGGTTATAAATATTAATATTTTAATAGTTATTTTAAATAATAGATTTGCTACATTTATGTCAATTATTTCATCTTACATTTATTTTAATTTATTTTTCATTTGTTATTGTTTATATTTCCCAAATAAATAACTGCTTTCTTATAAAAATAATAAAATATCAGCTGAAATATTTACTAAAATAAACATATTTTAACAAATATTTAATTAATTACTCAAGAGGTAAGTTGTTTGCTTGTGAAATATTAATTCATTAAACGTTAGATCTTTAAATTGTTTGTGCAAAGTTATTTCACAGCAAAATATATTTTAAAATAAAATTTTTGTTGCATTAAAAATTTTTTTAAATATTTAATTATTTATATAACATCTAACAAATATTTCATTGCTGCAATTTATTATTATTTTTTTAATTTTCTTTTATGTATTAAAGAAATTTGTTGAATTCATTAGTTCGAGATAAACTTAGACAAAAAAATATTTGCAATTAAGAAAATTCGCAATTTTTACGTTAATATAAAAAGTAAATATACCAACACTAACATTTATAAAGTTTTTGATTTTTGTAGGTTGTTATTTGATAAACAACTTACATTTAAAGACCTACTGGAAGCTGTCAAATAATCGTATGTGAAATTCTGTTTTAAAAAAGTCTCAAATTTTGCCTTTTTTATAGACGCAGGTGCATCTAATACTGGGCAATAAGAATGCGCATTCATTCGTATATAAATTTCTGAATTCTAAATTTCTTTTCGGTATGAAATATTTCTGTATGGTTATCCTTCGGATAGATTCAATTCTAGGAAATGTACGGAAACGCAGATGCAAAAAATATCAAAGTCATTTTAAGTTTAGATTTCATGTTTCCATAGCATAGATTATGAAGCGCAATATAGAGAATTGTGTATAAATGTAAATATGTATTCATTTGAATTAAAAAATTCCTTCCTTCAGATATAAAGCGAAATATTTATTAGCAGAATTTACTGTAGGAGAAAATGTGTCTGAGTTAAAAGTGCATCTAATATATTTTGCATTCGCTTAGTTATTCTAACAAGAGAAGAACGATTTTTTAAAACTTTGGTAGAGTGAATTTATACGTGTTAATAGTGTGAAATTTTGAATGTCCAGTTTGGTTTGATTTCTGAATGAGGAGCCCGCTAAGAAACTTTCTTTTTATACAAAATTTAAGATGTTTCTTTTTCTCATGCAACATTCTATGGCGCTTAAATTCCATTCATTTACATATCCCAGTATCTTCACCCATTCATGCGAATTGGATAAGTGTATCACTGCTACTTCATGGTGTTGCCAATTTTTAAAGGCTATCTATATATATATATATGCATATACCCTGAAGGAAAAGCCAAAAAAGACCCAACACCAAGAAAGACTTGTGTTAGATAAACGAAATTTGGTAGGCGTATTTGTACATCTGAATGATATCGATTCAAATTTCACGCTTAAGTGTGACGCTATAGATCCACTAAGATCCTGAAAATCAGAGTTGCCTTAAATGCGTGCTATAAAGTTCGTGAGATGTATTTGTCTCCGAAATTTTTTGTATTGAGTTAATGTTAGCCAATAATGCCTTTAAGTAGACGAAGAAAGCATTATCAACAGCTCCCCGAGTTTGAACGACGGTCGAAAAGATGAATTTTCTTCCCGCAATATTGCAGAGACTTTTTCAGAATGTATCCAAAATGCGTGATTGTTGGGAGCAGTGATCAAGGAATGGTACTGCCTCAAGAAGACCAGAATCCAGGATTTCACGTGGCACTACTGAGAGGGAAGTCCTCCGTATTCAGCAAACGGCTGCGGTGCACCGTACTGCGTCCGTAGCAGAAATTCGAGCAGTAGTTAGTACCACAGTGAAACAAAGACATATCCGAACCTGGCGTACTTTAGCGTGCTGTATTCCACTGAGCTTAAACGGCACGCCTGTGCCGTTTGCGACGCCAGTGCTGTCACGCCCGAGCTCATTGGAGGAAGGGAGTAGAGATCTGTTGTTTTTTCTGATAAAAACAAGTTCTGCCCTGGTGCCAGTGATGGCCGTGTGTTGGTCAAAAGGAGGCAGGGAAATGCCTGCAATCACAAACTGTCTGCGACCTAGACACTCTTGGCCTACCCCTGGAGTCATGGTCAAGAGAGCAATTTCCTATGGCAGCAGGAGCACTCTTGTGGTTATCCCAAACACACTGACTGAAAATTTGTACGTTAGTGTACACACCGCTGTTGTAACGCAACGTTCTTAACTTAGTGTTGATATGTTACCTTGGTTTGCGAGATCACCAGCTCTGTCTCCAATTGAGCACGTATATGATATCATTGGATGACAACTCCAGCATCATCTTTAGCTAGCACTGACCGTATTAGTTGAGACATAACAAGTACAACAAGCATGGAACTCCATACCACAAAGTGACATTCGACACCTGTATGCCATAATGCATGCACGTTTCCATTCAAATTTCTGGAGGTTACACCGACATTTCGCATTTGAAATGCATTTTCTTCAGCTTAAGTCAACCTGTGATCTTGTGAAAATTTATTCAATTAAACATGTTAACTAGACAATGACATTGTCCAAATTTCATTACTCTACAATAATTTTTCTTGGTGTTCGGAATTTTTCGTCAGTCTATATATATACTACTATTCCTCTTCTATTTTAGTTTTCTGGTGATTAAATATTACGTCTAATTTTTTAAAAATAAATTGTTCTCAACACAACTTGGTAGTTTCCCCCTATATCTCTCAATTTATCTTTATGATCCATTTCAAATTCCAATAATTAATCATCTTCAAATTTTTCAAGCACTAGCAATTTTTAGTACCAATTAGCGAATTCTCCAAAATTTATGAGACGACAACCATCACAAAAAAGCAATTAAATCCTATTTTGAAGGGAACATTTAAATCAAAGAAAAAGAAAATATGATATTGATAAAACCAAATTTAAGATTGAATTTCTTTTATAGATTAAACAATGTATTCATTATGAAGTAGTAGCTAGAAACAATTTATTATTTTAAAATATGTTTATTAATAAATTTAATTCTTCAAAAATACTAAGTTATTAGTTTATCAAAGAATTTTTAAAAAGTTATAAATATAAATTACTTATAATACTTAAGCTAACTGACAAGAATGTGATAAAAAACCTCATTGAGTTAAATATTATTATTTTATGCTTCTACTAATATAATGTAATATATATAACTAATATGTAACCATGTATATACTATAATAGTATATAATAGTTGTATATATATGATACTAATTAATATCAATCCATTCAATTTAGAACTGCAAGGTAAAGCTATGTTAATGATGTTAAGTCTGAAGGCTTTAGCAAAGTCAATAAATCATTTACCACTCAATATTTCTAACTTAAGCATAGCTAGTATCATTAATTTTTTATCTCATTTATTGCAATTTATTTGCAGGTTATGTAAAATAGTTTTGAATTTCCACCTGTGTGAAGTCTGACATCTTGATGTGTACTGCAGCAAAAAAGAAGCTTAGCAATCGAGATGGCCACTCATTTCACAAGAGTAAGTAAACTATGATCAATACTTATGTCAAACTAAAACCTGTGGTCGAAGGAACTTGACTTATTAATAAAATGCATAAAATTAGGCACATTTTTAAAGTAATATTTATTTTTTTACATAAAGAATGAGATTATCAAATGACACATAAGAAAACGTTTAGGAAAAAAGCACAATTACGCAAATCAATTCATGTGCTTCAATAAGTTATTCTTTAGGACATTGCTTCTCAAACTTTCAATATTTGCGACCCAATTCTCAATCATAATTTTCATTGTGTCCCCTTTCTTTACAATAACAATGTATTGAATTCAGTAATACTATACTTTGACGCTAAAGCTGCAATAAGACTTAAACCTCTTAAGTACCACCGGCGTATATAAAAGTCTCGTTCACCCAAAGCGTTATTTGACCGGACGTATATATACGTCTTTCCAAAGAACGCTCTGCTATTCATAAAATTATTCTAAAGGTTTTCGAATGCAATAAAAGAACCTTGGCAGTTTTTCTGAAGGACTTACTTATTTCAGAGGATTTGCTCATTTTTATTCTTTAATTCCCCCCCCCCCCAATACATCACATACGCATGCCTACGTGGAAAATGGAGGCTGGCATTGGGAAATGAATAGCGCAACTTTTTTTCAACAGAGTTAAGGGATTAATTATAAGCCATACAAATTATCAAGATAAGTGTTAATTTTTGTATATAATTTTATATGTAACAAGTCCACATGGGGTCACTGCTAATTATTAAACCTGTTCTTATAGTATTGTTAAATTAATTACGAATTACATTGCGCAGTACTCATACATTTTTAAGTTTATTATATCAGTATAAATATGTATTTTATTTTTTCAGAATGTATTTTGTTTGTTTACTTTCAGTAAATTGATACTTTTTTAAATAATCTTTTGCTTACGATTTTTCAATATGCTTGCGCCCGCTCGTAGATTTATGATGCCCCCCAGGGGGCACTGATTTAGAGCTAAATTGCTATTGCAATCAAGATTTATATAGGTTTAGTATATTATAATCATGGAATATTCAGTTTTAAAATAAAATGATAGTAATGTCATTTTTGCATTTTATATTGAAATGAATTAATTCCTAATTAAAAAAAATAACAGTTCCATTATTAAATTGAAGAAATTTATATAATTGACGAGTTATGGAATTTGTTTTATGTATGTATGAGTTTTGTGAAAATAGGAAAAAAGGTAACTGTGTACCTAGATCTAATTCAAAATGTCAATTAATTGACCTTCTGTAGTTACATGTACGGCATTAATTCAAGCTATAACTAAACTTTGAAAGAGTTTTTATGACATTCTTTTAACTTGGTAGATAAATTAAACTTACGATTGGAGATAAAACATTTTAATATTCATTTCGTTTTTTTTTTTTTTAATTTTAATTTTATTATTAAATTGCTTCCTACGTACGCGTATAGTTATTCACATTCATTAAAACAGTATGTAATGAATACAGATAATATTTTACGTCTTAAATCTGTAATTCCTTTTACAGAATTTCAAATGATATTTTTATTTTCATTAGTATATATATATACTTAAAAAAATATCCAAAAATGTTGTATTACAACTGCTATTAAGGTATCCGACTATGTTCGGAACCGTGATTTTAAAAAAGCGCATAAATGAATACTTTTCATGATATTTAGTGTCACTTAGATTAGAATACATGTATAAAATTGTTTTAAGGACATTTTGACAAAAAAATTTATTTAAATGCAATATTTTGGCAAAAAATTTAACTTAGAATAATTTTTTTCAAAATGTTCTCCTTTTGTGAAAAATGTTTCTATTATAATAATATTTTGCCTGTATATAGCTCAGATCTCTGTACAGAGGCTCAACTATGATTTTTGAAAAATTCACAATATTTTCATAGTTATAACTATTTGAAATAATTATCGGCGTTTTTTTCTTAAAATATCTCCCCTCTGTTGTCGTAAAACATGGATAAACCCACTTCTAAGTTAAATATTTTAAAAATTCTAGTTGAACCTCTGTACAGAAATCTGAGTTATATAGAGGCGAAATATTATTATAATAGAAGTATTTTTCACAAAAGAAAAATATTTTGAAAATGGGTCATTCTATGTTCATTTTTTGTCAAAATATTGTACTTAAATAATTTTTGATTGTAATACTATTCTTAAAACAATTTTATATACATTTTCTAATCTGAGTGACACTAAATATCATAAATATTATCCATTTATATGCTTTTGAAAAATCATGGTTCCGAACGTAGTCGGATACCTTAAAGGCAACAAATAATAAAAAAACTACTTAAAAGCGTAAGCTCTTGTGTTATACTCTTTCATTCTTCGATATAAGTTTATTGTGTATATTCATATTATTTGATGCAGTGCAAATTGCCTGGACAACTTAATGAAAATGTTCACCGCTGGATAGTTTATGGAGATATTCATAAAATGCTTGTTGCGAAATCTTTTAAAGCCTTCCAATGCGTCCAAGATAGTCTTATCAGTAGTACATCGGCTTATATTTAAATGGCAATACTCGATATTGATAATGAATATTTTGTGGAATACTGAGGAATAGTTTTCCTACTACATAATTTAACCGTATTAATGCATATTGTAATGTAACATAAATTAAAACTTGAGAAGTTTCATGAGTTTGAAAAGCTCTTGATAATAACAATGCATTTAAAACAACACTTAAAAATAAAGCATTTTGAATGAAACAATTTACTCTCCAATAAGTAAGCATAGATATTCTGCAAATTACCTCGCATTGTATGAAGTATAATATATAACCTTAATTTTTTTATTGAATTTTAATTCTATTCTAATTACCCTCCGGTTACAGAAAAATGATTTTTTGCTTCAGCTTAAATCATATTGCA